>OX465095.1:35674561-36198351 GCA_949987625.1 Chalcis sispes | reverse complement strand
ATTCTAAAATTTTTCAGCTACATGTTTCAAAAACATCACGGTAATTTTTCTTGAATTGTTTTGTGAAATGTTTCAGTAAGTTTACTTTAAGGTTTCGCTGAAACATTTATACGAAATCTTGCAGCGACTTTTTTAAAATGTTTTAACTATGTGTTTTAAAAAAACTTACAGTTATCTTTCTTGAAATATTTTGTGAAATTTCTAAGTAAGTTTGCTTCAAAGTTTTGTTGAAACATTTATACAAAATCTTGCAGCAACCTTGTTAAGATATTACAACCACACGAGGTGTAATCAAAAAATAAGGTGACTTTTTATTTTTTATAAAAAATATTCATTTATTCATCTAAAATTATGTTATTCCCTTTAAAATAATCCCTCTCTGATACAATGCAATTGTGCTCGTGCTTTTTTAGTCGTCAAAACACTTCTGAAATGCACTTTTGGGTATTGCCTTAAGCTCCTTCAGCGATGCAGCCTTTATCTCCTTAACCGTCGCAAATCTTCGTCCTTTCGTGGGCTTTTTTAATTTTGGAAAGATGGAAAGTCGCTGGGGGGCCAAATCTGGTGAATACGGTGGCTGAAGCATGATGGTAGTATTGTTTTTGGCCAAAAAACTACTCACTAGTAACGACGTATGCGCAGGTGCATTATCATGGTGTAAAATTCATTGATTTTCTTTCCACAGTTCCGACAGTTTTTTTCTTATTGATATACGCAAACGCCTTATAACCTCAAGGTAATATTCTTTGTTTACCTTACGACTTTGTGGTATGAATTCTTGATGCACAACGCCATGGTAGTCGAAGAAAACTGTGAGCAAAACCTTCACATTCTTCACTTAGCTCTCCTGGGCTCTTCCATTGGGATGATTGGGTTTTGGTTTCGACATCATAACCATATATCCATGATTCGTCACCGGTTATAACCCTTTCGAGCAGATCAGGATCATCATTTTCGTCGTTCAGCATGTCTTGGGCGATGTTCAGGCAATGCTGCTTCTGATCAAAATCAAGCAATTTTAGAACGAATTTCGCTGGCACACCCAAAGCATCCGCTAAAATCGATTGGCATGAGCCAAACGATATGTTAAGATTATCACCTACTTCTCTAATCGTCATTCGACGATTTTTCAACACAATTTCTTTTACTCCCTGAACATTTTTATCGGTTTTTGACGTGCTAGGGCGTCCGGAGCGAGGTCCATCGTTAACATTTTCTCGACCTTCTTGGAATAACTTATACCACTTATAAACATTTTTTTTGCTCAGAGTTGACTCACCGTACGCCACTATCAACATTCCAGGAGTTTTTAAGCCTTTAATACCATTTTTTACACAAATATTAATGCAAACTCTTTGCTCCATTATTTGTAACAGCAAAAAATCGCCGAGCATGCAAACAGGATTTTAACCTTTATGCCTCTCACATGAAAACAACACATGTTATAAAGTCGAAACTGTGAAAACATGATTGTGACAAGTGCGTCAACATAACAAAAAAAAAATTAAGTTAGAGTGAACAGAGCGCGCGAAATTCAAGAAGTCACCTTACTTTTTGATCACACCTCGTATGTTTCAAAAAACCTGACAGGAATCTTTCGTAAAATGTTTTGTGAAATTTTACTGCAAGGTTCCGTTGAAATCTTTAATTTGTTAAATATTTCTTTATTGTAGCTTAACTCTTCTTATAAAACAAAATAATAAAAAATAAGATGTATCTCATAATTTTTTTATCATAATTATAATTTATGTAAATTATTAACTTGAACTGAAGTTACTATTTGTATATCAATTTCCTTCTTATGGATGACAAATTCAGGTTTAGCTCAGTTGGATGATGCTTAGACCCGCGAGCCAAGGGCTCAGAGTTCGATTCCTATGAGAAGAAAAATGTTTTTTTCTTCTAATTATTTACCTGAGTTATTTTAATTTACTCGTTTTCAATAAAAACGATATTTAAATATATATTACAGAAAAATTATGAAATAAATAAATAAATAAATAAATAAATAAATACCGCATTGATTTGATGAAATATTCCAGCAACGTTGCAATAAAATTTTACACATCTTTACAGGATATAATGCTGTAAGGTTGTTTAGTACCCTTAAGATAACGAAACATTTGCTTGATTATTTTCCATTCATTTTCTGTCAGATTGACCTGATGTCTACTTGATACATTAACTGTATATGTTATATCGGGACGACTGGCATATGACAAGTAAAGCAGCGTACCAATACCATAGCTTCTCTATATGGTCTATTTTCTCCATTTTCTGTTGTAATTGATTTTTCTATTTCCTCTGTCTCTTCTCTGAACTTACGTTCTCTATTCGTTTCTTAGTTTGTGACCATAGTTGTCCTTTAAGGGTGCATTACCTCAAAGCCAAACTTTCGCAACATTCTGTCGATATATCTTTCTTGTTGAATTATCAATACTTTCGCTTTTCTGTTTCTTTCTATTTCTAATCCGAGAAACGACTTCGGTTCGCTGAAATCAGTCATTTCATATTCTTCCATTACATGTTGCTTAAATTTATTTAATTTATTTTTGTCATTACATGCCAGTAAAATTTCGTTCACATAAATAGTTAATATTATTATTTTATCTGCTTTCTTCCAAGTAAATAAGCATAATTCGTCTTCGTGTAGTGTCAGTCCCATTCGTATTGCTATCACTCGAAATTTTTCATTCCAGTATTTTGGACTCACCTTCAGACCGTAAACTGCTTTCTTTAATTTACAAACTTTTAGTCGCTTTATTGTTGGATCATATTCTATTCCATAAGGTATTTCCATCAAAACCTCGCTATGAAGTAATCCATTTAAGAAAGCAGTTTTTACATCCATTTGACATAACTCCAGATCGTACTTATTGGCAATCGTTAGAACTGATCTGATTAGCGGCAATCTTGATACTGGTGCATATGTGTCTTGCAATTCGTAAATGTTCTTATCCTTGAAGCCTCTTATTACCAATCTGGCTATATATCTTACGCTAATGTTTGGTTCAATCTTTTTTTTTAGTACCTGTTTGGAATCAATAATATTTAGTTTCTTTCCGTCGCTTGTGATGGTTGGCCTGTCGATTATTTCCCAAACATTTTTTTTTATATATTGAATTCAATTCTTCTTTAATTGCCTCTGACCAATTTTATTTCTCTGTCGTTTTCATGGCTTCTTGATAAGAACCTAAATCACCATTTGTTTCTGCCAAAAGAGCATGAATTATATCGTCGTCCATTAAATTTTCGTCTGTAACAGTCACTTTATTCTTTCCTGGGCGACCTCTGCCTTTTTTTAGCCCTTCCTCCGTTCTCGACGTGTCTTGAGGAATTTCATTTTCAAATTCTACGAACTATATATCAGTGTTTATGTCATCGCATAAATTTTCCCAGTTATTTACATCTTGTTTCTTGTATTTATTTGCAAATATAAGTTTTTTGTTAAATCTTACATCTCTGCTTTCATAAAATTTTCCTTCTTTCAGTTTGAATAAAATGTAGCCTGTCTCTTTGTACCCTACTAATATCGCTCGCTTTTCAATACATTTAAATTCCGGATCTGTCTTTCGCTGAACTTTTATGTAGGCTAAACATCCAAAGCGTTTTAGTTGATTTATGTTTATTTTGTATTCTGGATTGAATATTTTAATTGGAGGAACCATTTCATTCAAAGCATGTGGCGTTCTGTTGTACGCAAATACAGTTGATCCAAGGGCCAAATCTCACATGTTTTCAGGTAATCCAGAGTCATACATCAACGCTCGCACTTTCCTTTGAATTGTCTGATTTAATCTCTCAGACACTCCGTTATGTTGTGAGGTATCCGAGCAAGCTAGCTGTAGCTCTGCCCCTAGTTTTTCTAAAACTGTTACCGGATATCCTCCTGTGAATTCTTTTCCTTGGTCTGTCCTCAAGTAACATACTTTTGCATCCCTTCCTAGCAAATTTGGTGCACTTTTTCCAAAATTTTCCATACAATGACCTGTCTCAACTTTTGCTTTCATTGGGTAAGCCATTGCCAACCATGAGAAATCATCTATAAATACAGATATGTATTTATATCTCTTCAGATAAGTCGCTAGACTTATTATCCCCATTATATAAGAATAAATTATCTGCAGAGGTTCCATCGCTCTCCTTCGCACGTTGCTGAAAGGTAGTCAGTTTAATTTTGATATCAGATATACTTCGCAGCCCAAAATACACAGTATGTCGGAAAAGTTCCCAAACTTATTTTGTAGCGCTTGTACAAGTGGCGCCACCTCTTGGACGACACCAGTACTATGTTGCTACATCCCTCTGGAGTGTCTGAGAATTTTTTCACCAGTATCCGTTCATTAGTTGCCAAGATAGACGTGCTTGAGTGAACGTGTGTTCAGTACCCCGGTGCAAGCTCTACGATGGATGAGAAATTTGAACGTCGTGGCGCAATTAAATTCTGCTATAAACTTGAAAAAACTTTCGTGGAAACGAAAAAAATGATCGACTTGGCTTACGATGAAGGTGTAGTGTCGCGCACAACTGCTTACACGTGGTTCAGTCGGTTCAAGAAGGGTAGAGAGTCGTTAGAAGATGACGAGAGAAGCGGCCGGCCGTCAACAGCTGTTACCGACTCCAAAGGCCTGATACACAAAGAATTTGAGCCCCCAAACACCACTGTGAATGCTGCGTATTACGTAGAGGTGTTAAAACGTCTGAAGCGCCGGATTAATCGCATCAGGCCCGAGTACAAGGAACCGGGATCGTGGAGTTTGCTGAATGACAATGCGCCTGCTCATTCTTCGAACATTGTGAAGCGTTATCTCGCCGAAAATTAGATCCCACGCATCGATCACGCCCTATACTCGCCAGAGTATGGCTCCAGCCGACTTTTTCCTATTTCCCAAGCTGAAAATGGCCTTGAAAGGACGATTTTTTAAAAATGTACCGAGCATTCAAGCGGCTTGCACCGAGCGTCTCACAGCGATAACTTTAGAGGAGTACCAGAGAGCCTTCGAATCACTTATGGAGCGCTTAAATGAGTGTATATCTAGGGAAAGGGACTATGTTAAAAGTTAACTGGAATAAATTTCTTAAGATGTAATTTTCGATTTTTTATTTTAAAAGTTCGGGAACTTTTCCGACATATTGTGTAGAATCATTAAATGCTGTCTCTTTTAATTCTTTATTCTCTGAGAACTTCTTTTGCAATTTCTTTAAATATTCCAAGGATGCATGTCCCATTCTTACACGCCAGAGCATGGCTTTATTTATGGGCGATTGTTTACTTGACTTCTCTTCAAGTTTGACATCACAGTTCGCTTGTTCATCCTGCTGCATATCCTTCGCTTCGTTTATTTGTCAGTCGCATAACGTGTTTTCAAAATCAGAGCTTAACTCTGTCCTCGTTTCTGTATTTTCAATTTTATTTGCTATTTACCTTTTTGTATTTTCTTTCGCTTTTCCGCTTTCTGTCATGACTCGTGTTGTTAAGTATGCTATTATGTTTCTTTTTTCTGTTCGCTCATTATCTGACAGTTTGTTAATTTCAAACTCGACTATCCAATAAGGCTTTTTATAAATGCTCGTAATAAATGACTTATTATATTCAAGGTCATAAATATCAATTCGCTTATTGTCTAAATAAACGCTTAGTCCCTGATCAGTGAACTTTCGCAAGGATAACAAATTCTCTGTTAAATTTTTTGCATGTACACTCTGACAAAAAAATATCCGGAAATTCTTATTTAAATTGCCCGCGTTGAGTATTTTTAAGTATTTGAAGTTTTTGTATGTTAGTAGGACTGTCCGTAATTACTATGCCAAACATGAGTGCGGTCTGTCAACTAGTTTGTTGACGACAGCTGTTAAAACCAGTTGACCTCAGTGGTAGTCTACGAATGTTACAATGGAAAAAAATATTGAACAAAGAGTTTGTCTTAAATTTTGTGTTTTGAACAAAATTTCGTGTGCTGACTCGTTGCGAATGCTGGAAAAAGCTTATGGAGACTCTGTTTTATCGAAAACCCAAGTGTACGAATGGTACAAAGCCTTTAAAAACGGTCGGGAGATCGTCGAAGATTTGCCTCGTTCAGGACGACCGTCGACCTCTTCAACCAACGATAACGTCGAAAAAATCAAGGAAATTGTGCTCGAAAATCGTCATGCCAGTGTTAGAGAGATAGCTCGTGATCTCAACATCTCTCGTGAAACCGCTCGTTTGATTTTGGTAAACCAATTGGGCATGCAGCGCGTCGCTGCTCGGCTCGTTCCGTTAGAGCTGAATTTTCTTCAAAAACAGTACCGGATGCAGGTAGCTGCAGACATGCTGGATCGTGCGAATTCTGATTCCACGTTCATGGGACGGATCATAACTGGTGACGAGACATGGGTCTATGAATACGACACACAAACGAGCCAACAATCATCGGAACGGGTGGGAAAAAATGAGCCGAAACCGAAAAAGCCTCCCAAAAGTCGTTCGAAAATCAAGACGATGCTTATTGTTTTCTTTGATATTCGTGGTGTGGTTCATCATGAATTCGTTCCGCAAGGTGAAACGGTCAATAAGGACTTCTATTTAACTGTTTTGAGACGTTTGCGTGAAAAAATTCGCCGTAAACGGCCGAATTTGTGGCAAAACAACTCGTGGATTTTGCATGACGATAACGCACCATCTCATCGAGCCACGATTATTAACGATTTTAAGACCAAACACTCGATAAATACCATCGACCAGCCACCTTATTTGCCTGATCTAGCTCCGTGTGACTTTTTTCTTTTCTTCAGACTGAAATTACCGCTCCGGGGAACCAGATTTGACTCCATAGACGCCATAAAAAAAAATTCGCAGAAAGAGCTAAAGGCCATCCCTGAAAGCGCCTATAAAAAATGTTTCCATGATTGGAAAAAACGTTGGCACATGTGTATTGCTTTAAATGGAGCATATTTTGAAGGAGATTCAATAAATATTGAACAAGTTTAATATTTTTGCGTTTTATTTAAAATTTTCGGATACCTTTTTGTCAGAGTGTATAACGTTATTTAAATTAGGAATTTTATTTTGTTCTGTAATTACTTGAACCGCGCCTACTTATTTACTATTAAACTTTCTTTTTTTTTGCGACACTCTGCTGCTTTGTGGCTAGTTAGCTATTTGCAGTTAAATCACACCTTTTTGTTTATGCCCTTGTGCGGGCAATCATACGCCAAATGATCGAAATCGTCGCAATTGAAGCAGCATGGTGCCTTTTTTGCATCTGTCACTACTATTGCTGTCGCCTTTTCCGTCGCTGCCATTTGTTCTTTTATGCTTTCAAGCTGTAGAACATATAATTTTAATTGGTCATAATTTAGAATTCGATCTGTAGTGTTTCTTATCATAAAATCTATATTTTGGATCTAAGGCACTTTTGTTAATATAGTGTTGTAAAACGCATCTCGCTTTTCTTCGTCTGACAAAATATTATTGCATCACAAATTATTATAACTTCTAACTAGCTCTTTGAAACGGCCTATAAATGCTGTCGCTTTTTTTTTATAGGATTATATTGAATTTCGTATAATTTTCTTCTAATTGTTGTAGAAGTTACGTTAGTTTTACTTGATTTTATTTTCTTAATTGCATTTAATAACTCTACCGGATCTTTGATATCTATTACTTTTGAATAGTAAGTAGGATCAATGCGATTTATAATTATATCCCGAACCTTAAACTTATGCTTTTCTTTAACCGCGTTATCAATAGAGTTATCAACTTCTATAGAATCATCTATTATGTATAACAAGTCAATTTACCTAAGTTCTGAGTGTAAATGATCCAGAAAATGTTCTAAATTTGTTTGTTTTGTTAATTTGTAATCGCGCCGAATTGTTGCAACTTTACCGGATAATTCTGTTTTAAGTTTTTCTTTAATTTCACGTGATACATTTCCAAAACTATTTTCAACTTTACTGTGATAAATATTGATTTTCTTCAATTTATTTTTAATTAATTTAGAGATTCCTAATCTATCTATGCTGTTATTAATAACTCTCGAATTATGACCAAATTTTGACGAAAAATTATCCATATCTCTGTCACTTTTTCCGTCGCTTGCATTCGCTTTTTCATTGCTAGCGTTATATTTATTCGAACTGACCTCTTTTTCCATTTTGATGAAATTTAGCGTATTTTCTTGGCGCATACGGTTCATCACCGAAGAATCTCTCTGAGCCTCTGCGCTTACTGTCTCCTTTAAATCGTTGAGTCGACGTTGTGTCTGTCGCTCGTATTCCTTTTGCCGTTCCTGCAACTTGTCAACCTTGTGGTTCAGCTTTTCTAGCTGTTCCTTTATTTCTATAATAGATTTATTTACATTCTTATCTATTTCACCATATTGTATCGATTTGCATACATCCAAATTTTTATTTTTATTAATAAAAATTTTCTTTATCAAAATATTACTCTCTTCAATATTGTTAATTTTTGGTTTATCTCTTAACATCATAACTGTGGCCTGACTTTCGCCACTTTCTGTTTCTTTATTTCTGTCGCTTCTCATCTTTTTCATTTACCGGCAATAGGGCATTAGGAGCTAAGCCCTATTAATATAAGAAGGAGCTCTCCTTCTTGTACTGCCTTCCTTACAAGATTCGATGTTTCTTCGGTGACACTTTCTTCTCTATAAGATATGATAATCATAAGTCATTGCATTTATTTTAATTTAGCTAAGATCTGGTATACCGAACACAAACCAATCAGACCGAACTATAACCTTATTAAAACGACAACATTTTGTTATCTTTTGCTATCTTCTTTTCAAACTATTTAATTATAATTAGCTAGATTTACCGTGTTGTAGCAGACATTCTGCGTACACACGTTTAGTATCATCACGCGTATTGTTGATTTTCTTTCTCTGTCGCACTCGCAACGCGTAAGCTTTAAACTCTTTGCGCGTATCATATAAACAGAAGAAACTGTTATACCGTCTCCGTGTATTCTCTCTCTCTCTCTCTCTCTCTCTTTCGCACCGTTCGCGTGCCCTCTCTCTCGCACCACGCTCGTCTATGTTTTCTTTCGCGCCGTGCTCGCGTTTGTTTTTCCCGGTATAGCGCGCACGTTCGGACTCGCCAACGGCATAGTCAAATTCCGCAAACACACAAATAATTAAAATTATGTTTCTAGCATTCTTCACGCTTCCGACGCACATATATAATATCACATTTGTAACCAGTCTCGTTTTAGCGGTTTTGCATGATATATCGCATCAAGAAACACATCCCGACTGTCGTATTACTTTCACGAGTACCCCACGTCAAGAGGTACACGATGTATACAATTTTCAAATTTCGTAACCGTCGCACACAATTTCATTTATGCTTACTCTACAGTGATTCTTCACTATAGTTACCGTCGCTCTCAAGCTCGATTCTTTCGCTCCAAGAAAGATATATTCTTTTTCACCTTTATTGCTGTCACCGGTTACTTCTCCTTCATTCTGGGCTTCTCCTAGGCCCATAACGTTGTAGGATGGTGATGTCATATTAGGTTGAATTCTTGAAATAAACACACACTTGTAAAGTTAATAGTTCTTAAATTTATTTATATATTGAGCACAAAGTGCAAATCGTGATACAAAACTAAATTAGTTGTAAGTTATTAAAAAGACGTTTGCTCTCTGGAAGCTATATAATCCGACTGTACTGAAGCGCTTCGCGCGCCCACAAAAACACAAAATGGGAAGGGAGAGTGGGAGTGCAGCGCGCCATCTCTTCAACACTTTTATTTGATTTTTTTCTTTTCTTACTTTATTTTATCTATTTATTTTATTTCGCTAATATCTTCATTTCACTTTTTCACTTTATTATACGAGGGTGATCTGAAAATTTTCCGACCTAACACAGATACAAGACATTTTTTCTTGATTTTTTTATTTCTCAACATAGTCTCCTTGCAATTTTAACACACTTCTCCCAGCGATGCTCCCATCTCTTTAATCCATCCAAATAGTTCTCGGCGTTTTTCTCTGCAAAATTACTGTTCACGAAGGTGATCACCTCCTCATTTGACGAAAATCTCTGTCCTCCGAGTGCAATTTTCAAATGAGGAAACAAAAAGAAGTGGCTTGGGGCTAGGTCTGGTGAGTGAGGCAAATAGTCAAGCAGCTGAAACCGTAATTCGTGGATTTTCGCCATGGCAACCGCTGAGGTGTGACACGGTGCGTTGTCTTGGTGAAACAGGATTTTCTTTTTCTGCAAATGTGGACGTTTTTCCGCAAAATCTGTAATGATTTTTCCTTTTTGAAGATAATCGATTAAAATAACTCCATGACTATCCCAAATATCAGTCGCTATTACTTTCCCAATCGAAAAAACAGTTTTTTCTTTTTCGGAGCCGGTTCCCCCATTGCAGTCCACTGTTTTGACTGTATTTTTGTTTCGGGCGTATAATGGTGTATCCAAGTTTCATCTACAGAAATTAATCGACGCCAAAACTCGAATTTATTGCGCCTAAACTGCGCCAATAGAGCGTTGGAAATGTTCATTCGAACACGTTTTTAGTCTAACGTGAGCAAACGCGGCACCCAACGTGCGGACAGCTTTCTCATGCCTAAATCTTGATTTAGTATGTAGCAAACACGTTCTTTGGACATGTTTATAACCTCTGCTATCTCTTTTATGTTACTTTAATTCGGCGGTCGTCGAGCACCATTTGATGAACTTTGGCGATGTTATCGTCAGTGGTTGCAGTTTTTGGACGTCCCGAACGTTCATCGTCTCCCAAGCTTTCACGGCCACGTTTGAATTCAGCTGCCCAATATTTACACTGTGGTAAATAATTGTGCAGAGTCCCTATACACAGAGTACAAGTCAGTTTTGATTTGCGTAGGTGTATTGCCTTTCAAAAACAAAAATTTAATGACAGCTCGATACTCAATTTTGTCCATTTTCACAACAACACTCACATCGACTCACTCAAACGACTGTCAACTAAAAACTGCGCATCCAAAATGGCTTAAACTCTGGTGAGCAACTGTCAACAGATGAATAACAAAATTCGCTAGCTTTTATTGACGAGTGCTGCTATCTTCACGTTGAGGTTGGAAACTTTTCAGACTACCCTCTAGTATTTCATCGCATTTTTCTTTTCTTTTATTTATTTATTCTTATATTATTTTTCTTTTATTCAATTAATTTTATTCTTTTATTTTCTTTTTGTACTTTATTCTTTTATTTTATTTTGCAATTATACAGGGTGCGTATGGTATTTGAGGACAACTTGAGAGTAAAATTAATTAGCTTGTATTTTTAATAAAATTCAATGAAATTTTAGGAATTTTTTATACAACGTTAAATTAATATATGGCTATTAAGTTATTCAATAAAATCGCCATTAGCAGCAATAACCTCTTCGATCCGGGTCCGGAAACGATTACATGCCCGAATCAAATGCTCCTTGTTCATATTGACCATAACGGCATTAATAGCAGTCTTCAGCGAAGAAGTGGTATTATGAGGACGCTTATTGGTCTCACGCACAAGTACGCCCCATTAGTAATAATCCAAAGGATTAAGGTCTGGGGAGCTAGGTGGCCATAGGTTCAGTGTTATGTGGTCTTGAAAATTTTCGGCCATCCAATCTTGTATCGCCATCGCTTTTTGTTAAGGAGCAGAGTCTTGTTGAAAAATGTAAGGTCTGCCTCTGCTTACATTGTCTCTCCAGGGTTTTACTACCGTCTCCAGAACCTTTATATATGCAGCAGAGTTCACTCGAAGTCCTTGAGTAAAAAAGTGTGGTGGCATAACATGTCCTTCGTTGCTGGCAACACCTAAAACCATAACAGTGGCTGGAAATTTTGTGTGCATAACAACAGGAACCTCCGCAGGATTCAAACATAGCCATCTGTCATTTCTGCGATGCTTCCAATTCACGGCGAACCTTATGCACGAATGAACGGGCACAATTAAGAAAATTAGAGATCTCTAAATCTGTATGGTTCGCTCATATAGCGACGATGACAGCATGTCGCTTCATTTCTTAAGTGATGTTGTAGTCCGCCATTTCTTATCTGAAAAGGAAAAAAAATAAAAAAAATTCGCGAAGTTATAGTCACATTTATGCATGTCCTCAAATACCGTACGCACCCTGTATATATTTCATTTTAATTTTTCACTTTATTTCATTTTGATTTAACGCATTTTTTCTTTTATTATTAATTCGCTTATTTTATCAATTCTTTTACTACTTTATATCTGTTTCTTTTAGTTTATTCATTTATTTTCTTTCTTTTATTTTATTCCGCATATATATTTCATTTCACTTTTTTACTTTATTTCACTTTATTTCAACGCACCTTTTTTTTTCTTTTTATTTATTTGCTTATTTTATCATTTCTTTCATTATTGATATATTTCGCGTTATTTTTTCCTTTTTATCATTTTTTAGATCTCACTTTTCACTGCCACTAGCTTTTATTTATTTTTCACATCACTAACACTTACACAACAATCATAAACTGTCATAAAAGGAATAAACGACGATCGCAGGTTCACACTTATTTCGGCTCATATATAAAATTTTATGACATTATTTATTTACTCTTATTTGAATATTATTATTATTTATTTAAAGTATTTATTTCATTTATTTATTCTTTTTCTTTATTTATTTAATTATTTATCAATACTTTATTAATTCGCGATTATTTTTTTTTTTATTTTTTTTATTTTTTATGTATACGATCCATACAAATAATAATAATAACAATAGAGAGAAAAAAATCACGCGCTATCATATCGTAGTGACGCAAAACTTGTCACCTTTTCCGTACATTATTACTCGCGTGCTACGGCGATCCAACGGCCGGGCTTTTGTGCGGCAAAAGTTACATTATTGATCTTCAAAAGTACTGCATATTTTAATGCAAGGATAAGAATAGCAGTAAGATAAAAACATTTAATTTACATAATTCATTAACTCCTAATTGAAATTCACTTCTCGCGTTAAAACAATAAGGAAATATTCAGCGTTAGTGGTTACCCGGCGTCTCCATAAAAAATTTCACTGTTACGCGTGGGGAAACACGCACGCAATGAAACTTTAATTTTTATTTTAATGCGGAACCCTTTCCGTACGGGTCTGCTCGCACATCGCGAACTGAAAACAGTCCCTACTGTCACTGCTCAAGGGGATCGGAGCAGTTGATGCCTCTGCCCCTATGGATAATCGAGTACCAAACACGCGAAAAGAGGGAAATTAATTAAATAGTAATTCATTGGTAAAGATAATAAAAGTATTACCTAGATCCGATAATTATTCCTGAATCTTTGAAATCTGGCTTCGGATCCCTGCATGGAAGAGAGATGAATTGAGAAAAATCAGCACCGAATCACCTGACAATATTAACTTCCTCTAAATGGCTTTTATTTATCTTATATAATAGTTTTATATATTAAGTGTACAGGGTGCGTACGGTATTTGAGGACATGCATAAATGTAACTATAACTTCGTGAATTTTTTTTTTTATTTTTTTTTCTTTTTAGATAAGAAATGGTGGACTACAACATCACTTAAGAAATGAAGAGACATGCTGTCATCGTCGCTATATGTGCGGACCATACAGATTTAGAGATCTTTAATTTTCTTAATTGCGCCCGCTCATTCGTGCATAAGGTTCGCCGTGAATTGGAAGCATCAGGAGGCGATGCAGAATCGGTTGCAAAACGCAAAAAGCACGAACAACGTTCTGACACTGTCCGATCGGCAGAATTTTTAGAGCAAGTGCAAGCGATCATAGACGAGGACCCTTCAAAATCAATGAGGGTCCTTGCGAGTGAGCTTCATGTTTCTGAGCGCCTTATTCGTAGAGTTGTCCACGAAGACCTTCGGTATAAGTCTTACGTGATGCGCAGAGGACAGTTCATGCTGAAACGAACACGGGAACAGAGAGTTCTCCGATCAAAACGTCTTTTAAACAAAATCAAACACCCTGAGGCGCCCAAAATGTTATGGTTTTGGCCTCCTAGCTCCCCAGACCTTAGTCCTTTGGATTATTACGTATGGGGCGTAATTGTGCGTAAGACCAATAAGCGTCCTTATAACACCACTTCTTCGCTAAAGACTGCTATTAATGCCGTTTTAGTCAATATGAACAAGGAGCATTTGATTCGAGCTTGTAATCGTTTCCGGACCCGGATCGAAGAGGTTATTGCCGCTAATGGCGATTTTATTAAATAACTTTATAGCCATATATTAATTTAACGTTGCATAAAAAATTCCTAAAATTTCATTAAATTTTATTAAAAATACAAGCTAATTAATTTTACTCTCAAGTTTTCCTCAAATACCGTAAGCACCCTGTAGTAAAGAGTAATCCATTATTTTACCAATAGATGACTTTAGTAGTCTGTATCTCCCGTTGTAAAAGTGCGATCGGGTTACACTAGATGGCGTTAGAAAGATAAGATTTCGTACTAAAAAAGCTTCTGATACAGTTTTGTGATTGCTTGACTCAGTATTTTTTTAGCATGCGTCAAAGATGGACACCAACAAAGAGAAAATACGCCATATTTTACAGTTTTTCTTCGATAAAGGCGAAAACGCAAGCCAGGCAGCTGAAAATGTGAATAGTGTTTATGGTCCTGATACTGTAACAGCCAATCACGCGCAATTTTGGTTTGGTCGATTCTGTTTCGGTAATTTTGACGTCAAAGATGCACCACGCTCTGGAAAACCAATTGTCGAAAATGTCGATAAAATAATGGAAATCGTCGAATCCGACCGTCACGTAAGTACTGTTTCGATTGCCCAGGAGCTAAACATTGCACAAAAAACCGTTTGGAACCACTTAAATAAGGCTGGATACGAAAAGAAGTTCGATGTATGGGTGCCACACGAGTTATCGCAAAGAAACCTCATGGACCGAATTTCCATCTGCGAATCGCTGCTGAATCGCAACAATATCGATCCATTTCTGTAGCGGATGGTAACTGGTGATAAAAAGTTAATCACTGACGACAACATCAAGCGACAACGGTCGTGGTCAAATCGTGGTGAGCCGGCGCAAACGGTGGCCAAGCCAGGATTGACAGTCAGGAAGGTTTTACTGTGTGTTTGGTAGGACTGGCAGGGAATCATCTACTATGAGCTGCTCTTCTACGACCGAACTCTTAATTAGGACCTGTACTGTCAACAATTGGATCGTCTGAAAGAAGCAATCGCCCAGAAGCGGCCAGCTTTGGCCTATAGGAAAGGAATTGTGTTTCATCAGGACAACGCCAGGCCGCATACGTCGATAGTGACTCGCCAGAAGCTCCGGGAGCTTGGTTGGGAAGTTTTTATGCATCCACCTTATAGTTCGGACCTGGCACCAAGTGATTATCACCTGTTACTGTCTATGACGAATGATTTTGCTGGTGAAAAATTTGGCTCAACAGAAGATTGTGAAAATCGACTGTCTCAGTTTTTTGACAATAGGGACAAGGGTTTCTACGAGAGATGTATTATGAAATTACCTCCAAAATGGCAACAAGTTATTAAACAAAGCGGTGCATATTTGACCTTAATCGTATCATTTTATCTATGCTAAATAAAACCTGCAATTGAATGCAAAAATAATGGATTTCTTTCTACTACACGTAATAATAGTCACTCTTTCTATTAACACAAGCCTACACAGCACAGCACACTGAAAACCAAATAATGAAAGAAAAAATAAATTATTATTAAAACGCTGACAATTTTCCTGAACGTCTCTTGACCGAAAAGAACCTTTAACTTAATTAATATTTTTTTTCAACGACGGGTTGCCGGACGGACGAAATACACAAAAAAATCTCACGGCTCACTCGTAACACGGAAAAATCAAAAATCTCTGTCGCGGCCCGCTCTTCCCCATTATTTAAAAACTTCGTCACGGAGGCATTGTGGGGATTTTGGCTGATTAGGCATTAGCATAAGTCTCTGTAGACTCCCAAGCCTTTCCCATGCCTTCCAACTAAAATGCAACCCTAGTTCATTTATTTGTCTGTGATGCGCAGTGACAGACAAATATGAGTGACAAATATTGAGTGTATGTGACGAGAAGAGTTGGGTTACTCGGCTCTCTATACGTGTGTTAGAAGAATGTTATTTTCTAATTATAAGAATAAGTTTATTCTCCATGTCTCCTGGATTTTTAAACAGGAGTCAACTTGCAGAGCTGCAGCAAGCTTTACACATTTTTGAGAGGAACCAACACACTCACACATTCGTTGAACATTTATACGTTGCATTTAGTCTATTAAGTTTAATATAATTTTAATTTTAATTTTGATTTTTATTATATATATAATTTTATATATTTACATATAATTTCATATATATATAATTTTATATATTTATGTATAATTTCATATATATAATTTTGTATATTTGATTTTTTCTTTATTTTTTATAAATATTGATTTTTTAATTTAATTATTTTTCTTCCTTTTTTTTTCTCTAATACTTTAACTTTTACGTCACGTAAAACTTTTCGTGAAGAAAAATATGAATGTTGCTGATAAGAAGACAGCTGTTGAGTCTAAAGTCAATAGAGACATTGAGGAATCCTTATAGCAACGAAGGAGTCTTAACAAAGAAATTAAGTGTAAGAGAATCGACCAGCAAGAATCAAGAGAATCTATATTTAAGCAAGTTTCAGCATTAAGAGAGAATTACGAACGAGACTTGGCAACTGCAGCCATTATGAAGGAAAAAAAATTGGAAGAAAAAGTGTACGTAAATATATTGATAAAAAAGTAAGCAGGGCAGAAGCTAGTAACTTACAGATATCGAGTATTATAAGTTACGGAGTACTTGTGATGTAGGGGCTTTATCTTAGGGACTACAGTTGCCGGTTTTTTTGGAACTTTAGTTCAGGGGGAAAGAATGCCTTACGATATCAACTTGTATCTTAATGGTAATTATTTATTTGTTATAATAAAATATATCATAATTAATTATAATACTATGTTGCAATATTCAAAATGCACTGTATAAAATATTTGATTTACCGATGTCAAGAAGATTTTAAGCTTTCCTAAAATATTCGACTATGATTTTATGCTGAGTTATCGTAAGCAAAATAATCTAATAGTCAAAATATAGTACAAAAATACCCATAGAATATCTGTCACGATAAATTATTTTGTTCTCTAATGAGTTACATGTTATTCAAAATAATAAAATTACTTACTGTTATTTTTGTATACGTAACTTCCAAACTGACCGTCCGGAGATAATGATAAAGTATACGTAAAATTAATTGTTTTAGATAATTCCTTTAATAAATCTACACAATATCCTTTGCAGCAGTTAATATCAGCAGCATCTAAATTTATATCATATGCAAATGTATAATATAATATTTTTCCAATAACACTGCCCGCCGTGACTAGCGTAGATTGAGTACGCATAGTCATGTCGCGTAATTTTTAAGTCGCTGAAACCAAATCTGGCCATAAAAATGCAGCCCTAGCGCTAGCCTAGGTTAATAAAATATACTGATTCAGAAGTGTAAAAAACACTGTTTTTCAGATGTATTTGACGTTATGTAGCAAGACCAATTTTTTTTTTTTTAAACTATACCAAGTAATTTAAAGTAAAAATTCACTGTTTCAAATGCCGTTAAGATAAGTATCTTATTATTGATTTATATAAAATTAAAACAAAGATTAATAATTTTTGAAAATATATAATTTTCTGTGTAAAAATTCGTGTATCAGTATTACAAAAATATGAATGTATTGACAGGTAGTACACGTTCTACAATTAGAACAAAAGGGCTTTTATTAAAAACAATTTAATACTAAAGTAGTAGAATTTGGACTCTGGTAACAGTTATTTATAGTTACTAACTTTAACTAAGATTTCTTAGTTTTTATTATGTTTTATTAGCTTTTATTAGCTTTTCAACTTTTGATCAAAAGAAATTTGTGACTCTTCAGGAAAAGCAAATAACTGCTAATAATATTTTAAAAATTGAAATACTCTTATAAAGTATTTATAATTATTATTATTCGTTAATAATAGTAAATAGTACCCAGTTACAAGAATCCACGTGAATATCCACATCATGATCCACGTAGATTTTTACATGGAAATCTACACTGAAATGAGTCTAATAACACACTCTATGTGGATTTCCACGTTGATTTCCGCATAGATTTTTACGTGGATTTCTGCGTCGATTACCACATGGGTTTCAACGTGAAATCAGTGGAGAAATCTACGTGGTAATCAGTGTCGATATCTATGTGGAAATCAGTGTAAAAATGTAACTCATTGTTCAATAAGTCCCGAGACTAACCCAGAGATGGTGCTAGTAGTACCAAACTGGCCACGTTTCCATAGAGTGCAAACCTTTAGATGAAACGTGTGGAAATTTCACGTCGATCGGATCACAGACAGCAGAGTTATCAAGGTTAGAGTAAAGTGACTTTGTAATTTGTTTGAAAAATGGAAAAAAAGCGAGTTTTGCGTGTTGATAAAACATTGTTTTTTAATGGGTAAAAACACTGTAGAAGCCCAGCGATAACTTGAAAAACATTACCCGGACTCCTCTCCATCCAAACCAACGATTTGTCGTTGGTATGCTGAGTTTAAACGTGGTCGTACGGACACAAACAATGCGGAACGTTCAGGTAGGCCGTTGGAAGCCGTTACACAGGAAAATGTAAGTGAAGTGTTAAAAATTGTCATGAAAAATCACAAATTGAAGGTCCGTGAGATTGCAGAAATGACACAGATATCATCTGGAAGCGAATTTACAATCCTTTATAAAAAATTGAGCATGAAAAAAGTTTTTTTTCAAGCGGGTGCCGCGATTGCACTAATGCACCATGCCACAAGTCCATGAAAACAATGGCAAAATTGAACGAATTGGGCTTTGATTTGCTTCTCCACCCCTGTATTCGCCAGGCTTAGCCCCCAACGACTACTGGCTTTTTGCTGATCTCAAAAAAATGCTTCAAGGAAAAAAATTTGGCTCGAATGAGGTCATTGCCGAAACCGCAGCCTATTTTGGAGCAAAGGATAAATCCGTCTATAAATATGGTATAGAAATGTTAGAAAGGTGTTGAAAAGATTGTATCACTCTAAAAGGAGATTATATCGATGAATAAATATGATTTTTGAAGAAAAATGTTGTTTCGTTGTTGGTATTATAAAAAGATAAAAACCTTTTTGAAAGCTTTCAAAAAACGTTTTAAAAATAAGTTTTTGTCCGTTTTTAAGCCCTTCCGCAACGTTTTTTCGCTCCTTTTATGAACCTTTCGATGCAACTTTTAAAAACATTTCTATAAAAATTATAGGAATATTAAAGAAAAACATTTTTAAAAGTAGTTAATAAAACCTTTTGAAATACTTTTTTTAAACCTTTATAAAAACTTTTAATTAAGTATTTCATATATTTTAGAATTTTATTTTTTTATTATGATTCTACATATTTTTAACATACGCATTATATTTAATTGTTTATTCGCATTGTCGCACATGTTATTGTACACATTATCTTACAGAAATAAACGCAGAAAAATGTTTGACCTATGGTGGGATCGAAGCGGGGTCCTTCGCATTATTAAGCAGACGCCCTAACTATTACGCCATGCAATGCTTGTAGAACTGAGATTAAAATTTGAATTATAAGTTGCATGGCAATCCATATACACTTGTATTAATTTCACATTTAAAATTTGTTCTATAGTGTAAAATATTTTTTAAAATTAAGATATAATTACAATTTTAATATATTTTAATACATAACTTCGCTCTTGAGATTTTACTACATATGTAGTAAAGTCTAAAGAGCGAAATTATGTATTTAAATATATTAAATTTTTAAATATTTCTTTATTTTTTAAAATATTTTACACTATAAAAGAAATTTTAAATGTAAAATTAATATAAGGTTCCTGCAGATGAAATAGCCGATTTGGTAAAAAATTTTTAAACAGCTTTAACTTTTTATCAAGACAATTTATCAAATCAAAATAGATACCAATAGATGCAACACACTTTTGCTAACGAGATACAAGTACATTTATTCTAGTTTTGTAGAAGTCCGAGTTTCTCGTTCGAAGAAACTCCTCAAAGGCATGTTTGACAGCAGCTTCATTATTAAATATTTTTTCTGTCAAGAAGTGATCCAAATGTTTAAAGAAATAGTAATCTGTTGGTGAGAGGTCTGGTGAATATGGAGGGTGAGGAAGTGTCTCATAGCACAACTCGTTTAATTTTTGGACCGTTGTTCTCGATACATGAGGTCGTGCGTTATCATGAAGCAGTATCACTCCATCCCTGTTGACAAGCCTAGGTCGTTGGACTATCAATTTCTGATGCATTTTATCCAGTTAAGCATAGTATTTCTCAGCATTGATGGTTTCGCCAGGTAGCAGGAACGAGTAGTGGATAACTCCAGCTACAGACCACCAAACAGTTATTATTATTTTCTTTGGATGAAGGCTTGGTTTCGGCATGTGTCTTGGTGCTTCATCGGCATCTAGCCATTGGGCCGATCGGCGACGATTATCGTATAAAATCTACTTTTCATTGCAGGTTATAATTCGGTGCAAAAACGGTTCCTTTTTGTTGCGGGAGAGAAGAGAACTTAAAATCTCCATTTGACACGTCATGTTTTGCTCGGTAAAATCATGCGGAACCCATTTGTCAAGCTTGTTTACTTTTCCAAGTTGTTGCAAGTGGCGGCAAACTGTCGAATTGTGAACGCCTAATTTCTCGGCAAGATCCCTTATAATTTGGCGGGGGTTAGACTCCACTTATGCACGCAGCTTGTCGTTATTGATTGATGGTCCTGGGTGTCCACGTGGCTCATTTCCAAGGTCCATATCTCCGGATCAAAATTTTTCAAATTACCGCCGAGTGGTTCGTTCGCTAACTGTATCAGGCTTAAATGCGCTGTGGATATTCCTCGCTACTTCCGTTGCGTTGTGCTCTAATTTAAATTCGTAAACTAAAAGTAGCCGTTTTTGATTCACTTCTATGTTCACTTTCTCCTTTTGTCTTTACGATCACTATGAAGTGCAAAACGGAAATGACTCCATAAACCAAGGTAGCAGTGTTTATACTTTAATATGTCATATCATTTGCGCCGCCTTGTGCCAACATAATACAATAAAATTGCAGTTAACTTCATGTCATTGATAAATCGGCTATTTCATCTGCAGCAACCTAATACAAGTGTATATGGATTGCTATGCAACTTATCATTTAAATTTAATTCTTAGTTTTACAAGCATTGCATAGCGTAATGGTTAGCGCGTCTGCTTTATAATGCGAAGGACCCGGGTTTGATCCTACCGTAGGTTAAACATTTTTCTGCGTTTATTTCCGTAAAATAATGTGTAAAATAACATGTGCGACAATGCGAATAAACGATTACTTATAATGCGTATGTTAAAAATAGTATAATCAATAAAAAAATAAGATTCTAAAATATATAAAATACTTAATTAAAGTTTTAATAAATGTTTTAAAAAAGTATTTTAAAAGGTTCCATCAACTACTTACATTCATTATAATGATTAGCTTTTTGGTCTTTACACAAAAAAAAAATATGTTACCGTTTTAAAAGCTAATAACTTTTTATATTCTAGCTTTTATTGCATCTTTGTTTGTAAGGTCATTTCCTAAAAATAAAAATCTATAAAAATCTAATAAAATCTTATAAACTTTAACGGGGGTAATTTGCTCACGTCCCGTTAGTAACGCAGGACCTTTCTCTGGTCCTGCTTTATTTCTTGTGTGTAGGGCCTTGCCTAAGGCCCCGCTACCGGTGTTGCTTCCTCCAGGCTCGCCTGCTCAGTTTGTGTGCCAATGCTAGATTAGCACACCCGCAGAGGCGGCGGTATTCGGGATAGGGAAGCTGTAGGGAATAAGAATAAGAAAAACGCACCTGCTGTATGTTAAAAGCTTATTTAATCAGTTAATCAACAAACTACTACAGAATACACTAATTATTGCGAAGAGGTCCCTTGCGAGCAAAGAGCAATTAGTATAGCCTCACGCGCAATACTAATTCACGAGGTGCGCACTGCGCATGCGCACCCTCTTTAGTCCACACAGCTACACACGCACGTGTTGTCTATGGATGACGGATATAGAGAGAGCAGTTTTTCCTCTATGCCGCCGTAGTCTATGACTGCCCGAGTAAGAGCGTTTCTCTCACTTGACGATGCAGTCTATGGTTGAGCGAGAGAGCTCGTTCCTCTCGCTCAACTGCGTGCCTAATGGTTGTACGAGTGAGAGTAAGCTCGTTCCTCTCGCTCGTACGCCTATTCTATAATTGTGTGACAGAGAGATTGATCCTCTTACTCGCACTCGCGCGGCCTAACCAAATCAGATTTACGCGGTCTCGCGCGTACGCTCCTCTATATCTATATATGCCTGACGCGATCGCACACGCATCAGGGAATTTTAATATAATTACTTGCGGTCAAATTTTTAACTACCTAAGTGGCCACTCACTTTTGACTACAGCTGAGATCGTCCTCTTGATATCCGGCTGCGCGCTCGCGGAAAATCTCCTTGAAAAATCGGAATAGCGGCGAGAAGTTCTCGAATAACTTTTAGCAAGTGTGGCACTTATCACCGGTGGATCGAGAAGAAAGATTGAGGGGGGGGCTCCTCCGTCCCTCTCGCCTATCCTTTTTCCCGCGTAGCGCCATCGATTCTTTGATCGATAGCGCCTTTTTCCGCGTCGCGCCGCGAACTCTACCTCTCATTGCATGGCAGGTGGCCTAATCTCGATAAGCCACCTGTCACAAAACATTTATTAAATTTATAAAATGACGATAAAAACTTCGAAACATTAATATACATTATTGACTATTAATAGAGTCCAAAATCAACACATTATAAGATTTCAATATTACCTAATCAAAGCTAATAATCATTATAAAGAATCACTTTTTGTTAATAACATCTTTATACACGTGATTATTTCCGCTTGCAAACGTATGAAAAAATTAATTTAATCATTCACAGTCAAATCTCCTGTTATGGTGGTAGTACAACTCATCCAAGTTGTTGTAGTTGCTCTAAAGGGCAACATAAACAAAATATCAAAATGATGTTTAAAGTATACAATACTGTAAAATGAAGTACCCAAGATTATTTGAAAAAATTCAAAGTGTAATAATATTTTTCGTAAAGAAACTACCATTATAAAATAAAATGTTTCACTGATCTAAAAAATTGAAAATACTTCACTAGATAATCAATAATTTATAATTCAAAAGAAGACTTATCTATATTGGTTAAAAAATATTAAAATGACGTGGCCTTTTGATTCTAATTAATACATTACAATATCACAAATATCAAATTGTGCAAGGTGTAAATTGACTATTAAGTTATATTAACTTTTAACTAGTTTGTATGAGGGCTTTCAATGGATAAAATATTAAAGAGTATGTCAAAAAATAGTTTTTTTAGACTTTAAGGTGTGAATATCCCATTAACCTGAGCTAGAATCGCATTTTAATGGCTAGATTTGGTTTCAGTGACCCGAAAACGAAGTACAATGACTATGCATACTCAATCTATGCTAGTCACAAGTGCAGTGTAATTAACCTTTAGAGGACAAGAAAATTTTAGTTTCAATCGACCTTTTTGGAACATGTAATTTATAAATAAATTTAATGTACAACTTATGTCAAGTCGCCGATCAAACTGCTGGTCTCAAAAAAAAACCAGTCTCGTTCGCAAAAGAAAGTTCAATTTACGTTAATTTTTTCCTATAAAAAGTAAAATTTTTTGTTGACAGATCACTTTTGGGATTGTTACCGTCCTCTAAAGGTCTTATAAAATGAGGTTATTAAGAAAATAAGATATATGTTCTAATAAGTACACATAGACAAATATAACACATCGTTCAATAAGTCCCGAGACTAACCCAGAGATGGTGCTAGTAGTACCAAACTGGCCACGTTTCCATAGAGTGCAAACCTTTAGATGAAACGTGTGAAAATTTCACGTCGATCGGATCACAGACAGCAGAGTTATCAAGGTTAGAGTAAAGTGACTTTGTAATTTGTTTGAAAAATGGAAAAAAAGCGAGTTTTGCGTGTTGATAAAACATTGTTTTTTAATGGGTAAAAACACCGTAGAAGCCCAGCGATAGCTTGAAAAACATTACCCGGACTCCTCTCCATCCAAACCAACGATTTGTCGTTGGTATGCTGAGTTTAAACGTGGTCGTATGGACACAAACGATGTGGAACGTTCGGGTAGGCCATTGGAAGCCGTTACACAGGAAAATGTGAGTGAAGTGTTAAAAATTGTAATGAAAAATCGCAAAGTGAAGGTCCGTGAGATTGCAAAAATGACACAGATATCATCTGGAAGCGTATTTACAATTCTTCATGAAAAATTGAGCATGAAAAAGGTTTTTTCCAAGTGGTTTCGCAAGGTGCCGCGATTGCCTTCAGTGGAACAAAAACAGCAACGCTATTTACTCGCAATAAAAAGGATTTCCTGCGTCGATACGTGACCATGGATGAAACATAGATACATCATTTTACTCCGAAGTCGAATCGGCAATCATCTGAGTGGCGCATGGCTGGCGAAAGCCGCCTAATGCGTCCAAAAACGCAGCAGTCTGCTGGCAAAGTCATGGCATCTGTTTTTTGGAATATACATGGCGTGATTTTCATTGACTACCTGGAAAAAGGTAAATCGATCAACAGTGATTATTATATTGACTTGTTGATACGTTTAAAGGAGGAGATCGCAGCAAAACGACTGCACATGAAGAAGAAAAAAATCCTTTTTCACCAAGACAATGCACCATGCCACAAGTCTATGAAAACAATGGCAAAATTGAACGAATTGGGCTTTGATTTGCTTCCCCACCCCCCGTATTTGCCAGATTTAGCCCCCAGCGACTACTGGCTCTTTGCTGATCTCAAAAAAATGCTCCAGGGAAAAAAATTCGGCTCGAATGAGGAGGTCATTGCCGAAACTGAAGCCTATTTGGAAGCGAAGGATAAATCCTTTTATAAACATGGTAAAGAAATGTTGGAAAGGCGTTGGAAAGATTGTATCACTTTAAAAGGAGATTATATTGATGAATAAAAATGATTTTTGAAAAAAATGTTGTTTTCGTTGTTAGTCTCGGGACTTATTGAATGATGTGTTATGTGTATAAATGTATAAACATTGATAAATATTTTAGGTGACCAATTCATTGCTTATGCATGGAACTCATAACGAACTTTTCTTTCGATATTATTTTGTATTTAATAATAAGAATATAAATAATTAATTATTTTAAACAATTCATAAAACTAACTGCTTCATTAAATGAAAAAGATAACTTAGTACTGTTAACCTTTTCACTGCCACAAGAATTTTAATTTGCATCAACATACTGCAACGCAATTTTCATATTAAATATTTTATTATGGCGAAGAACTGAATAGAGAAAAATTGTCCATTAAATGTTTCAAAGAAAAAAAAAGAATCATATTGTTAGGAATAAATAGATCATCATTGATAAGCACAGATTTATAAAGTGAATTATTTGTGATAAAAAGAAAGATAAAGTTGTCTTTCAAGCAGATTTGTTCTTTTATTATAATTTTTCATGATACACGTTAGTTTATATTTTGCTTATTTTTCTATAATAATATTCTCTTTGTCTCTGTAGATTATACACTTCTTTGCTGCGTAATACAAGAGGGGGTAGCGTTGAAGCATTTGTACATAATTCATTATCGTATACCGTACTATGCTATTGTACACATGTCTGGTGTGGTAGACCTGGCTTATCAGAATATCTATACTGTGAACTTACATCTCGGTCCTCTCCACCTATCTTCATCGGTGTTGTGTATAGGCCACCTCATGCGCCTTTCTTAGAGAACTTAGACCTTATACCTAATGTCTCTACCTTTATGCATGACTATAGTACTGAAATCTCACTCGGTAACTTCAATGCTGATCAGCCATCCAACAGCGATGATGCAGACTTTTTGAAATCATTTATCGATAAGCACTCTCTCTTTTCCATACCATATGGCAGTACACATCATACTCCCATGACTGATACTTTGCTTGACCTATGTTTGGTGGATGCAAATAACACTATATTGGACTATTGGAAAAGTATCACCCCTTACGTCAACGGACATGATTTAACTACTGCGTCCGTTAAGTGCTCACTTTCACAACCGACACTTCGCCATAATTTCACTTTTCGGGACTACAGCTCCATAAACGTTGCAGCTCTTCTTGATTATTTTCGCTCCTTGGATTTTCCCATATGTGCGAATGACTTTCCTCTGGATGCTCGCCTACACTGTTTACATGAACACTTAGATCATGCTATCACGACCTTTGTGCCACTTAAGGTTGTCACTCGGAGGAAAGCTCATCGCCCATGGTTTACTCATGTCCTTCTTAAGCTTTTACATAACAGAGATAGACTATACAGACGTTACAAACGAACTAGACTGCCTTCAGACCTCCGGCAATGCAGAATAGCACGTGACGTCTTTCACAAACAAACTAAATCTGCTCGCTTACTTTACTTTCAGGACAGACTTATAAAAGTTATTGGCCCTAATCACCTATGGAAGAAACTCCGCCACCTTGGCATCTGCTTTTCCCCTACTGACGCTCATCATACCTTCGCTGCAGATAACTTAAATAATTTTTTCGATAGCGTAGCATTCGGTCCTGGTGTACCTACTGTTGACTCTTTTCTGCATCCACTTAAGGGGGAAAATCACAGTAGCACACAAAAAATAGGCATATTTTCGGGAATTAATTTTGGCTGAATAAAAGTATCAATCGAAAATCTGTAAAGTAGATTTTATAGCAATACTAAAAAAGTACAAAATGTAGTTTTTTCAATAAAAAATATTTAAAAATGGCGGCTGCGCAGCATATACCCCAAGGCGCCTATTTTTGACAGCGTGTCGATGGCCGAAGACGTAGACTCCTTAATTTTTGACCTTAAAGAAAAAACCAAATTTTTTTAGTTTTCATATAACAACAGCTAGTGAGCTACGTAGGATTTTTTTGATGTATTGATTTTTCACAAAATGGTGCATGTTTGAAAATAAAGTTAAATTTTTAACAAAAAAGAACGCCATCAAATCTTTGATAAAAAAAACTAAGCCATATAAAATAAAAAATCCCACGTAGCTCCGTGGAAAAACATATTTCAAAGCTACCGTCAAAATTTCAATTTGATCGGTAAAGATTTGCTTGAGTTATGTCTTTGGCGAGCTCAAAGAAAGTGGTTTCGAGAAAAACGCGTTTAAAGTTTTAAGTACTGCTCGGAGCATACCTGAGTGGCGTTACCGCAGAATGAAAAATTTGGGCACTCGGACACTTTTGCCGTGTTCCATCATTCAGTTGTCTTGGAATCGATTTTTCACAAGACGAAAATGGAATTTACTTAAACCAGAAGGGATATGTCAACGACCTTCTGAAACGATATGGAATGTATGATTGCAAATCAATCTCAACTCCATTGGATCTGGGAACGAAACTACAAAAAGGTCAAGATCAATCTAACATTACGGCACAAAGTCTACCATACAGAGAGTTAGTCGGTGCCTTAACTTATTTAGCAATGTGTACTCATTCAGACATTGCTCATATTGTCAGTCGTTTGGGCCAATATAATTCCTACTACAATGAAAGTCATTGGATTGCCGCGAAGCGAGTCTTACGCTACTTAAAGGGATCAGTTGATGTCGGTCTTCATTTCAAAAGGTGTTTAAAGTCATTAATAGGATATATGGATGCCGATTGGGCAAATTGCTTGGATGACCAAAGATTTTCTGGCTATGCGTTTATCTTAAGTGGTAGCCCTATTTCATGGGAGTCCTGAAAACAAAGAACAGCTACTCTTTCATCAACAGAAGCCGAGTACATGGCATTATCAGACGCATCAAAATAAGCGGTTTATCTCTGAAGATTCCTTACTGAGCTCGGATTTGATTCCCTTGCTAGAGTCAAAGTATTCAGTGACAACTGCGGAGCTAAGAAGTTGGCAAAAAATCCAGTATATCATGGAAGAACCAAGCACATCGACGTGCGTCATCATTTTGTTCGAGAAATGCTGGAGAATAGATTGTTGGAAATTGAATCTATTGCAACAAAAAACATGGCAGCAGATATTCTCACGAAAGGATTATCCAAGCCAAAACATGAAAGATGTATTAGACTTCTGGGTCTTAAAACGTGTTAATCACTCATCGAGGGGAAGTGTTGAGTATGTTTACTAAGCGATATTCGATTACACAATGTTGTGCTGCTCTCTATTAAAAATAGATCAAACTAAAATCTCTACACAAACTCAATATAGATGTTCCTTTCTTACTTACTTGTCTGTTAGCTTCGAGCTGAATCACACGCGTTGTAACCAAGCGAATATTTTGTTATAATAAATCCAGTTATTATTTACTTGAGATTGTTTTGTTTTTGTCTACTCTAAAACTCTGCTCACGATATTAATTAATTAGGTAATTATACAAAAAAAAAAAAAAAAAAACACATAAGTTAACAACAAATGAGGAAAAAAAAACAAATCGAAAATAAAACAAACTCCTTTAAGGAGGGAAATCACAGTAGCACACAAAAAAATAGGCATATTTTCGGGAATTAATTTTGGCTGAATAAAAGTATCAATCAAATATCTGTAAAGTAGGTTTTATAGCAATACTAAAAAAGTACAAAATGTAATTTTTTCAATAAAAAATATTTAAAAATGGCGGCTGCGCAGCATATGCCCCAAGGCGCCTATTTTTGACAGCGTGTCGATGGCCGAAGACGTAGACTCCTCAATTTTTGACCTGGAAGAATGAACCAAAATTTTTTAGTTTTCATATAACAACAGCTAGCGAGCTACGTAGGGTTTTTTTGATGTATTAATTTTTTACAAAATGGTGCATGTTTGAAAATAAAGTTAAATTAACAAAAAAAATTGCCATCAAATCTTCGATAAAAAAAACTAAGCCATATAAAATAAAAAATCCTACGTAGCTCCGTGGAAAAACATATTTCGAAGCTACTGTCAAAATTTCAAGTTGATCGGTAAAGATTTGCTTGAGTTATGTCTTTGGCGAGCTCAAAGAAAGTGGTTTCGAGAAAAACGCGTTTAAAGTTTTAAGTACTGCTCGGAGCATACCTGAGTGGCGTTACCGCAGAATGAAAAATTTGGGCACTCAGACACTTTTGCCGTGTTTCATCATTTGGTATATTATTTTTAAGACCCTAAAGCACCTTTTAGGCGAAAAAAATTTTTTTTGAAAAATTGAAAATTTTACTGTGCCTTCCCCCCTTAATACTCACGTAAACTATAATCTTTAGTCTAATCTTTGTCCTGTTAGTGTCAACGAAATGAAAAGTGCTGTGCATTACTCTTCCTCTCAGGCGCGGGGCCACGACGGTGTCCCACAGTCCACAATCGTCGCTGCTTTTCCAGTGTTAGGTCCGCTACTCTGTCGTTTTTTTTATGACTCTTTACGACTGTCCCATATATCCTCTGTCTGGAAGATAGCACTTATAACAACCATCAACAAAGTTGCCTTCCCTCGAGACATGGATGATATTCGACCAGTCTCCCTTCTGTCGTGCCTCTCAAAAGTCTGAGAGCGTCTGGTGCATCAACAACAATACAATTATCTCCATATTCGTCAACTTATTGACCCGTTTCAGACAAATTTCCGATCATGCCACAGCACTCAGACTGCTCTCATCAAACCCACGTATGACATTATGGCAGGTATGGATAGACGCTGGGTTACCTTACTTTTGCTATTCGATTTTAGCAAGGCATTTGACAAGGTCTACTATATCACTCTTCTGCAAAAACTATTAAATTATGATATTTCACCTTCAACCATTAGGTGGTTTGCCTCTTACCTTACTGGTATAAAGCAGGCAGTGCTGAATCGGAATGGCGACCCATCGTCGTTTGTCAGTCTCAACACCGGTATTCCTCAAGAGTCAGTGCTCGGGCTATTATTGTTCCTCATTTACATCAATGACGTACCCAGCATGTTCGACACCACTATCTATCATTTAACCTACGCTGATGACCTTCAGATTTACGTTCAGTTCCCTCTGCCCAACCTTGAAACATATGTTGAACTCATTGGTAGGCAAGTTGAACTTGTCTTGCAATGGACTGATGAAAACCATCTTCATCTCAATGTCGCTAAAATAAAAGCTATATACAATCTTTGGCTCGTATTTTTATATCAATAAGTTCACTGACTTGCTAATCAAGAGAGTTTACATAAACAATACTCTTGTGCTATTTAAAAAATCTGTACGCAACCTTGATGTCTATCTTGATACGAAGCTTAACTAGAAGGAATATGTTGCTTACATCTGTCGTAAAGCGACCTCTGTTTTACAGACTCAACTTTTTCCGTCAGAGCACTAACTTTGCCCTGCGCTAGCACTTAATTAAGATTCTCTAGATTATTCCTCTTGAAGACTACTGCTGCATTGTTTACTGTGATATTTCCAGTGAGCTTGATCTCAAACCGCAGAGAGTCATCAACTCTGGTGTTTCTTATGTCTATGGCGTAACTAGGCACGAGCATATTGCTCCGTATAGGGTTTCTCTCGACTGGCTTACCTCCTTAGATATGAGTAAATACTTTATTATTACAGTAGTTTATAAAATATTCAAATATCGTGAACTACTGTACTTATTTGAAAATTTTTTATGGAACCAGTCAGATAAACTCACTTGGGGTGAAGTGAGGTCGTTGGCTATCCCGTCATCTACTACTGAGTTTCGTGATAGATCTTTTCTTGTTTCTTCGTCACGCCTTTTGAACTGTCTACCTTTCTCTTTCTATACTATAAACTCTATTTTCCGCTTTAAATCCACTATCTTTATCTTTCTTCTTTTAATTGAGAGAGAGAGAGAGCATACTGTATCTCCACTAGCGAGATTATAATGTTAATAATGTTACGTTCTGTAATACCATACTACTGTTATTCTGTTTTACTACTTTACTCGTATTTTATAATATTGTTAATTTTTATTTTATTTCATATATTATTCTTATTGGAGGCTATTGTATTTTATTGATTATCTAATAATTTATATTTTACTGTTAATTTAGTTGTATAGTATTTGTACAATAAAAATTATATCCATCTATCTATCTCTGTCTCTTTCGCTCTTTGTCTCTCTCTCCTTATCTCCCTCTCTCACTCTCTCTCTCTCTCTCTCTCTCTCTCTCTCTCTTTCTCTCTCTAATATAACAGTGCAATATTCTGTCTTATGTAAATGGAATGTATCATTTTGTAAATCTATACGAATGAACAATGTACCTATCGATCTATCTTTCTTTCGTATCTTTGGTACGCCAATTGATTGGTTAGCCAGGTTTAGTACGGGGAGAATTGGTGCGGACGTCCACACGTGCCTAGGAATATGGCTTCAAAAATCTTAGAATTTTCTCAGCAAGAAGCCCAGCGCATGAGTAAGCAGGAGACAATAGCATCAAGCACCAGTGACTGGTGCAGCACGCTTGTTATCGTTTGACCAGGTATAGGAAAATATCGATTTTGCATCAACTTTATAGATTTGAATAAAATGAAATATAATGATCCGTATGTGATGTCGAATATGGTCTCGATTCTTGATTAGCTATGTAAAGCGCTGTGTATTCCTAAAATCGATTTAAAACAGACTTTCTATCAAATCTTGTTAAGAAAGGCGAGTCGTAAGCATAGGTGTACGCTAGAGCAGATTTGGAGTTATGGAAGTTTTCGCGAACACCTCTTGGCCTTAAAAATGCCTCCATTGTTCTCGTTCGTGTAGTCGGCGCAATTATGGACCACAGTTTGCACCATACGTTTTCGCCCACTTCGATGATATCGGAAATACACATAGTTTGATATTTTTTCACGGAATCGCAGACCTTCACAGAGTTTTGAAAAGTCTAACAGCTCTTAAAATAATAGCTACTAAAACTGCAAAGGGTAAATACATTTAATTAAAATTAGTGTATATATATATATATATATATATATATATATATATATATATATATATAGTTTATGTTCCTAGTAGATAAATATGTTCATTTACCAGGAATAATAACTTGGACTTTTAGGTCAGTTTGAAGGTCGAAGTAAATATATTCATGGAAAGTCATGTTTTTAATATCTAACTCAAAAGAAGGAAAAACCTTGCACTTAAAAAATATATTGCAAACTTGTCTAGGGTGGATTATAGTTTTTTATTTACCCATGTAAAGTTCACAATAATAAAGAAGAAAATAAATAAGGTTTTTCCAACTATTGAGTTTCAAAATGAAAAAATAAGTTTTTATGAATATACTTACTTTGAGTTGAATAGAAAGATTATATTTTTACCATTATTTAAATTTAACTTAACCTTTCTTACACGTACCTTAACATGCATTTCATAAGAAGAAGCATATTATGGATTCTTATAAGAGCAAGGCTCTAATCAAAGACTTACATAAAGCAACAATACGATTAATACTTCTAAATTCCTTAAAAGATCTTATAACAAAATCAATCATGTTAAAACTCTTTGATTAAACAGACTTTAAGTGAAGAGTGAATTTAAAATTACTTTATAAAATATTGGTAGTGTGAATCAGTTCTCGCCGTTTTTTGTGAAAATAAATTCTTTATTTAAAAAAAATAATAAAGCAGCTCAATTAAAGTATTGTCCATCGCTGGAGATTACTTTTTCCCATCTTTCTGACAGCATTTGAATTCTACGTCGAAAAAACGATACTATTTTTGCGGCTATCCACGAATCGATCCATTTTTTCGTTTCTTCATACGAAGTGAAGTGCTGCTCAGCCAGGCACGAAATTTGACATGTTTTACGCTACAAACAGAAAATATTTTTGACAGTTCAATGGAAAGACACGCACTGATTTCTAACATAGGTTATAGAACTTCGATATAGATGTATCGTCATCTTGAATTATACACAAAAAATTTTTGTACCGCCATCTGACGGTAAAACGGCGAGAACTTATTCACACTCCCAATAATGTCTAAGTCCTTAATGTTATTTACTGACTCGAAATCAACATTATTTAACTTACATATAATTACATTCATTTATTTTACTTTTACAAGAAGACAATACTTTAAATTTACTTATATTTACCCTTAATAAAATATGGTTTAATCATTCATTAATTAAATCTGGGTCGTCTTAAAGAGCATTCTGATCAGCACAGTTATCTATTTTGAAATCTAAACATCGAATTGCTGCCATTGCTTATGAACTTTCTTCTTATTAAAAATATTAGAAATTAACTTACTAGAATAGCAACTACGGTATGTGGAAGTTACATTATTTTTTAAAATTTTATGTTCAGTTATATATATTCAGTTACAAGGTCATTAACAAAGCTATAAAATTTATCAATATTTTTAACAAAAGAGTTATTGTTAAAAAAATTCAATTCAATTAATTGGTATTATTGAATTTATCACGAATAGCAATATAATTTGTTTTTGTGAAATTTAAAATACTTTTCACATAGTAGTATTAGTACTACATATGTTTTCACACTTAACACCAAAAGATACAGCCATATGATAACATATCTTTTCTGGTACAAGGGACCCCTTTGAAACAATATGAGTTGCATTATATTCAGATAATTTTGAAAAGGCTAAATCGAAACCCTAAGGATTTGGGAAGCGTTGAAACATATCAAGAAACAAAATTAATGCTATTATTGAATCACAAGATTTTTATTTATAAATTATAGTCATCTAAAATAAACATTTCGTGATTATAAAACTTTTTTTTCAATTTTACAGTAGATCTAACATGAGCCAAGTAAACTTCATTATTATTTCTTGGCGTAGAATTAAAATAACACCTATTATGAACTTTGAAATGAGATTTGTATTTTCAATGTATAAGTCTTTAATATTAGAATCGACATTAAATATTTGAAACTTAGAACATTCCTATTGTTAGAAGCAGTTAAAATACTTTCTCCTCTAGGATCTATATAAGTAATGATATTATATTAAATAACTACTTGAAAGCTTACATAGCAGCTGATCACGAATTTCGCATCAGTTTAAAAAAATTTTAAATGTCAGACATAAGATAGTGGATGAAACTCCGAAAAGTTATCATGAATAAGGGAGTGTTTCAAGTCAAATTATTATGATGTCCGTTAGTTGTCGATGATAACTGTAGTTGTTTATTTCCTACCACGGGGAGGTCGACAACAGAAAAAGATATTCTTTTGTTTGTTTCTTTTTTCAACTTCTTGATTATCTTTAAATACTTACTCAAAAATAATTAAGTTACTCATAAGAATTTTTAAAACAATTTGAACATAAATATTTGGACAATCAACGCAGAGTTTTTTGGTTTTCGAAAAACATTTCAAAAAGTTTAAACCATTTTTCTCAGCTTCAACTGTTTTAAATGCGTGAGTTTGCAGAGTATTTAATGCAGAGTATTTATTTTTCTGCTTTATTTGTCAAAAGATACTTTAAAGCTTCTTGTAATGCAATATCATCCACTGTAAGAACTTTTGCACGAAATACTACGAGGTGTAGAAGTATAAAACGGGAATTTCCCTATCAATGATGCTAGCCATTTGTATGGAGACCGAAAGACCGTTTCTGCAGCGCCATCATCTCCCTTTAGCAGTTCACGAAGATTTTCAATACACAACAATCCAAGTTACATACACCGCTATATTTTTTTATAACTCTAAACATGTCGAATTTTATACCTACGAACTACTATTTGCGAGCAGTATTGGTTTTTTGTTATCATTTAAAAAAAATTGCTGCAGAATCGCATCGAATGCTTGTTGAAGCTTACGGTTAACTTAGTAAATTACAGTGTTTTAAGTAATTCAAAAAATTTAAAAGTGGTGAGAGACAGAGAGAGAGAGAGAGAAAGAGAGAGAATCGTCTAGATCGTTAATAACAAAAATAAGATGCTTTAGGTTGCTGCAGATGAAATGGCCGATTTAGCAATGACATAAAGTTAGCTGCAATTTAAGTGTATTATGTTGCCACAAGGCAGCGCAAATGATATGACATATTAAAGTATAAATACTGATACCTTGGTTTCTGAAGTCATTTCTGTTTTGCACTTCATAGTGATCGTAAAAACAAAAAGAGAAAGTGAACATGGCAGTGAATCAAAAACGGCTAGTTTAACAATACAAATTTAAATTAGAGCACAACGCATCGGAAGCCACGAGGAATATTAACAGCGCACACCCAGGACCATCGATCGATAACGACGAGCTGCGTGCATAAGTGGAGTCTGACCCCCGCCAAATCATAAGGGATCTTGCCGAGAAATTAGGCGTTCACAATTCGACAGTTTTCCGCCACTTGCAACAACTTAAAAAAGTAAAAAAGCTTGACAAATGGGTTTCGCATGATCTTACCGAGCAAAACATGACGTGTCGAATGGAGATTTCAAGTTCTCTTCTCTCCCGCAACAAAAAGGAACCGTTCTTGCACCGAATTGTAACCTGCGATGAAAAGTGGATTTTATACGATAATCGTCGCCGATTGGCCTAATGGCTAGATGCCGATGAAGCGCCAAGACACATGCAGAAACCAAGCCTTCATCCAAAGAAAATAATGGTAACTGTTTGGTGGTCTGTAGCTGGAGTTATCCACTACTTGTTCCTGCTACCTGGCGAAACCATCAATGCTGAGAAATACTGTGCTTAACTGGATAAAATGCATCAGAAATTGATAGTCCAACGACCTAGGCTTGTCAACAAGGATGGAGTGATACTGCTTCATGATAACGCACGACCTCATGTATCGAGAACAACGATCCAAAAATTAAACGAGTTGTGCTATGAGACACTTCCTCACCCTCCATATTCACCAGACCTCTCACCAACAGATTACTATTTCTTTAAATATTTGGATCACTTTTTGACAGGAAAAATATTTAATAATGAAGCTGCTGTCAAAAATGCCTTTGAGGAGTTTCTTCGAACCAGAAACTCAGACTTTTACAAAACTGAAATAAATGTACGTGGATCTCGTTGAGAAAAGTGTGTTGCATCCATTGGTACCTATTTTAATTAAATAAACTGTCTTTATAAAAAGTTACAGCTGTTTAAAAATTTAGTACTAAATCGGCCATTTTATCTGCAGCAACCTAATAAATTTAATTTTAAAATTTTAATACAGTCACTCTTCTCTCTTTGCTATTCTATTGTCCTCCAAGAAAATTAAAAAGCTGGAAAGCGGTCAATTACTCTTCAACTCTTTAACCCTCCAAAACTTTACCCTTTTCTCCTTCACGCATTTTTTATTTGATTTAAAAGTATTTATTCACATAGTAAAAACTGCATATAAGTTTAGAGCAGAAAAGTTTAAATAACGTAGAGAGTCAAGTGTTTCCAGTTTTAATATTGTTTTCATTTATTTCAATTTCTCTATATATGCTATATTCACCCTTTATACTTTGCATTGTATTTGTTCTCTTTTCAAATTTTATTCGTTATTTAATTTTCTTTTTTCTAATATACATATATTTTAGTTCAATTTTCAGCACAGCGATGGCAAATAAACGCAGTTGCCAAAACAATGTATCGGAAGTTTTTCTAAATCTGGAAAATGTTGAATCATTTAGAAATAAAGACCCATCAGTCACAAAAAGAAGAAAGAGATATTTTTTTGCACATAAAATTTAGATAATAAATCAGTTGAACGTTAAGCCCTTGAATGTTCCTTGTCAATGACATGAAATTAGTTAATGTACTATGAGAGACTGAAAGAAGTATTAAGAAGATATACAATGGAAAGATTTTAATTCAATAAGTGCGAAGAGAAAAATCAAAAAACAAATGATTTAGACGATGTGCTATATTGCTGGTTAGTAAATGCTCAAGTCAAGGGCTATCTTGTGACTGGTCCTGTTTTGAGATAAAAAGTTCTTTAACTCAATCAAGAATTAGATCCGAATTAGGTCCGAAACATTTCAAAACTTCTAAAGGCTGGTTATCTTACATTAATGGAAAGAAAGAAAAAATATTTGAACTTTGAAAATAGCAGGTATATAATATATTTCACTAATATACAAGTATTATAACAAATTGTTAAAGGGTCTGAAGAAACGTTTTGTTTTAATAATATATTAATTTATTTAATCATTATTATTAAAAATTATTATTATAACAATTTACCGATTTATATTAATGGGTGAAAAGTTGACAGCTGACCATTTAGGCGCTGAAAAGTACAAAACAGAATTTCGATTGATATTATTTACGGAAGGTTTAACCAAGTTTAAAACCTGAAGGATAAACCAGACAATTTGAGTGCAGGTTTTTATCTTTGATAAAAATGGATTCAAGTTTAAGCAATTGCTAACAATAACGCTTGCACGGAAACATGTATATCAGGTATCAGAGATGAAGAAAAAGTTGGACCGAGTGACCTTTGCTGTTGATTGCAATGCTGATGGCTCGCTGAAATTGCCTCTTATGACGGTGGGCAAAGCAAAAAAACTACGTTGCTTCAAAATAGTGAATAAAAAAAAGTTGGATTTAAAGAATTTACCTGTTTGAAAAATGGATCAAAAGAACGCGTCAACCGACCAAACTATTTTTAAAAAATGGTTGATCAACAAATTTTTCTTAACAGCCGAGCTTTTTTTAACATCAAAAAATTTTTCTCTATTAGCTGTTTTATTGGTTGACATCTGTAAAGCTCATAAATTTCTACAACTTCATTGTATCAAAGTGGCTTTTTACCTTTTAATGTGACGTCTATTATTCAACTGCTAGACCAGAGAATTCTGCAGACATTAAAGATAAACTATCAAACTAATTTAACCCGTTTCTAACCGTAACGCCCTAAATTTTCTTTCTCATTAAACAAGTTATTTCCAAGAGAAAAAATCGACGGATCGATTCGGAAACATCCTTCTGATGCGATTTTTTCCGCTCTTTAAGAATCCGGTTACAGATTTACGATATTTGAAACCGTTTTTACAATACAGTGGTTTACACACACAAAATTTGAAAACTAACAATTTTTCTGTAGACAATCGTATTTTTGAGCATAATACAGTATTTGGGTCGAACTAAAACTATAGATCTGGTGGCATATAGGCTTATTAAATTATGCTTATTAAAAGGTAGAATAGCAAGGTTTAGCGAAATTTAGAATGACGACCACCAAAGTAGCCGTTTTTGTTCATAAATGTAATAAAAAGCTTTGGAATTTTTCTTACTCGATAGGGATCTACTTTGAAAAAAATTTTATGAAAAAAAAGTGTTGAGAATTAATTAAATATGTGTGAGTTCTTAAGATTTTTTCGGATGATTTTTGTTTTTTTTTTTTTTGGATCTAACCATTTTTCAAAAACCCAAAAATGATCCAGAAAATCCTGAAAAAGTCCACACGTATTTTTTGACCAATTGTAAGCACTTCTTGTTCTATAAAATTTTTTGTACAGTTGATTCTTATTGAGTAGAAAAATTCTTAATTTCTTTTATTTTGTGCATTTTTGATCTTTTGAAGAAACTTGCTCTTTGTTTGTCTTAATTTTTTTCTAGATTTTTATTTTTTTAATATATTTTTGTGTTTTTTTATTGTTTATATTCTATTATTTTTTTCTATTTTTTAAATATTTTGCTGTTTTTCACTTGTATATCTGTTGTTTCATTTATGAATAATTGAAAAACAATTATAGCAAAAGTACAATAATATTTACAATTAAGCAATACCGGGTTGTTCTCAAGCTATATTTTTCGAAACAGCAAGGTCGTCTTATTCGTAAATCATATTTATGAGATTCAAATCACATGATATACATAGCAAATATGATTTACTTACTTTTATAGCCATATCTTTGGTTGATATCTTATCATTTCCTTTGCTCATATTGTAGATTACTGTTGCATTCACAATATACGATTGTATAATTCGAAGAAAAACTAGTTACGTCAACTTTTTTGAATTTCTTTTTGGTAAAACTCTTTTATATCTATAATCATGAAGACCAAACCCACTCATAAACTTATTACAAGCAAGAAAAGCTGAAGAAAACTGATATTCTATCTTACTATGAGTATGAAATAAGTACCTTTTTACCGGTTTTCTAGCATTAACAAAAGCTGCTATGGAAAAAATAGAAACCTATTTGGAATCAATAATGCTAATAAGATTGATTCCGCTATTTTTCACATGATAAACTTCTATTATCTTATTCTAGTATTCTATCCTGATATACAGTACCAGTTGCCTTTAGACTATTTTTCTTCTAACGTACTAGCAAATCAGGACTTGTAAAAAATTATTTATGTACAAATGATATTCAAATAACTTCTTTTTTGAAACATCCATCAACAGCTCGTTTACTATTAGCAGAACAACTGTGGAACCAAGTGCACATAAACACAAGTTTTCATAGATTTCATTTTTTTCCACAATAAATTTGTAAATCAAACAAATACTCATTTACATTACGCAAGCCCAAAAAATTCAAATAAAATTCATCAGGTTTCGAAGGTAAGAATTGTTTCAAAGTCGTCCGACCAAAAAATCGTACCATCCTCTCATCCACAGAAACAGCCGTTGAAAAAAAATCAAACTGCTGGATATTTTTTCAGAATATGTTGATTATGTCACGCACCTTCTAAGCTTTATCAAAATTGTTTTGATCACACGCTTTAAAATATTTTGTTGATTTTATAGAATAAAACTGGCTACGGCTTATAGCTGAAGCAATAACATCACATTCCAATGATGAATACTCTTATGAGGATGTTTGAATATGATATGTTGTCAACAATAAAATTTCAATGGAAGTATTGCATTGTTCTGGTAATACTTCTAATCCATTTTCAGACGAAGGATTTATTATAAGCTTTTTGAGTTAATTGATAAATAATTCAAAAAGTTCCACGAGTATTCGTTGGCAAATGGATTTTTTTTTTATCTTAACGTTGAGAAGGATATCATTTTCTAAATTTTCAGAAAAAATTTTCTTTTTTTTGATCCACAAATATACGTGATCTTCTATTTTTATTTTGTGCATGGGTGTACTTTCTAAGAACTGAACAATACGAAACCTTTAGCAAAAGGATCTGATCATTATCTGAGATCTCGTTTACTGCAGAATCTTTCTCGTCAGAACTGGAATCGTTAGAATTTGGTATAAAACAATTTTCATCGTTTTCATTCTCGGAAGTCTATTCATCCGTGACAGAATAATTTTTAGAAAGCTCAACTATTTTGCGCTGTGGCATTTTTATTTAAGTTCTTTTGAGAATAATAAAAAAAAAAAAACAAGTTTCAAATATTGCATCGAATAATATGGAAATTTTAAAAATAACAGATAAGTTATTTAAAATAATATATTTATAAAATTTTGGAACTTATTTTGAAATATCTATGTCGAAAAAATTTAAATGTATGAAACAATAGGAATAAATATTTTATAAAAAAATTGTATTTATGCGAATGTACATAGTTAAATTATTCTAATGAATAAAATAATCACAAGAAATATGTTACAATAAAAGAAAATGAGAATTTTTCTACTCGATGAGAAACAACTGTACAAAAAAATTTTAAAAAACAAAAAGTGCTGGATTGGTCAAAGAATACGTGTAAACTTTTTCGGAATTTTTCGGATTATTTTTGGGTTTTTGAAAAATGGTCAAATCGAAAAAAAAAAACAAAAATCATCTGAAAAATTCACACATTTTTTGCAAATGCAGTCTGAAAAGCTCAAAAACTCAAAATGGCTAACAATAGTCAATTAAATCAAGTACCAAACCAAGTAACTCAATCTAACGCTAAAAGTTTAATGCCAAAAAAAAGTCAAGCGATTATCATTGAATCCATAGAAGATCTTTCGAACGACAATTATATAGATACCTTAGAATTACTTACAAATGTTACAAATATAACTCATATATAAGAAATTTTCGGAGCCAGAGTTTTTGTCTTTGTAAAAAATAGTGCATTAGTGGAAGAACTAACAAACAAAAAAGTGCAAATTGAAAGTTACTTATGAAATATCAGTCCGTTTATTGAAAGAAACAAAAAAGTAGTTATTACTAATGTGAATCCTAGTATACCTGACTCTGTTATAATAGAAATAATTATGTTAAAAAAAGTTATGTGTAAAGAAGGCATCACTTCACTATCTCAAATTAAAAAGATTAAAGCTGGATTTCATAAGCATGGTCGTTCTCATATAAATTCTTTCAGAAGGTAGTTATACGAGTACATTAAAGGAGAAGAAGCAAAGTTATTACCAGAATCAGAGCAAATGAATTTTGACAATACTACATGCGGAATATATTTCTGCATGGACTCTACAAACTATTTTCTTCGTAAACAAACCGGACACATAGCTAAGTTATGCTCACATGTATCTAACGATACAATATAATTATTCCAACACAAACAAGCAATACATAAAATGTTTCCGACGATTTAACTTTTTCATCACTAATAAACTCTTAGAAAAAATAGAATACATTCAAGAGGTGGAGGCATACGGATACTAATTCGCAATAAATATTCTTTTATTAGAATTAGTAACATTGTTAGTCCTCACGTCTCTGTAGAATTAGCTGGTTTTCAAATTACTCTTTTAAAAAAACCAATCGACCTCTTCGCATGCTATCAAACTCCTGGTTTAACCTTGTCACAGACACAGTGGGATAATATTACTAATTCATATAATTTTGAAATATATTCAATTTTTATGGGTGACTTTAATGCTCCTTATAAGCACTGAAATTGTGTCAAAATTGATGTTAACGGAGAAAGAATCAATAAATCAAATCTTTTTTAGCATATTTGTAATACAAAAGCACATATTCAACCTTATACCGGTGTTTTATCCAACAATAATCTCGGTTTTTCTACCTTTAAGATCTCGAATAAAATTTATTTAAAAATATATGATAATACTTTTCTCATATCATTTTCCTATAAACATTAATGTAAGCGTAGAAAGAAATATTTATTATAAAGAGTCATTTAATTTAAAATCTGTTCGTACTGACTGGAATAAAGTGTATAAAAATCTAGATGCAAGCTTTACTCAATTTTAATCTTTAAGTTATAACGATTCTAAACCCAGTGATAAATACAATCTTTTTATGAGTATTATAACAAATGTTTTACAAACAAGGATACCTATTACAAAAATTGTAAATTATAAAAAGCATAATAATCCAGTAACATGGTGGGATTTAAGGTGTGAAAAAGAGAAAAAGAATAGTTAACATTTGAAAAATGGAGATTTTCTAAACAACTTGTAGATTATATTGAATATAAAAATATTACAGCTTTACTAAAAAATTATATAGAAGTAAAAAATGAGAATGATTTACATTATTTGTTGAAAGTATCAATTTTCAAACTTATCCTTAACATGTCTAGTCTACAAGTCGAGTTAAAAAAAATTAATGGATAAAAATAAAGCCCTTGCACATTTCTGAAAATCACCAAAACAGGAAAAAAATCAATTTAGCTATTAAGAATGTATGTCCTTCTTGGACCATAACTGATCCTGATTGGCTGCCTAATTTTTCTGATAATGAATTTCTGAGTTCGTAGTTTAATTTAACGGTATTTCTTATAGCCCTTGATAATGCAAACAATCGCTCTTCTCCGAAAATAAATGGTGTCGATTATGATGCCATAAAAAAAATACCAATTAAATTGAAACTAATATTTTAATATTTATAATGAAATGTATATAACAGATGACTATCCTTAACATTGGAACATAATATATCTTCATTTCATTGATAAAGCTAATACTAATAGTGTTAGACCTATAGTGCTTTCCTCTTCTCTACGAGGGTCGTTTGAAAAGTCCGTGCAAAGTCCGAGAGATGGCACCACCGGCGCGTATCGAGGTCATGTTTAGTTAGTAGCATCTCTTGAATGAACACACACCAAGTTGCAGCCGTATTGGTCTATTTCTTTGTGTTTGGCATTCGTGTGAATCAAGGAAGTCGGGTGATTTTCAAGAAATGGACGAAAAAGAATTTCGTGTGGTGATTAAACATTACTTTATAAAAGGCAAAACGCCTCAGGAGACTAAAGAGAAGCTTGATAAACATTATGGTGACTCTGCACTCTCGATTAGAACAGTTTATAAATGGTTTCAAAATTTTTTGGACTGACCATATGGGCACAAGTGACGCTGAACGTTCTGGACGGCCTGTGGAGGTTACGACTCAAGAAATCATTGATCAAATCCATGATATGGTGATGGATAACAGAAGAGTTGAGGTGCGTGAGATTGCTAGTGCTGTGGGGCACTAGTGTGTGGGGTATCTCGACTAAACGGTTACATAATATTTTGCATAAACATTTGGACATAAGAAAGCTATCCGCAAGATGGGTGCCGTGATTGCTCACGCTTGACCAAAAACGGAATCGTGTGAAGTGTTGCAAGGATGGTTTGCAGCTGTTCCAAAAAAATCCGGAAGACTTAAAGCGTCGTTTCGTCACTGTGAATGAAACATGGATACATTACTATACTCCTGAGACCAAACAACAATCTAAACATTAGGTTACCAAGGGGGAATCTGCACCAAAAAAGGCGAAGATCGTTCCTTCGGCTGAAAAGGTTATGGCACATTAAGAAATAAACCAATATGGCTGCAACTTGGTGTGTGTTCATTCAAGAGATGCTACTAACTAAACATAACCTCGATACGCACCGGTGGTGCCATCTCTCGGACTTCGTACGGACTTTTCAAACGACCCACTAATGTAGTTTATTTGAACGAATGATAAAAAATAGGTTGCAAAGGTGGGTAGAGTGCAAAAATTTATTACCTAACAGCGAATCAGGATTTAGAAAAGGTCAGTCAACCACAGATAATCTAATGAATCTTGCTCTTCATATAGGAGAAGCTTTTAATGTTAAAAAAGATATCTTACAGTTTTTCGAGATGTGAGCAGTACCTTCGACAATGTCGATTAATATCTTGAATAGACTAACTCGCGAAAATAGGTTCCCCTTTAAATCTAATCAAGTTCATAAAACATATTACATTTGAAAGATGTATACACTAAAGACGTAGACGATGCGCCAATGCATACATACGAGGGCGGTTCAAATATGATGGAGACAAACGCTGCAGATGGCGCGCATGTATGTTTTGAAGGTCGTGGCTTGAGTATGTGATAGCTGGGTCCCTTACTAACAGTGTGGAATAGTTTTTGTCCAGAGTGCATGTTTCGCGCGGGTGCTACCACCATGAGTGAACGTTAAGTGCCGACCGCCGTTGCGCAACGTATTGTCATTTTTTTTTTAGTGTGGGAAGGCGTTAAAAACACGGAAATTTTTCTGCGTTTGCGAAATCAGTTCGGTAGTCAGTGCCTGAGTACGGCTGCTGTGTTCAAATGGGCCAAAGCATTCAAGGATGGTCGCGAAACTGTCGAGAATGAGCCGCATGATCGTCGACCGCGAACCAACATCACACCAGACAACATTTGCCGCGTAGAACAACTTATTTTGGAGGACCGTAGGATGAATGTTCGAGACATTTTGGCTGAACTCGTTATCAGTAATGGTAGTGTAGAGTCTATCATCCACGAACACCTTCAATATCGCAAAATAACGGCGCGATGGGTTCCTAAACTGTTGAACTTCGAGCAAAAATTCACGCGGTTGGAAGTTTGTCGCCGCTTGCTGACGCGATACAAGGTGGAGGGGGACGGTTTTTCAACGCGAATCTTCATTACAGACGAGACATGGGTACACTATTGCACTCCCGAAAGCAAAGTGTCGTCTAAAGAGTGGAGGAAGAAGGAGGAAGGGGTGCCAGTCAAAGCGAAGACAACCAGGTCCGCGGGTATGGTTATGTGTACTGTGTTCTGGGATCGGCGGGGCGTACTGTACGTCGATTTCCAGCGCATATAACGTTCTATCAATGCTGCTTAATACTCTAACCTTCTGAAAACACACGTGAAACCCGCTTATCGCTCGAAATAGAGAAGCATTCTAACACGAAGTGTGATTCTTCTCCAGGATAACGCGCTATCATACCACGCGTCTCACGCTCGATACAATATCGAAATTGGGGTGGGAGGTACTGGAACCCCTCCCCCCTATAGTCCGGATTTATCACCCTGCGACTACCACATGTTTGGACCACTGAAAGAAGCCCTCGGAGGTCAAAGATTCAACACCGACGACGAGGTAGAGGAGTTCGTGCGCACATGGCAGTCCGAGTTGCCCAAGGAATTCTTCGATATCGGCATCAAAAAGCTTCCGAATAGGTGGACAAAATGCGTAACTTGTAAGGGGGAGTACCTAAAAAGCTGTAAATATTTGTAAATTTTTTCGATAATAAATAAACGTGTCAGAGCATTTGTCTCGATCATATTTAAACCATCCTCGTTCAAAAGAGTGCTGCAAGGAGAGGTACTAAGTTTGCTTTTGTATATTATAATACTGGGTGTTAAAAACCACTTATCCACCACTTATAAAAAATTAAAAACCTTATTTATGAAAAACTGACATTGCTACTATTAGTAAATAGGGTATGGTCTATTGGTTAGCGATAAAATCAACTTCCGGTCTGGACCAAAAGTTGGTCAAACTAACCGAAAGTTGGTTTTTTTAAATAGAATGTGCATAATTTTATGGTGAACTCGGTTTCTGGGTGGGAAAATAAACAACTTATATTTTACAAATTTTTCGAAAAAATGCATCATAAGTCCTTTAAATAACCTTTGAAACCTCCAATATGAAAATTTTCATTCAGTAGTAGCTCAATAACCCAATAAACCAAGAGCTAATAATGTCTATATAGGTAAATGTGGTATGCTGTATTGATTAGCGAGAAAATCAACTTCCGGTATGGACCGGAAGTGGGCCAAACTGACCGAAAGTTGGTTTTTTTAAATGGAAAATGCATATTTTTAAAGTGGATTTAGATTTTGCGTAAAGAAATACAAAACTTCTTTATTACTTTAAAAATATGCATTGTAAGTAACTTCCAGTTTGACAAATTCAAATGTGAATTAGAGGTAAAAAATTGAACTTTAGGAAAAATTTTTCAAGCAAAAGTTAACACTTTAACTGCAAATGAGAGCGTCCGAGCGTCCAGACAGAAAGTAGACACTGGATGAGAAACTTCATACCGAATGTAAACTTTTTACTGTGAATTTAGTAGTCGTCACTGCAATCATATTTGAAGTTAAAAGTCCGTACACTTCAGATACTTTTTCACTCGGGACTAACTATTCTGTTTATAAATATATTTCTTTTACACTGTTTATGAATAAAATTTATTGGTTTATACAGTTTACAAATAAAAATATAAAAATAACGAAAGCAATTCCACTAAACATTGCACAAAGTTTTCGCTTCCACTCTCACCGAAGTGCAGAAATATTTACCTTTTAATTAACATTTAATAAACAAAAATAAAACTGAAAATCTAAACATTTCAAAGGAAAATGTAATGACGAAGTGTTAACTTGTACATGCAGCTTCTTTTTTTACATATGTAGTAAAATCTCAAGAGCGAAATTATGTATTTAAATATATTGAATTGTTAATTATTTCTTAATTTAAAGAAATACTTTACACTATAGAAGAAATTTTAAATGTAAAATTAATACAAGTGTATATGGATTGCCATACAACTTTAAATTTAAATCTTAGTTCTACAAGCGTTGCATAGCATAATGGTTAGGGCGTCTGCTTTACAGTCTGTCAAGTAAGAGCGTGGTCGACTTCACCAACAGGTAATGAAAGATTTCGCTCTAATTCCTTCGCAAGCCGATAAAAGGAAGCTTTGTCCTTAATGCATTGTCAACAAAGATTCAGTTGTCGTTAATCTTTTGGAAGACAATCACGTTAAACGCCATGAGTGCTAAGTACGCGTCGCGCTACGAGGCTGTGTTCCTTTGCATCCACCCGAAAGGTCCCAAAATGTCGCAATCAGCGGCTGCTGAATATATGAGAAAGTCGAAGGCATTTTTACAAAAGTGGATACAGCGATATAAAGTGGCTAAAAATTTCGATGATTTACTAGAACGTGGCTCGATAGGAAAAGTGAACAAAAAAGATGAAAAAAGAATACTGAATCTGTTTTCGCGAAATCCTGCTTTAACACTGCGGCAAGGACAAGCAAGATTAATGGCAAAAGGTTTAGATATATCCTACGAAACTATCCGAACCCATCTTCGTACTCATCATCTGTAATGGCGCAACACAATAAAGAAGCCTCTGTTGACTGAAAAACATGTGACAAAGCGACTCGCTCGGGCGCATGAGAATAATGATAAAGATTTTGAAAATGTCATTTTTACTGATAAATGTTCTATATGGGCACGTTTTGTCCTCACGCGAGCCTGGTCAATTTCTACCAATAGGCTTGTTCAGCGGACCGTAAAACATGGAATAAAGGTGCATCTTTGGGGCTGCTTCTTAAAGCAGGGATTCGACACTTTGCACCTCTTTACTGACAACCCAAATACCGAGAAAATGATAAAAATCTACAAAAAGGCTTTACTGCCATCTGCCAAACGATGGTTCATCACAAAAAATTAAGATTGGATTCTGCAGGAGGACAACGATCCTAAACACCGCAGCAAGCTCTGTACTCAGTGGAAGACTCAATCTGGCATCGTAACATTGGATTGGCCGTCGCAGTCACCCGATGCAAACCCTATTGAAAATGTGTGGGCATATATTAAATGGAAGCTTCGTGGAAGACGCACATACACTTTGAAGCAGTTGTCTTACGAAATTCGTCGGATCTGGAGATCCTTGCCACTAGAATACGCCGTCAAATTAGTAGAAAGCATGCCTCGGAGATGCCAGGCAATTATCGACGCCGGTGGTGACTGGACACATTGTTGACCGAATTGCATCATTGTTTGTAATGTGTACAATGTATATATAAATATGAAAGTTTCATCAAATAAATTTTTTTATAAATTAACACGACCACGCTCTTACTTGATAGACTGTATAATGCGAAGGACCCGGGTTCGATCCCACCGTAGGTCAAACATTTTTCTGCGTTTTTTTCCGTAAAATAATGTGTAAAATAACATGTCCGACAATACGAATAAACGATTAAATATAATGCGTATGTTAAAAATATGTATAATCATAATAAAAAATAAAATTCTAAAATATATAAAATACTCAACTAAAGTTTTTATAAAGGTTTTAAAAAAGTATTTTAAAAGGTTTCATAAACTACTTACAAACATTATAATGATTAGCTTTTTGGTTTTTACACGAAAAAGAAACATGTAACCGTTCTAAAAGCTAATAACTATTTATATTCTAGCTTTTATTGCATCTTTGTTTGTGAGGACAATTCCTAAAAATAAAAATCTATAAAAATCTAATAAAATCTGATAAACATTTATTGAATTTATAAAATGACGATAAAAACTTCGAAACATTAATATACATTATTGACTATTATTAGAGTCCAAAATCCACACATTATAAGATTTTAATATTACCTAATAAAAGCTAATAATTATTATGAAGAATTACTTTTTGTTAATAACATTTATATACACGTAATTATTACCGCTTGCGCTGTACTACGCGTTTTGTTATTTTAATTGAATTTAGGAGTAATTATTTTAATAAATTAATATTGGGATTAATTATTGTTTTAGGGAAATAGTAATAGTTATTACTTCAAAGAAATAGGAATAGTCATCTATTAGGAATTAATTAATGATTAACGTAATTTATTTATAAAATAATAAAAAAAAATAATGCAAAAAAAAAAATCATTATTAGGTATATAGTTATGGTAAATTGTAATACTTGCAAAGAAACAAAAGTTCTATCACAAAATTGAAATTCCTCGGATATAGGATAAATAGGAGGGTAAAAATAAAGAAAATGTTAACTCTATTGAATATAAGAGTGGTGAATATTATAACGCTTGGTTTTGGCAACAATAATAAAACGGACAATGCCTTTTACAAAATTTAGTTTGGCCTGCTTTTAGCATTAATTATTAATACAATATCAAAGAATTTAAATTATAATTATAATTATTATTGAAGGCAAAATTATAAAATAAAATTGATACGACATTTCGCAAAAATTACGAGTAGTTAAATAAGAAATTAATTATGGTGAATATAAGTACAGTATTATTATTAATAATTTTGGTATAAGTCGCAGACTTATTGTAATACCTGTTTTAAGGAAAACGCCGATATTACAATGATTTTAGATGATGATAATAGTAGAACGCATTTTACAATAATGCTCGGTTATTGGGTTTAGAATTAAGTAGTTCAAAATCATTACAATGACGGATAAGTAATTATCTATTTCGCTTGATTACTTATTAATAATAAAGATTAAACATCCATTTGGTACTTTATGAGGAATGAGTGAGCTTACAGAGTAAGTTTTTCATCAGAAAATACAGTAATAATAATAATAATTCTGGGAATTAGAATAGTTGAATTATAAAGTAAGAGTTCCAAGCAAACAAACGGAGCACAAGATTTTCTACATACAGTTAATTTACGGGAAAATATAAAACTCATTACTATTAAAAATAGACTAATTTTGAGTCTTTACATTCATAATCTTAACATATATCAAGAAAATATTTTTAAATTAAAATTTTAATCGTGATTAAAATAGATTGGAGTATTTTACAATAATTAGGCATAAGGTTTCGCAATATCCTTGAATCTTTGTAAATTATTAAATGGATATGAATAAAAAAAGGAATAAAATCATATGCACGAGGCAACAGAAAAACTCCTTGCTTCCGCCCTTTTGACATGAATTCGATAATTAATTTTAATTAATGATTAATTTATGTACGGAGAGAACAAAAAACAATTTTACCACGAGTGTACAATAAGAAAATAATATTTGGCATTCCAAGCTAGAACGAAAACGCTGTTATCGCGCGACGTCCCAAATCGCGCTGTAGATGCATTTTTCCGATGTCTTAAAGCTATGAATTGCTTCACATTGTAACTGGACATTGAAATAAGATAAAAATTATTTTATAATTTTTCTAGTTTAAGAATTTAAATTAAATAAAGCAAAAAAACGAAAAGATGTCCAGGAAAAATCCTAAGGAAAAAAAAAAATATTCCCCCTTTTCTTTAAAAAAAAAAAGAGATCTCTCTTACCCGCAACTCTAAAGCTAGTGTAAGTAAAGGGAGTGGGGATCGGTAAGGTAACGTTACCGGTCGGTCTTAAGGAATGTAGTTTAAAAACGTCGAAACGCTGTACCGACGTTACAAAAAATTTTTATACTAACACAAAAACACTATTTAACTCATTCAACTATGAGGTTGCTGCAGATACAATGGCCGATTTAGTAATAAATTTTTAAACAGCTGTAACTTTTTATAAAGACAATTTATTTAATCGAAATAGGTACCAATAGATGCAACACACTTTTTCCAACGAAATACAAGTACATTTATTTCAGTTTTGTAGAAGCCCGAGTTTCTGGTTCGAAGAAACTCCTCGAAGGCATGTTTGACCGCAGCTTCATTATTAAATATTTTTCCTGTTAAAAGTGATCCAAATGTTTAAAAAAATGGTAATCTGTTGGTGAGAGGTCTGGTGAATATGAAGGGTGAGGAAGAGTCTCATAGCACAACTCGTTTAATTTTTAGACCGTTATTCTCGATACATGAGGTTGTGCGTTATCATAAAGCAGTATCATTCCATCCCTGTTGACAAGCATAAGTCGTTAGACTATCAATTTCTAATGCATTTTATCCAGTTAAAAACAATATTTCTCAGCATTGATGGTTTAGTGGATAGTGACTAACGAATAGTAGATAACTCCAGCTACAGACCACCAAACAGTTACCATTATTTTCTTTGGATGAAGGCTTGGTTTCGGCATGTGTCTTCGCGCTTCATTGGCATCTAGCCATTGGGCCGATCGGCGATGATTATCGCATATAATCCACTTTTCATCGCAGGTCACAATTTGGTGCAAGAACGGTTCCTTTTTGTTGCGGGAGAAAAGAGAACTTAAAATCTCCATTCAACACGTCATGTTTTGCACGGTAAGATCATGCGGAACCCCTCTGTCAAGCTTTTTTACTTTTCTAAGTTGTTGCAAGTGGCAGCAAACTGTCGAATTGTGAACGCCTAATTTCTCGGCAAGATCCCTTATAGTTTAGCGGGGGTTAGACTCCACTAATGCACGCAGCTCGTCGTTATCGATCGATGGTCCTGGGTGTCCACGTGGCTTATTTCCAAGGTCCATATCTCCGGATCGAAATTTTTCGAACCACCGCCGAGTAGTTCGTTCGCTAACTGTATCAGGCGCTTTTTATATTCCTCGTTGCCTTCGTTGCATTGTGCTCTAATTTAAATTTGTATAGTAAACCTAGCCGTTTTTGATTCACTTCCATATTTACTTTCTCTTTTTGTTTTTACGATCACTATGGAGTGCAAAACAGGAATGACTCCATAAACCAAGGTAGTAGTATTGATACTTTAATATGTCATATCATTTGCGCCACCTAGTGCCAACATAATACACTAAAATTGCAGCCAACTTTATGTCATTGCTAAATCGGCCATTTCATCTACAGCAACCTAATAACTTTTAAAAAAACGAATTAAGAAACATCGATCCCAAAAGAAATAACTATAGAAATTTCATAATCATCTTTTTAACACCATTTATAATATTAAATAAAATAACATATTGAAAGAAAAAAATAACATATTAGATCAAACATCACAACTTAATTAATAATACTCAAAATAAACTTCACCTTGTAAAAAACAGATTTGAACTTTTATTTGGAAATTATTCACTGCACGTCGAATTTCAAATGCCTCAAGTGACTGAATTAATTGTCGGATTCTTTCTATCATACAGTCTGTCAAGTAAAAGCGTGGTCGTGTTAATTTATGAAAAAATTCATTTGATGAAACTTTCATATTTATATATACATTGTACACATTACAAACAATGATGCAATTTGGTCAATAATGTGTCCAGTCACCACCGGAGTCGATAATTGCCTAGCATTTTCAAAGCATGCTTTCTACTAATTTGACGGCGTATTCTAGTGGCAAGGATCTCCAGATCCAACGAATTTCGTAAGACAACTGCTTCAAAGTGTATGTGCGTCTTCCACGAAGCTTCCGTTTAATATATGCCCACACATTTTCAATGGGATTTGCATCGGGCGACTGCGACGGCCAATCCAATGTAACGATGCAAGATTGAGTCTTCCACTGAGTACAGAGCTTGCTGCGGTGTTTAGGATTGTTTTCCTCCTGCAGAATCCAATCTTCATTTTTTGTGATGAACCATCGTTTGGCAGATGGCAGAAAAGCCTTTTTGTAGATTTTTATCATTTTCTCGGCACTTAGGTTGTCAGTAAAGAGGTGCAAAGTGCCGAATCTCTGCTTTGAGAAGCAGCCCCAAAGATGCACCTTTATTCCATGTTTTACGGTCCGCTGAACAAGCCTATTGGTGGAAGTTGACCAGGCTCGCGTGAGGACAGAACGTGCCCATATAGAACATTCATCAGTAAAAATGACATTTTTAAAATCTCTATCAATATTCTTATGCACCCAAGCGAGTCGCTTTGTCACATGTTTTTCAGTCAACAGAGGCTTCTTCATTGTGTTGCGCCATTTCAGATGATGAGTACGAAGATGGATTCGGATAGTTTCGTAGGATATATCTAAACCTTTTGCCATTAATTTTGCTTGTCCTTGCCGCAGTGTTAAAGCAGGATTTCGCGAAAACAAATTCACTATTCTTTTTTCATCTTTTTTGTTCACTTTTCCTATCGAGCCACGTTCTGGTAAATCATCGAAATTTTTAGCCACTTTATATCGCTGTATCCACTTCTGTACAAATGCCTTCGACTTTCTCATATATTTAGCAGCCGCTGATTGCGACATTTTGGGACCTTTCGGGTGGATGCAAAGGAACACAGCCTCGTAGCGCGACGCGTACTTAGCACTCATGGCGTTTAACGTGATTCTCTTTTAAAAGATTAACGACAACTGAATCTTTGTTGACAATGCATCAAGGACAAAGCTTTTTTCTATCGGCTTGCGAAAGAATTAGAGCAAAATCTTCCATTACCTGTTGGTGAAGTCGACCACGCTCTTACTTGACAGACTGTATCTGTCCTTGTTGTTGGACGGTCACGGTATACTAAGTCTGTAACTCTTCCCCACAAATAATAATCTTATATAAAGTTTTAATAAAGTTTAATTTTTCTCCTCTAATTTACATTTAAATTCTTCAAACCGGAAGTTACTTACAATGCATATTTTTAAATTCGTAAAGAAGTTTTGTATTTTTTTACGCAGAATCTAAATCCACCTTAAAAATATGCATGTTCCATTAAAAAAAACCAAGTTCCAGTTAATTTGCCCCACTTCCGGTTCCTACCGGAAGTTGATTTAACCGCCGATCGATAGAGCATAACCTATTTACCTATAAAGACACTATTATTTCTTGAGTTATTGGGTTCTTGAGTTATTGAGTTATTACCGATTGAAAATGTTTATATTAGAGATTTCAAAGGTTATTTATAGGATTAATGATGCATTTTAACGAAAAATTTGTAAAATATAAGTTGTTTATTTTCCTACCCAGAAACCAAGTTTATCATGAAATTATGCACATTCTATTTAAAAAAACCAACTTTCGGTTAGTTTGACCAACTTTTGGTCTAGACAGGAAGTTGATTTTATTGCTAACAAATAGACCATTCACTATTTACCTATAATAGGTATGTGATTTTTTTATAAATAACGTTATTAAATTTTTTATAAAGGGTGGACGGGTGGTTTCAAACACCCGGCATATATGTTTCTCACATCGTTAATAATCTCCCGAAAAGTATAATATTATTGTATCGCCATTCGCAGATAATGTAGCTCTGCATTGTAAAAGGGCACCTGTGCTCAATTATAAGACTGTTAGAAAAATCCGTAAATATAATATATAACAATTTGTATGCGTTAGGTTTAGATCTTCCTTCATCAAAAACGGTTTTTGTACACTTTAATAAGCGCAATATTAGTCCAGGCGAAATAGAGATTAAAATCAAAGATAAAACAATAAAGTCAAGCAAAATAGTGAACTTTTTAGGCTTATTATTATTTAACTATAAACCAACATTTATACGAAAAATCGAGCATGTCGAATAAAAATGTTTTAGAGCTTTAAACATTATAAAGTATTTTAGAGATATTTGGTGGGGTTTTGATACCAATACATTGATAATATCATATAATATATTTCGGGGTTAAAAATTGTGTCCGGTTGTTCCAGAAAACTGCTAGTTCTACATATTAATGCTCGCCGTAATGGAGCGTAACTTCATGGCTAAAGCGATTAACAATCCCTGCCGTATTATTTTACATTTTTGTTGTATCACGCTGTAGTACAATGACTGTACCAGTGCCCTGGTATATTTTTGCATATACATAAACTTAGAGTTCACATACGCAAATATGTTTAAGTTGTCGAGTGACATCCCTCCTCTCAGTCTAGTAAAAGAGATACCCTTGCCAGTTTCTAAAATACATAGTTTAGGGTGTTCTGTTCTTACTATAGTACATTCTGTCAAAAAAGTACCAGAAATTGTCGATTTAAATCTGGCGGGGCAATTTAGGCAAGTAAAATTTTTTTTCTAGGTTAGTACAACTGTCCTTAATGACTATGCCAAGTTTGAGCGGAATCTGTTAACGAGTGTATTTACAGTAGCTGGTTAAGTCAGTGGCCATGAGCTCGCGCGCCGAATTTTGTTTTAAGGCTTCAATCGAGTGAAAATGGGTGCCACGGAGCAGCAATTTAAGTTTTGGGAAGAGGAAGAAGTCACAGGAAGCCAAATCCGGCGAATACGGTAGTTGTTCAAGCGTGTTCGTTGAGTTTTTGGCGAGAAAGTCGATCACAATCGTAGCTCGGTGAGACGGCGCGTTATCGTGTCTTGCGGCCACCTTTCTCATGCCCAAAATATTAATTAGAATCGTACGTGTGGACTCGTGGGATATCTCAAGTTCATGTGCTATCTCTCTCAAGTTGGTATGATGGTTTTAAAGCACCATTTCCTTAATTATATCGACGTTATCTGCGGTCGAAGCCATTAATGTGCGTCCAGAACGAGGCAAATCTTCGACGACTTTACGACCCTCCTTGAAGGCTTTGTACCACTCATACGCACGGGTTTTTGATAGTGCTTTATCACCAAAAGCCTTTTGTAACATTTTCAATGTATCGGCACACGAAATTTCATTTGCAACACAAAATTTTAGACAAATTCTTTGTTCAACGTAATCACCCATTATAAAAAATCGGCAAGCACTATTGACATCGACTGACTTAACCAGCTACTGTAAACACACTCGTTAAAAGATTCTGCTCAAACTTAGCATAGTCATTAAGGGCAGTTGTATCAACCTAGAAAACAAAAATTTACCTGCCTAAATTGCCCCGCCAGATTTAAATCGACAATTCCCGGTACTTTCTTGACAGAATGTATATCCGCCTAAATTCTCGCTTCCTCTACTTGCCAGCCCGAAAATTACATCGTCGGTGGTTAGTTGATATACAATTTTTCCGTTATCGGTGTTGATTTCCGTAATTTTATTAGCTAGTCCTTTGCACAGGACTATGAATCAATCGAATTCACACTTGTCTGTCGGGAGACTATCCCAATAGGTATATCCGTTTTCGAAGTCGATGCAGGAAGAGTCAGATAGAATGCACGATGTTCCAGAGTTTAAATGGATTTTATTGTCTTTAAAATTGATTTGTACAAAGTGTTTTTTTAACGTGATTTTCAGTAATCCTTGTACGACTATATTTTCGAGCACCATAGGGATCTCGGTAAACGCTCTCGGAACATCGCCCATCGTTACTGAGTGTTCCAGAGTAAGTGATAGGGTGCGTTACGATGGAGTTAATTTATATTTCGCATATCGCTGAGTTGTCTCCGTATTTAAATATTCCCATTTCATACATTTGTTGGCAGGTTTTTCTACTAATCTCATGTATGAATTCGGCCTGACCATGATTTAATATTGAATTGTAAGATGACATTTTGCAATGATATACGGTCCGTTGTAACACTACTTTACACTGTGTCACAAGAGTTTGGTGATAGTTTACTGTTTGTAGTATTTGTATGTAACAGCGAGTTACATTTATTGGGGTTTTGTGAAGTTGGCACTCTCCTACTTCTAGCAGAGATACAGTAGTTAAGTTCAAGTGTCGTGATCCACAATCGTTACCAATAAGACTGTAAACTGGAGCAGAAAGACGTGAGAAAATAATTGTTTTCACTAAGTCCATCTGGAAAATAAAGAAAATTTCAATTCTGCTTTCTTTTATTTGTAATCGTTTGGTTTGTTATTATTGCCTTATTTCTAGTTTTAATTTGTTGTTAGTATTTACGCGTTTTTTTCTTATTAATTCTGTTTTATGTGTATATTTTTTTATACTTTATATTTTATATATTTTTTTAGTATTATTATATTTATTTATTAATTTTTTATTTATTTCATAATTATGTATATTTTTTCTGTTGTTTCCTATTTACTCATCTTCACGTGTCTTCACGCCACTTATTACTCACTCTCGCTTTTTGTCTTTTTTTCACTTATGTTTTAATTCTCGGTTTACGTAAGATTTACGGAGCTTATTCGCAAGCACGATCTCGTAGCTCTTTTTGTATTGTATCCTCACATTATAAGATTTAAAGACTATTGTATTTTGTGTGAAATGGGGCAGTGGTCGTCATCCTGCCTAGTCTAGGACCGAGCAATAAGAATACAAAATCTCCTACTTAAAAATTGTGTGGATTTATCTTTTTGTCGTATAGCTTCTTATTCCGTAGCTTTGACCTAACTAGATTTTCATGAGCAAGATTTTGAATGCCGTTAAGCCGGGTTACTAAATCTGTGATATAAGCTCTGTATGTGGGAGATTTATTACTCGCTTTTAAGAGGTTATTCGATGGTAACCGTGCTGATTTTGCAAATACCACCTCGTAGGACGTGCGTTTTGTTCATTCTTGTTCGCTAGTATTATAATTTAGCAAGGCTATTCCAATCCATTCGTCCCATTAATTGTCTCTATCGGTGTATTATTTTAAGGACTCACCGAGTGCATGATGAGATCTTTCAAGTGATTCATTCAACTGGGGATGGCAAGCTGTAGTTTTAAGTTTCTCTGTTCTAAATCTTCTAGCGATCCTATTCATGATGTTACTTAGAAAATTCTTCCCTTGATTTGTCAATATCGCCCTAGGTACTCCGTATAAACAGATAAATTTCTTGAATAATGCATTGGCGATAATAGTAGCCAGAGTGTTTTGTAGAGGTACAGCTTAACAAAACTTTGATAATTGATCCTGTATTGTCAACACGTACTCATTCTCTTTCTTAGTGACCTTAGGGGCCCTATTATATCCATCGCAATCTGGTCAAAAACAGTCCTTGGTGTATCGGTGATTGCTATAGGCTGTTTCGTTTTAAGACGCACTAGTTTTTTTAATCGACAGTCGAGGCATTGTTGTATGTGCCGCTGTATGTCGTTTTTTAGATTTTTCTGATAATATTTTTGCCGGATTCGGTTAAAAGCCTTAGATACTTTTCTGTGTCCTCCGATCAGGGACTTGTGGAGTCCTTAGAAAACTTCATCCCTCTTATGGATCTGGACGTATTTTACTTTTCCATTACAGATAAAGATTTATATGGGGGTATCGGTAAATATACCTTTAAGGAGGCTTATCTTTTCTGTGCACTCCAAATTTTCTATATATTTATGTGGGATAGGGCTCTAAAGGTAGTAGCGACACAGTTGGATCGTCGGTGAAGAGTGGGGAGTCGTCAAGAGATTTTAAAAAAAAAGAAAAAAATAACAGCCTAGCCTGAACCACGAAGAACGATGGATACTTTTTATTATTTTCATTTAATTTTTTCAATAAATTATATTTGTACTTTCAATTCATCAATAAATTGTTTTCGTATTTATTTTCGCCTCCGATTAAAATTCAAACCCTACAAATGGGGGCTCGTCCGGGATATTGAATCAAGAGTCGAAAGTAGTACGAACAAAAAAAAAAAGTGAAAAGGAAGTTAGAACAAGGACGTTAAGTCGTAAAGTTGCTAAGTCGAAAAGTGATCAAGTCGTGAAGTGAACAAGTCGAAAAGTTGTAGAATCGAAAATTATTACGCATAGAAAGGCGTAAGTGAAAAGTCGTCGGTTTGGGAGAATCTTTAAACAAAGGTGTGAATATTATCGTAAAACGAAATATTCAAAAGAAGACAAATAAGTAAGAAAGACGTAGAAGAGTGAATACGCAAAAAATAATTAACGATGGTTCTAGAAGGATCAAGAAAAGAAGTAAAGAAAAAAGAAGACGAAGCAAGCGCTCAATCAGCGCAAGAAAACGGGCCGCAAACAAGCGGAGCAAAGAAGAAAGATAATAGGACGAGCGCGCGCAAGCAGTACAGCGTGAAAACACACATCAAACAAAGCAGGACAATATGCAGAAAAGCTCCCTTCGTCGACACCAAAACAAAAAATTACAATAGCTTAGCTCAGAGAGCAACTAGAGAGATTCGGGTTACCTACAACGGGTAAGAAAGCTGAACTTATAAATCGATTATAACAACAAAAAAAAGGAAAAGATAGTCAAGACAAAAAAATCGAATCAGAAGAAAGCGAAAAAGACGAAGCATTATCGAACGCGTCTTGTAACGACGATACATCGGAAGACGAAGAAATACATGATTTCAAGACAAATGTTACACAAAACAGACAACGAAGAATGATAACAATGGAGAGACCAGTATATCACACATCGAGTTTATTTACAATTAAAGACGTTGAGAGGAGTATTTCACAGTTTTCAGGCGATGACAGATTATCAGTTGAAAAATGGATTGATGAGTTCGAAGACATATCGAATTGTTGCAGTGGAACGATCTTCAAAAGGTGATTTACGCAAAAAAATTGTTAAAAGGTTCCGCTAAACAATTCGTGGCATTACAAAAGGGCATAATATCGTGGAAGTCGTTAAAAAAGCGGCTCTTGAGTGAGTTCGAAACGAAGTTGAATAGTGCTATAGTACATTCACAATTATTGAAACGGAAGAGACAAACGGACGAAACGCCGAGACAATACGTTTACGCAATGAGTACGATTGCGAATCAAGGTGATGTCGAAGAGGAAGCAGTAATGCAATATATTATCGACGGGATTCAAGACGATGAAGCAGCAAAGGCAATATTATTTAGTGCGAACACGATTAACAAACTTCAAAAAAATCTTGAAAGATACGACAGAATGAAAGAGAGATCCAGAAACAAGACACAAAAAGAACAGGTAAGAATCAAACCAAAAATAGTGACGAAAGACAATAAAGGTGACCATCGAAGAGGAGAAAAGAGACAAAAGGGTTTTGGGTGTGGTTCGAGTGAACATCTTGCACGTGATTGTCCAAACAAAGCCGAAGGACCGAAGTGTTTTAAGTGCAATAAATTTGGACACATTGCGGCAAAATGTGACATACGCGAAAAAATGAAAGTCGGAAACGAAAGATCGGTGAATGTAGTGACGCAAACCGCGACGGACGATAAGATAGTCGTAGAGATTAACAAAGTGCAAATATACGCGATGATAGACACAGGAACAAATCACACGTTAATGCGAAACAGTGAATACGTAAAAATTGGTAGCCCTTCGCTACAAAAGACATCGAAAACTTTTAAAGGGTTTGTAGGTGCACACGTTAAAGCCATCGGGACTTTCCATACAATAATCAAAATACATGGCGATGAGTATCAAGGAGAAATATACGTGATTCCTGATTACGCGATGAATCACAATATGTTAATAGGTAAACAACTCACGAGACAAATTGAGGTAATCATTCGGGGAGGTGTGATTACGATAAACAAATTAATATTGACAGAAACACAAAAAAAAGAAGACGAAACGGACAATGAAGAAGAAATCAACAACGATGACGTATTTCGCAATTTGAGATTTGTGAATCTTGTTAAAAAAAGCGCGATAGACGTTAACAACCGCTATCGAGAAGAGATTGAAACAATTATTGAAAATCATATACCGAAGAAGGAAGTAGTAACCAAAGTTGAAACAAAAATTGTGTTACACGACGAAACGCCAGTGTGTATGAGACCTCGACGACTAGCGGTTAATGGAAAGATGATTTTAGACAAATAAGTGGACGAATGGTTAAAGAAAGGGATCATCCAACCGAGTAAAAGTTAATACTCAAGTTCAGTTGTAATTGTTCCGAAGAAGAATGGAGAATATCGAGTGTGCGTTGACTATCGACAATTAAATAAGAAAATATCACGAGATCGATTCCCAATGCCGCTAATCGACGATCGGATAGACGCACTCGCTAACGCAAAAGTATTCTCTGTACTCGATTTGAAAAACGGATTCTTCCACGTTCCTATGGCATCTGAAAGTCGAAAATATACATCGTTCGTGACGTCAGATGGACAGTACGAGTTCGTCAAAACACCGTTTGGACTATGTAATAGTCCAACGTCGTTTTTACGATTTATCGACGAAGTATTTCGTGATTTGATTCGACAAAATATAGGATTCACCTATGTAGATGACCTGATAGTGCCGGGAAAAGACGAAAAAGAAGCATTGACGAATTTAAAAGAAACATTGGCAGTCGCATCGGAAAAAGGTCTATCCATTAATTGGAAGAAGTGCGCATTTGAAAAAAGAAGAGAAGACGATCGTTTCCATGCAGTTTATTTAACAAGTCGAAAAACGTCCGAAGCAGAAAAGAAATTACACTCTTATGAGCTTGAAACTTTAGCAGTGATTCATGCAGTAAAGAAGTTTTGAGTATACCTATTTGGAATAAAGTTTACATTAGTGACAGATTGTTCGGCATTACAAAAAACGTTTGTGAAAATTGACATTTCACCGAAAGTTGCCAGATGGGCGCTAATGTTAAAGGAGTTCGAATATAAGGTAGAACATCGTGCAGGAACTCGCATGAAACATGTAGACGCGTTAAGTCGATATCCAGTGATGACAGTCGAAAATCGAATTATGCCAATGATTCGCATAGAGCAAGATACTGACGAAAGACTGCTCGTGATCAAAAAGGTATTGGAGACAGAGCCGTACGAAGATTATTCATGTGAACACGGAATTTTAATGAAACGAGTTGGCGACAAAAACGTCGTCGTGTTACCAACAAACATGTATCAAGATGTAATTTAAAAGACACATGATAATGGACATTTCGGGGTGAAGAAGATGCTTGAGAGTATCAAATCTGAGTATTACATTCCTAAGTTAAAAGAAAAACTTGAGAAATATGTCAGTTGCTGCCTACGATGCATACTAGCAGAAGCGAAACGCGGAAAGAAGGAAGGAGAATTACAGACAATACCGAAGGGCGACATTCCACTGGCTACATATCATATCGACCATCTTGGGCCGATGACGGCAACATCAAAGATGTACAAATATTTATTCGTGGTTGTTGATGGATTCTCTAAGTTTGTTTGGATCTATCCAACAAAAACAACAAAGACGAGCGAAGTTTTAGATCGATTGAAAAATCAACAGAAAACATTCGGAAATCCAAAGAGAATTATCAGCGACCGTGGAACAACATTCACTTCTGCAGAATTCAGAAAATACTGCCAAGACAAGAATATAGAACACGTACTTATAACGACAGGTGTACTAAGAGGAAATGACCAGGTCGAACGAATAAATCGAATAATTATTCCAATTTTGACGAAGTTAACTCACGAAAATCCGGATAAATGGTATCGATACATCGACAAGGTGCAGAGCGCGATAAATAGCACTTATCAACGGAGTGTGGGCGTAAGTCCATTCGAAGTACTCTTTGGAGTAAAGATGAGACAAAAAGAAGATGTTAAAATACTAGCCTTGATCGAACAGGAGGCAATATTACTATTCAACGAAGAACGTCAAGCTTTACGTGCTCTAGCAAAAAAGAACATTGCGGAGTTCCAGGAGGAAAACCGTCGAACACACAATCGAAATGCTAAGCCAGCAATGAAATATGATGTGGGCGATTTAGTTGCAATAAAGCGGACCTAATTCGGACCTAGTTCCAAGTTGAGAGATAAGATCCTAGGTTCGTATAAAGTAACTCGAGTTAAAGGTAACAATCGTTATGAGATGATTCCACAAACAGAGGGTGAAGGACCTCACATTACAACATCATCAGCTAATCAAATGTAGCCATTCAGAGTATATTCTCCGGGGACCGGAGAGTGTCAGGAGAGGCCGAATGTGGGATAGAGCTCTGAAGGTAGTAGCGACACTGTTGGATCGTCGGTAAAGAGTGGGGAGTCGTCTAGAGATTTAAAAAAAAAAAAAAAAATAACAGTCTAGCCCGAGCCACGAAGAACGATAGATACTTTTTATTATTTTCGTTTAATTTTTTCAATAAATTATATTTGTACTTTCAATTTATCAATAAATTGTTTTCGTATTTATTTTCGCCTCCGATTAAAATTCAAACCCTACATTTATTTTTAGCAACGCTAAACGTTTTTTGATCGAATCTCGTTGATAGCTCTTTTAAGTTTCCCAGGCTATTCGATAAGTTTTCTTTAATCGGTGTGAGGAAAATCGGCTGATATTCTTTTATATACACAGCGTAGAAAGATTTTTATCATTTTATGCTTTTTGCGGTTCATTTCTCCAACAGTCAAGTTTCTAACAACGTTAATCTTGTTATATTCGAACTGCATTTTACTGCCTTCGTCGCAAAAATGTTCGTCTAAGGTTACGAAATAGACTATATTGTCATACCTAGTATGTATTGGTTCTTTTAGTTCTAGTATAAGGCTGCAGCTTGTAACTTCATTGTCTTCGAATTCGTCATAAAATTCCGATTCTTCGTCTGACTTTGATACAGACCTTGCAGGTGTGGCAAGGGGTTTAGGTTTCGCAGATTCGTCAAAGTCGTAGTCCTTGCTTTCTTCATACTCATCCTTTTTCTTGGGTTGCGGTGTGCTTTTTTCTATATTTGGGATGATTTTTTGAACTTTTCTAGGCCGTTCTCTGGGGTTTTTAGGTGCCTGCGTCGTATGGTTGGCTACCAATGGTTTTTTTTTGTCTTCGTCGGCAACAAAGGCATTTTTTCTTTATGGTGCGAATGTTACCGCGTTAATAGTGCCCTCTTTAACTGGGTTGTGTGACGAAGCGTCAGCATTTGCATTTAATTTTTCAGGTTTATAAATTATCTTGTAATTATATTTAGATAATTTAAACCTTCATCTTTAGATTCTCGTATTGAGGTTGGCAGTTTTGAACCATAATAATGGTTGGTGATCCATTATTATTGTGAATTGCCACCCATATCGTAAGATCGGAATGCAGTTACGCTGTGCACTATGGCTAGAGCCTTTTTCTCATACACTTTATAATTACCTTTGGCGCCACGCAGCATCCGAAAAGTGTATGCTATTGGCCGATCTTTCCTTATCTTTTCTTGAGATAGAATTCCTTCTACAGCGTATCCTGAAGCGTATGTAGTGATTATGAATGACTAAGATAAATTGGAAAACTGTAGTACAGGTGCAATGCACAATATTTCCTTTAATAAATTAAACGCTTCCTTGGTTTTTTCGTTCCATTCAAATGCAGTCTTCATTTTGAATAATCTAGTTAGAGGCTTAGAAATGTATGCGAATCCTTTTATAAATCGCCGATAATATCCTGCTGATTCTAAGAATTGGGGAACGTTCTTTACGTTCTTAGGTTGCGGGAAGCATCTTACAGCTTGCAGCTTCTTAAGATCGGGTCTTAATCCTTCTTCGCTAAGTATGTGACCTAGGTAGACTACATCGCATTTTGAAAATTCGCACTTATCAATTTATAGTTTTAATTTTGCTTTTCTTAACTTGTTTACTAATTCGGTTACATTTTTATGGCGTTCGTCTATGCTGTTTGAGTACAAACAATGTCAATTCCTTGCATGGCTTTTAGCAGTTTATCCATCAATCTCTGGAAGGTGGTGGGCACGTTTTTTAATCCAAAGGGCATTGTTACAAATTTGTGGTGGCCTAATGGCGTACTGAAGGCCGTCTTATAAGCATCTTTGAGGTACATCTTTATCTGATGGAACCCAGAAGCCAAGTCAAGAACGGTATAATCCCTGGCTGACCACACTTGGTCGAATATCTTCTCGATATTCGGAAGTGGGTACAAGTCACCTACAGTTATTTCATTTAAGGCCCCAAAATCTAATACCCTGTGCCATATAGGGCGGCCTTAGGCGTTATGGGGTGAGGATGTTGTGGCGTGAATTGAAGTTCTTTGTGATTCCTGCCATTAACAAGCCGCCTATCTGTCGAATTGTTTCGTCATTTAACGAATGTGAGAACCGATATTGTTTAGTGTGGACTGGAATGTCGCCAGTCGTGGAGATTTCGTGTGTAACGATGTCTGTTCTTGGAAGTTTATCTCCGGGTAAGTAGAACGAATCTCTGTTATTTTTTACCAAATTGACTATGTATGACTTTTCATAGTCGTCTAGGTGGTCGGTACGCAAAGTCTTTGATGTTTTCCTTAACTCCTGTTTCTTCGTGAGATCCAGGGTCTTCAAAGTCGACGATTGACTCGAGATGATAGTCCAGGTCGGTCGCTATCTCATTTTCTGAAGTCTAGTAACTGCTTTTTATAGCTACATTACTATCGTGGTCTTAGGCTTTTATAATTTCTAATACATTTGCTTTACCATCGCACGTATCGCTAATCGCTGTTTTAATCTTAAGTGGACGCTGTTACATACCATCAGATGGTTAGAGTAGTCGAAGTACACTTGAAAGTTACGCAGAAAATCGCAACTTAATACACCTTCTCATGGGATGTATACATCGCTTTTTATCACAGAGAATTTTATTTTACGACCCAACCATGAGATCTCTACTGTTCTCCAGGTAGGTATGATCCTTTTTTAATGCCTTTTAGATTGTACGTTGGACAGATTGGAAGATCTTTGTTCGCGGCAAATCGCTGCCGTATGGCGGGGCATATCGCATATGAATCACCTTATCTTTACTCTAGGTGCATTGTTAGTGCGCGTAATACAATTCAGCGCTAAGTGTCCGGGCTTATTAAACAATTGACAGACGTCAACTATGCGCCTGTTGTTGCATTTCACTGCTGTATGTCCTTTTTGTCCACATATTTAGCATGTAATATCGTTATTGCAGAGGTTAGCAGTGCAGCCTGGCTGCCTGCAAATGTAGCATGTTTTTGCCTTCAGGAAACAGATTTCATTGGAATGTCCAGGTTTTTTACAAAAACGGTATATTGCCAATCTATTTATTCGCGTTTCGTATCTTATTTCCTCCAATCTTTTAAGCTCTGCATGACGGATGGTCCGTTTTAATGTTTGTGTAATACGTGGATCCTTAGTAATGTTTGTGTAGTACGTAGGTCTTCGAGTGCTGCCTGAGGTCTGCTGCTTGGTGATCATTTTGAGCCGTATTAAAATGCGTTGGAGAAGCTACTCAGAGAATTCCTTCTTTGACCGGGAAATTCAGGGAGAGGCCGAGTTTTTCAGGCCCCCTCTTCCTGACGGGCTTCTCGGTTAGAGAGAGTGAGAATTAGAAAGAGAGAGAGATGATCCATTTTTGCAGAATTTTTACATAGGTTTATTATTTACTATTTACAATAAAATTATGTTAAATTAAGTTGTACAATCGTGTTCTATTTAAAATTTAATGCATTTTATAAAAAGAATAAAGTTTTTTTTTTGTCGCATTTTAAGTGATTAATTTATATAGTGATTTTTAGATAAAAATGATTATTTAAATACTAAAAGAAAAGACTGCTATTATGGATACGAATAATATCCTTAGATTAGTAAGATAATAGCTTAAATAATCATTTTTATTTTAATTTCCAATTATTCGTTGAAGACTGTTGGAGGAGTACTTGTTTGACTATCCTTATTTTGAAAAAGTATTAAGTAAATATTTGTTAGTATGATTGTAAATTTATATTGAAATTTCTACTATTAATAATCATATTGATTACAAAATGTAATTATTATTCCAATTTTTTTTTGTAAAGTTTTGTTTATAAAATAAAATAATGTAGCTGGTCGCGGACTATTATTCTATTCTAGTGAAATGTAATAATTAGGATCGTTGAATTGTCGCTGAAATTAAAATTTATCTAAAGGACTTAATAACAGTTGGCCTATTGCAGTTAATTTAAATTGATTATTTTTTTTAATTCATTTAATTAATTACTTATTTTTATTTGATTTAGTATAAAAAAAAAAATTATTCGGAGTGTATTACAAGAATTCATGACATTTCAGATGATTGTGCAATGTTCTAAATTACGCTATAAGAAAGACTAACTCGCATGAATTTGTGTGTCGAATGTCATTGAAATTTGTATTGACTGACATAGCGATTTAGTTATTTCCTCACTTAGAAGAAAGAATTTTATTTTATTATGACATGTGTGCGATTGTCTGTAAAAATTGCATAGTAGTAAAACTGAGTTTAACGAGAGTGACTATTCAACTCTTGGTTTAAGCTTAGGTTGAGTTTCTCAATGGTCTACGTCAGTAGAGAGTGCGTCGAGTAGGTTGTGGAGGGGATTATTAGGGAAGAACTTCGGCTGTCAAAACACAAAAAAAAAACGGAGGTCATGCATCGACGTTACATCCTATGCTAAAACGGTTGCTAGGTGATAGTAGTATTAACTAGCAATCGTACTGATGTAATCGGAATAAAAACGATGAGAACTTGTACTGTAAGGCGTGGTTCTTTTAATGTCTGTAGTTGAAGAAGCTTCTTGATGACAGGACTTGTTGTGATGCTGCTGGTATTGAGTCAGCTAGGGTTGGTTCCTTGATGATGGTTGGCGTAGGAGGTATTGAGCCTCCTGCAGGATGCTTGGTTACGGGGTCTGGGTTCATAAATTCTATCTCTATGTTATGTTGTTGTTCAGTCTGTTTTGTTGTCTAAGTCGTAAATAGACGAGTTATAGAGCCACAGAGTGTGGCTAGGAGGTGCGTTGAGCATCCGTACATGCGGTGAAGGAGGAAGCCGTTGATTATGGCTCCTGCTATAGTTTTTATTGTTTGTATTATCAAGAATATGGCTATTACAGCTGAGCTGACGGTTCCGAATGTGGTTAACCTATTTTAAGCTGTAGTCCAGACTGAGTCTAGTATTTAACCTACTGTGTTTTCGTTTAAGAGTCTAGAGATGATGCCTTCGTTGTTCATTATAGGTTGGCCATGTATTTCTTTGGCAAATTTGCTAACTAATGATGGTTTCTTGATTGGAAACATAATGCGTTCTTGTAGTTGCTCTAAATCTTTTTCCGTATAAATGTCACTAGTGGCGAGAGAAACCGGGTCAGTATATTTCTATGTCATCTGTCTGGAAGGTTTAAGGGTTTAAAATGTTTTACCTTCCATGGGTTTTGGCATGATTTTCAACTATTCCTCATTTATTCTGTAGTATGATGGCAGGATAGCATTGCATTATACCCTGGTAACATGATTTTTTAGGATGTGGGTTTTAGGTGTTAGATACTTAGTCCTGTTGTTCCAGGTGACTTCTAATTCGGCGTAGCAGTGCTCTCCATGTCTGAGTTTTACTTCTGCAGGTATGCATTCGATGATGTGCACCACTTCTTCACCCGTAATAGCCATGTAACCAGGTCCGTTCATTAGGTTTTAAGCGAATTCGTCTGGCGATCTATCGGCTATGGCTAGGGCATTTAGCAATGTCTGTCTCTCAATCCTGCATTGTTGCTGCAAGATGTTATGGTACAGAGATTTGATCTGTGTTCTGATGTGTTTTCCTACGTACACGAATTTAGAATTTACATACGCGAATATGTTCAAGTCTTCTATCGCTATTCTTCCTGACTTCGCGAGTAAATATCCCTTAGTAGTTTCTGGGATAAACAGCTTAGGGTGCTTGGTTCTGACCACTGTGTATCCGCTTAAGTTCTCGGTGCCTTTGCTGGATAGGGCAAAAGTTACGTCGTCTGTGTTAAGGAAATATGTGATTCTTCCATAGTTAAAATTACTGTCTGTGATTTTGTTAGCTAACCCCTCGTATAAGAGTCCGTAACGGTCAAATTTACATTGATCTAGGGGTAGAGCGTCCCAAAAAAAATAACTGCTCTCGAAGTCGATACAAGACGTTTCAGAGAAGGTGCACAATGTTCTGGAATTACAATGTATTATTTATAACCTTTGAGAGTTACTTTTATTTATTTATTAAAATTCATTAGTCTCATATGTTTTACTGTTAGGACCATTTATTGTCATTTAATTATATCGGAAAATTAATACAACAATAATTTATTTAAATACAACATTTATTTATTTCTAATTATATCTCATTTTTGAATCATTTATTTATTATATCCCTATCATTTCTCATTTGTCTTTTCTAGATTAACCATTATTACTTAATGTTCGTCACGTGTTATTATTTTGATCTATTAAATATTATTTTCGTACCTTAATTTTTCTATTTCAAATTTTTTTTCTTAGAAAGAAAGGTAAAAAAATATTCACTTGTTTCTATAATTACTTCCTTTTTCGTTTATTTAACCCTTTGCGGCTCAAAGTCTCTCTCCGCTAACGTAAACTTTAGCCCCTTCAAAATATGACTAATTCATCTATTTTCTTTCTGAAAAGTACCTTACCCACTATTTAAGGGTGTGTTCTTTTATAAACTGCTATCAGAAATTCAAAAATATGCACTTAAATATTATTTTTTTTCGATTTAACTTAAAAAATGACAATTTTTGACCTCTTTTTTTATTAATTCTATATCTCCTATGAATTCTAATATCTTCAAATGGGAATAATTTATATCATGAGTGATCTTAATCTCTTGCCTTTCTTATGCGACCTTCCGTTTTCAAAAAGCTGTAACGGCCGCTTCAAAATGGTTGTTCACACAGTGCAGTGTAAAATAAAAGTTCGACAGTTATTTACAAGTACAGGATCAACTTAACGAAAGAATGTTACGATACAAAAAGTGCTTAGAATTAACTAAAAAATACGTGTGAATTTTTTCAAAATTTTTTGAGACTGTAACGTCGGTATGCGACCTTCGTTTTTTTTTTTGTGTTCACCAACGAATCTGCTCCCTGCCTTTCCGGCCCCCGGTCGCCATTCAAAAAAAAAACATCGACCGACCGCCTCGATCCACACCCAAGCGCTACCATAATTAAGCCTCTCCCCAACTTCGACGCGACGCACTCTTCTATGACCCAAACTATTGTGAAACCTAGCCTAAGCTTGAGCCAAGAGATTACGATTTTCTTGTGAGTCCCATGTATTATTTGAATAAAAAAATTTGCTAGGATCGTTAAACTCAAATTAAATTAAGTTTTATAATGCATTGTTCTTATTGTTTTTATTTATTATACGAGGTCTGGCTATTAAATAACGAGACTGGTTACGAAAAAGGGTTTTATTATAGAAATTATTCTACATTCGAATGCTCCCCTTCAATATACTCCCCTTCCCTCGCCACACACCTTTCCATACGTTTTTTCCATTGATCGAAGCGGTGCTGGAAGTCTTCTTTGGTGAAGGCCTTCAGGAGCTCTGCCGTTTTATGCTTTACCGCTTCCATCGACTCATGAGGGTCCCTTTCAAAGCATATTTTATCTTCGGAAACAAAAAAAATCGCACGGTGCCAAATCTGGCGACTACGGCGCGTGTTCGAGCACTGGAGTGCGCTTACCGGCCAAATACTGCTTCAAAGATAGCGCGTTATGGGCAGGTGCGTTGTCCTGGTGCGAAATCCACGAGTTGTTCTTCCACAACTCGGGCCGTTTCTTACGAACTCGTTCTCGCAGTGTTGCCAAAAATGACAAATAGTAAGTCTGGTTGACAGTCTGACCCTCTGGTACCCATTCAGTCATCACAATACCGTTAATGTCGAAAAAAACAATCAACATTGCCTTGAATTTTGATTTGGACATCCTTGCTTTTTTGATTCTGGGCGATTCAGGCGTCTTCCAATGCATCGATTGCCGCTTTGTTTCAACATCGTATTAAAAAATCCACGTTTAGTCGCAAGTAATAACGTTTTTCATCAGTCCGGAATCTTTTTTTAACCTTTCAAGAAAATCTGAGCAGACCTGTTGACGCAAAAGCTTTTGGTCAGGAGTCAGGTTTTTTGGCACCAACTTCGCACAGACTTTTGTCATGTGTAATTCCTCGTGTAGAATTTGTCTAACCGTTTCTTTATCGGCGTTTACAGCCTCGGCAATCATCCGGATGCTCATTCAACGATCTGGACGCACAATTTGGTTGATTTTGGTCACTGTTTTCGGAGTTGAAACAGTGACAGGGCGATCTGGGCGTTGGTCATCTTCAGTGCTCACTCGGCCCTTACTAAAGCGCTTACACCACTCAAAAACACGCGCACGAGATAGAGAATTGTCCCCATAGGCCTCTTGCAACAATTTACAGCACTCGGTCGGAGTTTTTTTCAATTTAACGAGAAATTTGAGATTGATACGTTGCTCCTGTTTTTTGTCACACATGGTTTTTGGCACGAGAAAAAAACACGTTCGTTTCAAACCACTACTGCACAAATACAATAATAGTGACGAGAACGTGTTTTGGTATGTGCATAGACAAGATATCTAGATACCCAACGCACAACTCGTTTTTTTCCCCACCCCTCTACGGCGCCCTCTAGGCGCGCAGTCTCGTTATTTAATAGCCAGACCTCGTATATATACGCATATGAATCATGTAATACAAACAAAAAATATAAATAGATACACAAAAACGGCATGACCATGTCTTTATCTTCTTTTAAATAAATTTATCAATAAAAATAGTCATAAATTTTTTTTTCTTATAAATATTTTAATTTTTATATCGCTTTACTTCCAAATCATCTTTTTGCTAGGCAATAGGAAAACAAGCGTCTCCGCCGCTATTAGAGACTTTGCGGAATCATAATATTCCTGTTCTTACGCAAACTGCTGAACAAAATTTTTGCAGGTACACTCTTCGTAAAAATTTTTCGTTGCACAAATTTAAATAATTTATTTAAATAATACCCACGAGCTCGAAATTACACCTAGATTATTGATAATAACGCTGCGCTTAGATCCTCCGTTAATCTTTCTATATTAATTTCACCTTGTAATTTTTTTTTTGTCCTAGCAATAAAAATAATGAAAATAATTATAATTTACTTATCAATGATTAATGCTAGTATATTTCCACATATACAGTATTTTTCTTTTTTGCAAGTAACTTTAATTCTATCCTTCCGCGTGAGAACAAATTATACCATTAAATATTTCGATTTATTATAACCATTTTTTTATTAATTTTTCTATTTCATTCCCTTTTATAACGAGACCTTACAAAAAACATTACATTTATCATTAATATACTATTTATTACGTTTTGCGATATTTTAATTCCAATTTAAAATAATAATTTTCACTGCACGATAATCATTTGTTTTAAGGCTCCTCACAAAATAATTATACAGTCTGTCAAGTAAGAGCGTGGTCGATTTCACTGACAGGTAATAGAAGATTTTACTCTAATTCTTTCACGAGCCAATAGACAAAAGCTTTGTCCTTGATGCATTGTTAACAAAAATTCAGTTATCGTTTATCTTTTAAAAGAGAATCACGTTAAACTCCATGAGTGCTAAGTACGCGTCGCGCTACGAGGCTGTGTTCCTTTGCATCCACCCGAAAGATCCCAAAATGTCGCAATCAGTGGCTGCTAAATATATGAGAAAGTCGAAGGCATTTGTACAGAAGTGGATACAGCGATATAAAGTGGCTAAAAATGTCGATGATTTACTAGAACGTGGCTCGATAGGAAAAGTGAACAAAAAAGATGAAAAAAGAATAGTGAATCTGTTTTCGCGGAATCCTGCTTTAACACTGCGGCAAGGACAAGCAAAATTAATGGCAAAAGGTTTAGATATATCCTACGAAACTATCCGAACCTATCTTCGTACTCATCATCTGAAATGGCGCAACACAATGAAGAAGCCTCTGTTGACTGAAAAACATGTGACAAAGCGACTCGCTTGGGTGCATAAGAATATTGATAGAGATTTTGAAAATGTCATTTTTACTGATGAATGTACTATATGGGCACGTTCTGCCCTCACGCGAGCCTGGTCAATTTCACCAATAGGCTTGTTCAGCGGACCGTAAAACATGGAATAAAGGTGCATCTTTGGGGCTGCTTCTCAAAGCAGGGATTCGGCACTTGGCACCTCTTTAATAACAACCTAAATGCCGAGAAAATGATAAGAATCTACAAAAAGGCTTTACTGCCATCTGCCAAACGATGGTTCATCACAAAAAATGAAGATTGGATTCTGCACGAGGACAACGATCCTAAACACCGCAGCAAGCTCTGTACTCAGTGGAAGACTCAATCTGGCATCGTTACATTGGATTGGCCGTCGCAGTCGCCCGATACAAACCCTATTGAAAATGTGTGGGCATATATTAAACGGAAGCTTTGTGGAAGACGCACATACACTTTGAAGCAGTTGTCTTACGAAATTCGTCGAATCTGGGGATCCTTGCCACTAGAATACGTTGTCAAATTAGTAGAAAGCATGCCTCGGAGATGCCAGGCAATTATCGACGCCGGTAATGACTGGACACATTATTGGCTGACTTGCATCATTGTTTGTAATGTGTACAGTGTATATATAAATATGAAAGTTTCATCAAATAAATTTTTTTATAAATTAACACGACTACGCTCTTACTTGACAGACTGTATCAAAAAATAACCTCGAACACTTAATTACTAACACAACAGTCCGAAACAATTACTTACCGGTTAAAAAAAATTGTAACTAATAAAAAATAATTATTTAAGTTAACATTTTTGCAATTATTTTCTTTTTTTTACCGTTCTAGAATCATAAATTGTGTTTTGTTAACCCACAGATATCACGCGTGTCCAGGGGAGCGATAATTTTTATTTAGTTGAATAATTATTTTTTACTTAACAATCCATATAAATTTACTGCGTAAAAATGCGACAAAAACTTCGTTTTTTTTTGTAATACGCATTAAATTTAAAGTAAAAAACAATCGTGTAATTTAATTTAATGTTTTTCTGGTATAAATAATAGATAAGAAAAATGTATAAAAATTATGCAAAGAGGAATAATTCTCTCTCTCTCTAATTCTCACTCTCCTACTCAACCGGAACGTCTTTAAGATAGAGCAGTAGGGTCCACCCCACGCTAATTCCGAGCAATCGGATTGGCCCAGAGAAGTCTCTGTACAAGTGCATAAAAAGGCAAGATCAACACGTGGAGACAGACTTCTTTTTCGCGCTTCAATATTCAAAGATATAATTTTTTACATTAAGACTTCTTTTTCGCGCTTCAATATTCAAAGATATAATTTTTTACATCAAGACTTCTTTTACGCGCTTTAATATTCAAAGATATAATTTTTTACATCGAGACTTCTTTTTCGCGCTTCAATATTCAAAGATATAATTTTTTACATTAAGACTTCTTTTTCGCGCTTCAATATTCAAAGATATAATTTTTTACATCAAGACTTCTTTTACGCGCTTTAATATTCAAAGATATAATTTTTTACATCGAGACTTCTTTTTCGCGCTTCAATATCTAACATTTTCGCCGATCGAGAGTCATCCAGTTTCCAGCAGAAGGAAGGAAGAGAACGAGAGAGAAAAGAGAGAGAGAGAGAGAGAGAGAGAGAGTTCCTGTTCCAACTGCAATTTCCATAAAAAGAAAAAATAAAAAGTGAGTTTTATTAATTTTGTCTTGTTTCTTTCTGTTCTCCACCCAGAGGCAGTATTAACCAGAATCGGCTGTCTCTTTCCACAAAACACGTAGTAGGTCCTTTTCAGGACAGCATATAGGCCAACGTCTTCCTATACGGTTGTCCGTTCCCGAATTTAATCTCTATCCTTAAAAATTTTTACGACTTTATTTCCTTTGCCGTTCCAAACCCATAAGTTTCGATACTTAGGCTCGAAAAAAAAGGGCAAATGCAGTTTGCGTTATTTAAAACGCGGTTGAAACGTCAACCTGACGTTACAAGAAATTTTATAGAGGCCTCAGGGTAGGATTTCGAAGTTAAAAGAAATCGATTTTTCTTAAAACTTTTGAGGATACTGCAAGTCGTAAGAGTTTTCCATTTATTTCTTCTTTTTTTGACAATCTATAACATAATAAAATAAATAAAGAACAAACCTCTAAAAAGTTTTGAAATAGTATTTTCTTTCTCTTAAAAAGATTATTTAATAAAAAATAATAATAATATAAATAAACAGAAATTTATTTTATTTTTTCAAATAAAAGAACAAATTCCTAATAATCTTTGAAATAAAATTTTCTCTTTTCTTTAAAAAGGTACATAATAAAATAAAACAAAATCGAATAAGTAAATGAATTAAATAAAATAAAAATGAGTAAATAATAAATAAATAAACAAACCAAACAAAAACTAATAGATAACTGATGAAAATTATAAAAAGTAAATTAAAGAAAAATAATAACAATAATAAAAGTTGAACAAGTAGAATAAATAAAAGTGCTGAATAAACTTAAAGTGATTAACAAATTGAAATTAGAAAATATAAATTAAATTAATAAATTACAGTGCTGAAAAAAATTTAAATTAACTAAAAGCGAATAAATAAACTTAAACAAGTGTAGAAAAATAAATGAATTAAATTAAAATACATTAGTAAAAAGTGTTAGAAGTGTCAAAAGTAAACGAACAAAGTTAACTGAAATTAGATAAATAATCATATGAAATAAAATAAATGAGATAAAATATTTGAAATTAAAGAACGGTAATGAAATAAACGGAAGTGAATAAAAAGTGTTAACAGTGAATAAATGTCGTTGATTGAAAATAAATGAAAATTAAGAATGAATAATAAATAAATAAGATAAACGAGAGATAATCAAATAAATAAAAGTACTGTGACAGGTGGCTTATAGAGGTTAAGCCACCTGCTATAGGCGATAGGGCTAAGTTCGCGACGTAACTAACCGCGGTGCTATCAATCAAGGAATCGATAGCGCTACGCGGGAAAAAGCGCGGAAAGCCGCGGCGTACCGAAACGCGGCGCCATTGATCAAAAATCGATGGCGCAACGCGGGAAAAAGGATAGGCGAGAGAAAATAGAGGAGCTCTCCCCTCAATCCTTCTCCTCGTTTCGCCGTTTCAACGTGCCATACGTGAGTTTCTCGGAGCCGATAAAACCGGTAGATTTTCCGCAGATACCGCGATTTTCGGGAAAAAAGGCGATCGTCGAGTTCGAGAGGACGAACACCAAGATAGGAAAAGTAAGTGGCCACTTCATCGCGATAATTAGTTCGCGACTTAGAATAATTATATTTAGTTTTTTTGACTCGTGTGCGATCACGTCAGGCCTATATAGATATAGGACAGTGTACGCGCGAGACCGCGTAACTCGAAACCGATTAGGCCGAGCGAGTGCGAGTAAGAGGATCGATCTCTCTTTCGCACTATCATAGAATAGGCATACGAGTAAGAGAAAGCCACTCTAGGCAATAGTACAGTAGCTGCTAGTCGAGGCCTAGTAGCGACTGGGGGAGGGGTGTGAAAGGTGGCTTATAGAGGTTAAGCCACCTGCCATAGGCGATAGGGCTAAGCTCGCGACGTAACTAACCGCGGCGCTATCAATCAAGAAATCGATAGCGCTACGCGGGAAAAAGCAAGGAAAGCCACAGCGTACCGAAACGCGGCGTTCAAGAGGACGAACACTGAGATAGGAAAAGTAAGTAGCCACTTCATCGCAATAATTAGTTCGTGACTTAGAATAAGTATATTTAGTTTTCCTGACGCGTGTGCGATCAGGCAAACTATCGCGTCAGGCCTACATAGATATAGGAGAGTGTACGCGCGAGACCGCGTAACTCAAAACCGATTAGGCCGTTCGAGTGCGAGTGAGAGGATCGATCTCTCTCTCGCACTATCATGGAATAGGCGTACGAGTAAGAGAAAGCCACTCTTACTCGTACAATCATCGAGCACGCAGTTGAGCGAGAGGAACGAGCTCTCTCGCTCAACCATAGACTGCAGCGTCGAGTGAGAGAGAGAGAGACGCTCTTGCTCGAGCAGTCATAGACTGCGGCGGTATAGAGGGAGAATTGCTCTCTCTATATCTGTCGTCCATAAACTACACGTGTGTGTGTAGCCGCGTGAAGTGAAAAGAGTGCGCATGCGCAGTGCACATCTCGAGAATTAGTATTGCGCGTGAGGCAATACTAATTGATCTTTGCGTAAACGGACCTCTCCGCCATATTTATTACGTTTCTGTATTATTTTTGTGGTTTTTACATTAAAAATAAGATCTTAATAAATTGCAGGTGCGTTTTCTTATTTTTAATTCCCCTTAGCGTCCCTGTCCCGAATACTGCCACCTCCGCGAGTGCGCCAATCAAGCATTGGCACACAAACTGAGCAGCCGAGCCCGGTAGGAGCAATACCGGCAGCGGGGCCTTAGGCAAGGCACCTCACACACCAGAAAGAATAAAAGCAGGACCAGAGGAAGGTCCTGCGCTGCTAACGGGACGTAACAAATAACCCCCGTTACAGTACTAAAAGATTAAAATAATTAAATACATAAAATAAACAAACTTATTAATAAAAGATGGAAAATAATAAATGAAAAGTGAGTAAAAGAAAGACAAAAAATAATGAACACTGAACGAGTTATGAAAAATAAAATAAGTGAATAAAATAAACGAAAAATAGTATAAAAGTGCTAAAATAAATCGTGGAAAATAAACAAATATATTAAACAAGTAAAAATTTAATAAATAAGAAAAGTGTTGTGAAAAATGAAAAAAATAAAACTGTGAAAATAATTAAATAAAATTAAATAATAAATAAATGAAAAGCGAGTGAAAGGAAAGGAAAGCTATAAATAAACAAAAATAAAGATAAACGAATAAAAGAAACGCAACAAAAATCTTGGAGAAAAAGATTTTTTTTTTCTCCTTTTTAGACGAAATACATATGATAGAAATATATAACATATTAACAAAGTGGAATGAATAAAGTAAGAAAAAACTGTAGAACAAAATAGAGACGAATAAACAAATGATTAATGTATATAATTTTTGAAAAATTTGAGAATTTAAGTAGAAAGAAAGAGTAAGGACAATACAATAGAATAAAAAATGATAAAGCAAAACCAGGAATATGGAAATGAAATAACGCAAAGAATAAAGATGAAATAATGATGAATACAAAGAAGATGATAAGTAGAGAAATTTAAATAAATGATGAATACTAAAATATTAAAAGGGAAGTGACAATTAAATTATTACATACATAAATATATTAATTTTATACAAGTTAATAAATAAATGTATTAAAAATATAAAATAGCTCGTTAAAGTTAAAATTATATTTTATTTTTAAATAGCTTGTATAAATTCAAAGTCCAATATCCCTTACAGTTAAAAATTAAAAATGCTTTTGCAATAAAATTAAGAAATAATAAATTTTTTTTACTTTTATTTTAAACCTTATAATCTTATCCTTAAAGTTTTACTGCTTTCGTGTTTTAAAATCAATTATATTATTAAAATAAATAAAAGAAAAAGTTTTATACAAATGATACCGCTTTTTCAAGACAGACTCTCCAAAGCGCATTTTATACGCTGATTTGGGAAATTAGCAATCGCGTGCAAGAACTCGAGTTCGCGGACCAACAAAAGAAACAGCTGATCGAACGATTGGCATACAAGAATTCAAGATTACGCGCGCGTTTAGCCAAGCTTTCAAGGGACATCGAAACCTTGAATCTAGACATCGAGACCTTAAATCTAAACTAAGTCCGAATATTCCAGAAACAGCAAAGAATTCGCTGGTTCTTAGGATCGCATATAGGATTTTACATTCGAGACCGAAGGAACGTCCACGCAAAAATCGAAACGTTAGAGAACGAAGTCGACTAATTCGCGGGCGCCGACCTAATCCCTTATTAAAAATAAGTAAATAAAAACTTAGATAAACTGACAGAAATAAGTTAAATAAATAAGATAATAGATACGTAAGACAATAAATAAGCCAAGTAGAATAAGCTACAATAAAGATAAATAAATAAAATAATTAAATAAATAAATAAAACTAAAACAAATAAAACAATAAATTAATTTAAAAAAAAATAAATCGGATAAGTAATTAAAACTCTATCGCGTACATATGAATTTAGCGGAGTGAGCTTTCGATCGCCTTTACATCGAGACGCTAAAACTCGGGTTCGACCTACTACCAAACAAGATATAAGTCTATTTTATAAACTACGGTGGTTACTCGTCCGGTGTTGTAAGGTCCTACGAGTCTCAAGGAGGTTTCCACCAATACCTTGAACTGAAAGAAGGTTGCATCTGCCCAGCAGTGTACTGTCACCTGCCCGAGGTTTTAAATAAGCACCTCACTGAGACCGCAAACGAGGTAGTAGAAGTGTTCGAAACGAGCCTCTACTTGGGAAAGGACGTGCACGGCTATTACTTAGATAAGCCACACTTGGACTACGTGACTTATTGGATCCTGCACTGCAACCCAAATCACCGAAGAAGCCCATTAGCTAGGATGAAGGCTATAATCCAACAGGAATAATTCGATAAGAAATATTTTTTTTAAATACATATAAACACAACTCGCGCGTATAAAAAAAAAATAATAAATAAAATAATAATATTGAATAAGATAAATGAATAAAAACGCGTATCCCCACAAGCGGTCGTACGTAAATGATTCCAATCATTTATGAGGATTTTAACCCGCTAACACCAAGTAACAGGGAACAAGCCCTGGAGAATCGCTTTGCAGTTTTGACAGAAGCTATAAGGCAGCAAGAGAATTCACTAATTTCTTTCTGTAAGGAACTGCAGTTTTAATTATTAAAAAACGAAAAAAACGAGAGGAAATTGCGAATTCTCTGCAAATATTCTTGCGATTGTTTACTCCAGTCCGATCGAGTCGACCACTTAAATCGGAAAGTGAACAAGCTAGTGGGAATACAAATCAGTACGACGAAAGCAGTGCTTAGAGGGCTCTCGCAAATTAGAAGTAACAAACCGGTAGACGATAAGGTTATAGGTCAACTAGAAAAGGCAATGAAAAACTTAAGTATAAATTGAGAAGGAAAAAGAAAAATATAAACAACATATCAAAACGTAGTAATAGAAAAACGTATATATTATAAAATAAAATTCTCGTAGATAATTCCGCTCAATTACGGAGAACTCAGCATCGATCACATTTACCAGCTAATCTCTACGCTGAGCAATAGGGTGTTCTTGTTAGAAAACACCCTAAGAGAAACCAACGCGGTAGTGGACAAGTTGGTAATCGAGACCCTCGAATATCAATAGCATATCAAAGGAGACCACGAACTGAGGTACGCGGTCCAACGGAAAACGGTCAAAATTCAAAAGAAGACTAGGCAAGTTAGAAAATATCTAGGAAATTTCGTGAAAGCCTACCTTAGAGATAGAGTAGCGATCGAACAACAATTTAAAAGGGCCCGCGAAGCTCGTGGAAGGATCGATAGGGCGCTAGCTCTAACCAGCTCTGTGATCCGACAAAACCAAGAGGATATAGAGGCGCTAGCCGAACGAATAGCAGAATTACATATTAAGGATTAAAAAGTAGTTTCGCTTTATCACTTTCCCTCCTTTTTTACTTCCTTTTTCTTTATTATTTTTTATTATTATTATTATTCTATTGAGTGTACAGCTTTGCTTCCGCCGTTTTTTTCCGAAATTCGAGGCTTTATTGTAAAGAACTGGTTATACATTTATGATTCAAAGTATTGACCATCGCTGGCCACTACTTTCTCCCATCTTTCAGGCAGCATACGAATCCCGCGTTGAAAAAACTGGTCATCTTTTGAATCGATACACGAATCGATCCAATTTTCTACTTCTTCATAAGACCGGAAGTGCTGATCAGCCAGGCCATGTGCCATTGATCAAAACAAGTGATAGTCCGAGGGAGCAACGTCTGGAGAATACGGCGGGTGGGGTAGGACTTCCTATTTCAAAGTTTCCGAGTATGTCTTGACCACTTTCGCAACATGGGGTCGAGCATTGTCATGCTGTAAAATCACTTTATCATGTCTCTCGTTGTATTGCGGCTGTTTGTCTTTCAATACTCGGCTCTAACGCATTAATTGCGTTCGATAACGATCGCCTGTGATTGTTTCAGTCAGTTTTAACAACTCATAATACACTACGCCGAGCTGGTCCCACCAAATACTGAGCATGACCTTGGAACCATGAATATTCGGTTTGGCCGTCGACGTGGAAGCATGGCCGGGATATCCCCATGATTTTCTGCGCTTGGGATTATCGTAGTGAACCTATTTTTCGTCCCCAGTCACAATGCGATGCGGAAATCCCTTCCGTCTTTGCCTTGCAAGCAGCTGTTTACAAACACACAAACGCCGTTCAACGTCTCTCGGCTTCAACTCGTACGGCACCCAATTTCCTTGTTTCTAAATTATTCCCATGACTCTCAGGCGTTTTGAAATAGCTTGTTGCGTCACTCCCAATGATCCTGCCAATTCTTGTTGCGTTTGACACAAGTTTTGATCAAGTAATGCCTCCAATTCCGCATCTTCGAAAACCTTCTTTCTTCCACTGCCATGCTGGTCTTCGACGTTAAAATCGCCGTTCTTCAAGCGTTGAAACCACTCTCGGCACGTTCTTTCACTAATAGCGGCCTCACTATAGGTATTTGAGGGCATTTAATGAGCCTCAGTCGCAGATTTCTTCATATTGAAGCAGAAAATTAAAACCTCCTGCAAATGACGAGAATTTGGCTCATAAGCTGACATGTTTAATCGAGAATAACTTTATGATGCAGACAAAAATCGACTAATATTTCGATGGCGTTATGTTTACAAATACCTAAGCTTATTGTATGACATCTATGATCTATTTATTTTAATCACCACTTACCGCTACAGCCATCTATTGCAAAACGGCGGAAGCAAAGTTGTACACCCAATATTATTATCATTAATTTTGTTTCCTTATTATTCTATTAATATATTTTTTTTTCTCTCTTTTCCTTACTATTATTATTTATATATCGTCTATTACGTTCATTTTATTTTTATTTTATCTCTTCTCCTCTCTCACCCCAGTGAACACCACTAACGGCCATCCAGGATATCATACGACGCCAGACCTGGAGACAGCCCTAAAGAACCTGCCTTCCTTTAAACGGAATTCTAATCAGAGACAGAGGAGGAGATATCTGAACACATTCAGGGAAGTCACAGGACAAAGGTGGATCCCGGGAAAAGAGTACGAGAATAAACTCAGGGAGCGTCTGGAAAAACTGAGGGAAATTAAGGCAAAACGAACCGCCACCGACAGACCCTTAAAAGAAAGACCATCTCTCGACGAGAGGATAGAGAGGCTTCGGTGTGCGCATGGGGAATTTCCAGCGCACTGTTCAACTTGTATCTCAAGCCTAACGCAGAATTACAAAATCTCCAAAAAAGGGTGGGATAGTGAAGACAGCGAGCTGAACCTCAAAAAGAGGCTAGATGAGATAAAGCCCCAGAGACAATACATTGTATAAAAATACATAGAAGCACTGTAAAATTCATCGAAACTATTTTTACACAAACAAATTTTTTTTAATATAGTAAACGCCTCTAATTATTTCTTAACCCGCTTCCCCTACGTGTTCATGAGTTTCCACTTCAAAATCAATTTTTATTTCTCTCTATATCTTTAACGATAAATTTTCATTTTTATATATGTAAATTTAAAACCTCTTTTCAAACTTTGCCGCCTGTCCGTTCGGTCAAGTTACCTTCGGTCAGACGGTTGAGTGACGCTCATTACAAACTTCGCATCGGTTGCGGTCAGGGAGACAGACGTCGCTAGACAGACGTCGCTAGGCAGTCACGCTAGGCAGCCACATTTTGCGTGATCATAAATTGTTATTACTTTTTGCTTCACAATTACTATTGTTAATCAAACACTTGGTTAAATCCAACTTGTTGTTGTTTCAGGTATTGTGTTAATCGATATGTTATCAATAATGTAAATAGTGTTAATATGTAACCTTAAATAATATTTAATTACAGTTATTTTACTGCAACAACTCGAGTCGATTTATTCAAACTCAGACTCTCATACAAACCCTAAGTTTCCCAAATTTGAAACTTATAAAACAACAACAATTAAGGAACTGCATCATGGAAGTAAAGGCTACATTTCATTTCGTTTCTGAAGCTGTCGACTCAAAGACGACCGTAGTCAAGGTTAAAACTATTCAACTTGAGGGACGTTCCGAAGCATACCAATTTCCTCTTGATCAACAAACACGCACACACCATTTAAAACTTTTCGAGCATAAAATAACAAAGCAGGTAGTAAAGAGCTTGACTACTCGCAACAAATATCGAAAAGTCAATATAACCTTGAAGGAAGGCGAGCTGCTGGAGGAATACCTGGACGAGGAGGGTAACGTAGTTTTTAATGAGTTCTATTTAGAGGTTTTCAAATCTACATCTCTTCACTCTCCTTCACCTCCCATCCCACCCGCCGAAAAATCAATGCATTCCATTGCAAAAAATTTAGTGCTAAATAAATTTGACGGGAATGATGTGGACGCGGAATCATGGTTAAATACTTTCGAACAAGAATGTGAAAGACTCGGTGTACAAGAGGAGAAATATTCTGAAATATTGCGTTTGTGTTTAGAGAATGTCGCACTGGAGTGGTACGCGGTGTTTTTAAAAATAAATAAACTCTCGCACGCGTGGGAATTTTGGAAAGCTTCTTTTGTTGACACGTTCGGTTCAAAGTCGTGGTCAGAAATCACCTTCGCATACACTTATAAATATTTGGGCGGTTCGATTTTAGATTATGCATTAAAGAAAAGGAATCTTTTGATTGATGTTGATCCTGATTTATCGGTAAGATCACAAATAAATTTAATCGTAATAGATCTTCCTAATTATATAAAAACGCGTTTAGAACGAAAATACTTGACCAAAGTTGACGATTTAATGTCGAAGCTTAGGCAAATAGATCCTTCCAGAAACAAAGCCGCCTTGAATTCTGTAAAAAAGCCGGATGAAGTTCAGAAAAAAAGTAATAAAATCTTTAACGAAAATTTAAATGAACAAAAAACCTGTGGGTACTACGATAAAATGGGCTTTCCAGGCAGACGTCACTCGGAAGAAGTATGTCGTGCGAAAATAGCACACCAGAGCAAAAACAAAAACAATAAAATCAAAGTCGCAAATAATATCGAAGCGCAAGATGCAATTTCTCTCCTTGAAAATCCAAAAAACTAATAACAATCCCACTTATAAAACTAAAAATTCTAATCAATGATAGTCCAGCCATCGGTCTCTACGATTCCGGAGCTAATGTCTCATTGATAAATTACAACTATTGGAGAAAATTGTATGTAAATAAAAAAATAAGTGGGAATAAACAATTGAAAACAATTTCGGGCAACTCAAATACTGAAGGAAGTGTCGTCCTACCAGTTACTATTTTCAATATAAAAGAAGACTGTCTGTTTTTCATCATCAAAAGTAAATCATTTGAAGATGATGTCTTATTAGGTCTAGACTGCATAAAAAAATTTAGGTTATGCCAAGACGTAAACCTAAAAATAAGTCAAAATTTGGAAAAAGCAGCCGAGATAAATATTGTAAAAGGAAATTTTGAATGTAAAAATAATGAGATTGACGAAATTAAGTCTGATCTTGTACTAAAAGAAATCTTGAGTATTTATAAAGATGTCTTTGCCAAAGAAAAATTCGATGTTGGTAAAGTCAACGATTATGAAGCCGCAATAAGACTCACTGAAAACAAATATGTAGCAAAAAGACCTTACGGATGTTCTCTGCAAGACAAAGCAGAAATAGAAAAACAAATTAAAGAATTATTGAAATCGGGTCTGATTGAAGAATTGAGTAGTCCGTACGCTTCTCCGGTTACATTGGCTTTTAAAAAAGACGAAAATAAAAGATCCCGATTATGTATTGATTATCGAGAACTTAATAAAATAGTCGTGCCAGAAAGTTACCCTTTTCCACGCATTGATGAGCTAAAATTGCGTGCAAGAAATTGCAATTACTTCACAAAGTTGGACATGAATTCGGCGTTTTGGTCGATCCCACTTCGCGACAAGGATAAATATAAAACTGCTTTTGTAACTCACCACGGGCACTGGCAGTGGAACTGTTTACCTTTCGGTTTAAAATCCGCTCCAGCAATTTTCCAAAGGACATTATCAAGTATTTTAAGGAAAAATAGCTTGGATTCATTCACTGTAAATTACATAGGTGATATCCTAATATATTCAAATAATTATGAGGATCATATGCAGCATACTGAACTGGTACTAAAAACATTGCGCTGCTACGGTTTCAAATTAAATGTCTCAAAATGTATTTTTGCAAAACGTGAAGTGTCATATTTAGGACATAAAATAGGGTACAACAGTATTAAACCTCTAAATGACAACGTAGTCGCAATCAAAAATTTCCCTGTTCCACAAACAAGAAAAAATATCAGACAATTCTTGGGAAAATTAAATTTCTACCTCCAATATATCCCGAACTCAAGTATCGTACTGGAACCTTTTCATAACTTGCTTCGGAAAAATGTGCAGTTTGATTGGTCTCCATCATGTCAAGAAAATTTCGAGACGGTAAAAGAACACTTTTGTTCGGAACCAAACTTTCGATCTTTGATCCAGCGTTACCAACCTACATCTTTACGGACGCGAGCATTCAAGGAGTCGGTGCAGTGTTAAAACAACGTCAGGAAGATAAAAAACTAAAACCAGTATTCTATTTTTCACGCAGATTGAACAATACACAAAAAGAAAAAAAAGCAATATTTATCGAATGTCTCGCAATAAAAGAAGCAATATTGTATTGGCAGTACTATTTAATTGGTCAAAAATTCACCGTTTTCACCGATCACAAACCCTTAGAGGACTTTAAAATAAACAATTGTAACGATCCAGAACTAAGAAAAATCCTTACTTACATCTCACAATTCAACTGTGAAATCCTTTACAACCCAGGTAAAGAAAACTTGGAAGCGGATTGCTTATCTCGAAACCCTGTCCTAGAAGAAGAAGAAGATAACTTCGAAAGCTCAGCAGTAAAAATCGTGAACTTTTTGGAAATAAACGAAATAATCAATGATCAAAAAAATTTCCATTTAGATAACAAATGTGAAAAGAAGAACGGTATCATCTACAGATCACTAAACAATAAAGAGAAAATTTGGTTATCTGAAGCATTTGGTAAACAACTAATAAAAAAAGTTCATGAAATACGAGGTCATGTGGGAGTAAAACAAATGATCTTGACAATAACAACAAAATTTTATTTTAAAAATATGCACAAACACATAAAAATATTTTGTCGTGCCTGTGAAACATGTATCAAGAATAAAACTAGAATTGCAAACTACAAGGTTCCGTTATCCCAGCTGGGTCCAGCCTCAAAGCCATTTGAAATAGTCTCATTGGACACAGTCGGTGGTTTTGCGGGAAACAAAAGCACAAAAAAATATCTGCATTTATTAACAGATCACTTCACAAGATACGCATTTATCACAACATCGTCAACCCAAACAGCCGACAATTTTATTAAACTAGTTAAATCAACAAAAAATACTAACAAGATCGACACGCTTATATCTGATCAATACGCAGGTATCAATTCGAATGATTTCAAAAAATACTTAAAATCAGAAAATATAAGACTCATCTTTACAGCAGTAGATTGTGCCTTTTCAAACGGATTAAATGAAAGGACAAATCAAACACTAGTCAACAGAATACGATGTAAAATCTACGAGAACAAAACACGCTCCTGGCCAGCTGTTGCACAAGAATGCGTGCATGAATATAATAATACTATACACAGTTCCACTGGTTTTACACCCTCCTACCTACTAACTGGAAAAGAAGAATCAATACTACCTGATGAACTAAACGAGAACAATGTTGAAAACTTAGATGAAAATAGAAGAAAAGCATTCGAGCAATCGAAAAAGATTCACGAGCAAAACAAGAGGTATTACGACGAGAAAACAAACAAACATGAATACAACGAAAATGATCTTATTTACATAAACAACGGAAACAAATTGAACAGGAAAAAAACGGATCCAATCAGAGAAGGGCCATTCAGAATAAAAAGGAAAATTTCTGAGGTAATATATGAGGTCGATAGCGGTCTCAGGAAAAAAGGATCAAACCTTTTTCACGCAAGCAAACTCATCCCTTTCCATTAATCCGAAATTCCTTCTTCGTTCTTGAGGGGGGGGGGATGTAAATTTGAAACCTCTTTTCAAACTTTGCCGCCTGTCCGTTCGGTCAAGTTACCTTCGGTCAGACGGTTGAGTGACGCTCATTACAAACTTCGCATCGGTTGCGGTCAGGGAGACAGACGTCGCTAGACAGACGTCGCTAGGCAGTCACGCTAGGCAGCCACATTTTGCGTGATCATAAATTGTTATTACTTTTTGCTTCACAATTACTATTGTTAATCAAACACTTGGTTAAATCCAACTTGTTGTTGTTTCAGGTATTGTGTTAATCGATATGTTATCAATAATGTAAATAGTGTTAATATGTAACCTTAAATAATATTTAATTACAGTTATTTTACTGCAACAACTCGAGTCGATTTATTCAAACTCAGACTCTCATACAAACCCTAAGTTTCCCAAATTTGAAACTTATATATATATAAATTTGTTTACTTATTCCTTAACATTTTGAAAAAATTTTTTCTTTTTTTTGTTGTTTCTTTTTTTTTTCTTATATCTCTCCTCTCTGGCCAAAATTAACCAACCGTCGAATCCAACAAAACAAGAAGACGACCCCAATCAACTTAACAAAGAAATAGCGACGATAAAGAAACAGGGATAAACCATATAAAAAAGGGAAAGTGATTACAAAAAATTCAACACGAAAAATAACAATTTCAAAGGAAGCAAAAAAAAAAAATATATATGCAAAAGAATAAAGCTTAACTTATCAAAAAAATTATTTACAGGAGCGAAATAGTCGCCACCCGCCTTGAAAATTTCGAGGAACAGCTTGAACAGCTAACCGAGGAGCTGCTTAGTTACGAGTCACCAAACAACAAATGATCGATAAGATACAGACCAGGAAACAAGTTGCCAAGGCGTTGAAGTCAGAAAAAGACAAGGACGATTTTGCCGATCCCTTCTCCTGTAGACCACGCGTATCCCGCTCCCTCCAATACCAAAGTCTTGACTCCCCCGTCAACACTTCTCTGAGGGTAAGAGAAGACGTTATAAAAGAGGACAATACTCTGCCTCCACCTTCTTACCAACCTCTGATCGACCTAAACATCTTAGACCAAGACAGCCCGACAATGGCTCAACTTAACAGGGCCGGTTACGGTAGAGACGCCGTATCACGCCGGAAGTGATAGCGCCTATCTTTCAAGCCTCACTGAAGGATGCCCTTAGCGTAGTGCCTGAATTCAATGGAAAGAATATTCCACTGAGTGAATTCTTGGAAGGTTGTAATAAAGCCAAAGAAATACTAGGTCCTTATGACGAAGCAAACCTAGTGAGGCTGATCCGGAGTAGGGTAAAAGGGGAAGTATGTGCTGCCATCCTCGGATCCACGTTCCCAACCATCAAATCCTTAAAAAATTTCCTGAAAGACATTTATGCTTCGAATAAAACGGAGCAACAACTATTAGGGGAATTTGGCAACGAATATCAACGGGACCATGAAAGCGTCCTGGCGTTTGCCAATCGCATGAGGGACTTAGGAGCTCAAATTAACGAAGCTCATTAAGTAAGCGCAGGTGCCCTTGATCCCGCCTTCAAAGCACAAACGGAAGCTCACATATTATTATTTGCCAGGGCATCGAACAGTCTGTTGTTATAGTAATTAGTTTTCGCATTCTCCGTCCGTTCGTCTGCTATTAGTCTTATTTTACAGAATTCATTAAATAGTGTCTTATCGTTAGTTCTTCTAAATCGACGGTGCAGAGCCTTCCGTTTTTTGTACAACCGAAACAGATCCGCATCAACCTATGGAAGCTTACTTTTTTTAGGAGTAACAGTTTTAATGGGAGCTAGTACTTTAATTGCTGCCATTAAGTTGTTGCAGATACTGTTCAGCGCAACGTCTATGTCAAAGTTCATGTCAGTAAAAGACGACCAATCACAGTAAGTTAAAAAAGAATTAAGGTCAGCCGGAAAAATATTTTTGAAATCACGGTACATAAAAGAATTTAAAGATTGGGTTTTTATATTGCAGTTTGTGGTAACAGTAATAATATTCTGCTTACTGTGAAAGTTCGCTGAAATACTGGCAGCGTCCGTGACAGTATCGTTGTCGTCCACGAAAATCAAGTCAATCCAGGTACGAGACGTGAGAGTGTAATGAGTAGGACCATGCTGAACCAGATGTAGAAAGAGTTCTGCTGATAATTTGCGAACAAATTTAGCATCATCACTCTCCCGGAGAAGATCGGCATTCAGATCTCCCATAATGATTTTGTTACTGTAGTTGAAACAGAATGTGCGAAGATCATTCAAAAAATTTTCATTTTTTTAAAATGGTATTTTAGGTGGTCTGTAAATGACTCCTACTAATAAAATAAAAGATTCAATAATTTGAATATTACAAAAAATAAATTCAGGAGTGCAAGGTTTGCCCTCTTGTTCAGTATTCGACACAGAGAGAATCTCACACTTAAGGTGATTTTTAACATAGAGAGCAATACCTCCACCCTTGACATTTTTATGTTGTCTAAATAGATTAAAGCCACCAATCTGAATGACGTCGTCAGGTACATCTGAGCTTAGCCAGGTCTCAGCCACTCCGAAAAGGTCGTAGGAGGGATCGTCCCGTAGAAATAGACGTACACCCTCAATGTGAGCTCGCAGGGAGTTCACATTGAGAAATCCTGCTCGCAACTCCCCTTTAACTTTCTTTATCTCTCCAGTTGCGCCATTGTGCAATAGTCAATCTGCTCTGCTTGTTATATTTTCCTTTTCAGATGCTTTTGATTTAATTCCAGTTTCTTTATTATTTTTCTTACTTCTCTTTTTGTTTTTATTGTTAATCAGGATAATTTCACTAGACGCAGTAACTTCGTTTTGTTTATTTTTGTTAATTACATTCTCTACAGCTTCTTCGCTAATCTCTTCTTTGTTTTTAATTTTATTTTTATATTTGTTTTTATTATTATTATGGTTTATAGCATCTAAAGTTGAATGTAATGTTTGCAATTCATTAATAGAGGTGACAGAATGCACTCGGTCACCCTCTCTTCTCCTAACAAGAAATCTGCCTTGACGATGCCGAATATACTTGAAACCAAGATTTTTGGCTAGAAATTTAATTTGTTTAAATTCATTATATTGATTTTTATTCAGATATTCATTGATAAAGATCTTGCAATTCGCCAATGCAGGAAACCTATCAAGAAATGAGGGTTCTAAATCGGTTGTACTGAAAGCAGTGACTTTGTGTTTTGCCGCCATTATTTGTGTAATAAGGTCGCAATTAAAGAGTGTAACAAGCAAGGAAGAGACACTCTTCGAACCATCTCCGACCTTTCCCCGATAAATTACATTAGCTAATAAAACATTCTCTGAGGTGATAGAGGGAAGTACTGTGCTAAGAACAGCCACCGCGTAGTCCATGGGATCAATTATAGCCGTCGTACAGTCGATTGTGCTAGAGATCACGATGCAACTGGACTCAACACGACACTTGTCCCCATCTTGCAGAGAAAATCTACCACCATTTGCAATCTTCGAAGTTGCAGCTGTTATTTCAGGGCTTGATATACAATCATCTGCTTTTGTGCTCGATTCAGAGTCTAGGTCAACTTGGGTCAGATCGGAGACGGTCTGCACCACGGTCGCCACGCCATCAGTCAGATTATTAAAATTTTTTTGTATGTCGTAAGCACATATACAGCACTTTTGACTTCGTCGATACTAACAGGACAAAAATTGAACTGGGAATTATAGTTCATTCCTGTATTAAGTGAGTCCAGGATAGAGTCAATAGTGGGTATACCAGGGTCAAATGCTACGCTACTGAAAAAATAATTTAAATTATCTGCAGAGAAGGTATGTTGAGAGTCAGTAGGGGAAGAGCAGATGCCAAGGTGGCGCAGTTCCTTTCATAGGTGACAGGTTTAGTAAGTTTTGTGAGTCTCTCCTGGAAATAAAATAAGCGAGTAGATTCAGTTTGCTTGTAAAAAACGTCGCGTGCTCTACTGTATTGTCGAAAATCTGAAGTCAGTCTAGTACGTCTGTATAGCTTATCTTTGTCATGTAAATGATTCAAAGAAGAAGAAGAAGTTAACCATGGACGATGAGCTCTCCTCTGAGTGACAACCATAAGTGGTACAAATATAGTAATAGCATGATGTAAGTGTTCATACATACAGTGTAGGCGAGCATCCAAAGGAAAATTACTCGCGCATATGAGACAATCCAAGGAGCGAAAATATTTGAGAAGAGCTGCAGTGTTTATGGAGCTGTTGTCACGAAAAGAAAAATTACGAGAAAGTGTTGGTTGTGAAAGTGAGCATTTACCGGTCGCAGTAATTAAGTTATGTCCGTCGATATAAGGGGTGGTAGTTTACCAGTAGCCCTGTACAGTGTCATTTGCAACCACGAAACATAGGTCAAGCCAAGTATCAGTCATGGGAGTGTGATGTGTACTGCTGTACGGTATGGAAAAGAGAGAGTGCTCATCGATAAATGATTTCAAAAAGTTTGCATCATCGCTGATGGATAGCTGATCAGCATTGAAGTCACCGAGTAGGATCTTAGTACTATAGTTATTTATAAAAGTAGAGACGGTATGTATAAAGTCTGAGTTCTCTTAGCAAGGCACATGAGGTGACCTGTACACATCACCAACAAAGATAAGAGGAGAGGTCCGAGATGTAAGTTCACAGAGTAGATATTCTGGTAAGCCAGGTCTAATATACCAGACATATCTAGAAGAGCACATCACGGTACGGGATAATGAGTTATGTACAATATAATATAATATAATGTAATGCCACCCCCTCTTGTATTACGATCGCGGCAAAAAAGTGTTTAATCTTCAAGAGCCACAAAAGTGTCATCAACAATGGGACTAAGTTTTGTCTTTGTCATTACATGAAAGTAGGAGCGAGGAGCCAGGAAAAGTCTTATCATCTCAATCGGTGCACGAAGAGAGTTGACATTGAAATGACAGACTCGAAGACCTCCATCTCCAGCACCGAGCCTCGCAATAAAAAGAGAAGAAGCAGTGGGAGGTAGGAGTGAATTGGTAGAAGTAGAAGGAGGTAATAAAGAAGAGCGGGATAAAGAACATACTAGCACAATTTAGTTGTTATTGATCGAGGTATTGTTTGTTGCCTTGATTGTAGATAAAAAAGTATTAAGGTTGGCTTCGGTGGAGCTGAGATGCAAAGAGTCGTCTTTCTTTCTTCTGACGTGAATATTTCCATTATGTATAAAGGTCAGAAAGCTCTTGCACACGTAGCTTCAACTGATAGAGGGCAGGCAACAGAAATTCGTGGACGTTAATAAGTGCCGGTGTAATTTGCCTGATTAGTTGAGCCTCACTAAGTAATGTGGTACTGACTTGTGAGGTGTGAAACTTTGTCTTGCGTATTTTTGAATTGATTGCAGTACGAGCAATAGTGGCACTTTTAACGATAACAAGGAGCGGAACTGTGCTTTCAAACGTTACTTTTAAATGTAACGAAGATGGAATTGCAGTGATTCAAGATACACAGGCAGGTGATTCAGTTTGCGACGCACCAGTTGATAGTCTACGTAAAGGGCGCGCTGATAGTATGTCTTTATCGGTGATAGTGGCATCCATTGATTGAAATATTGCTGAAGCTGCCAGCTGTAAATTACCGAATTCATGTGGGAGAATGCCACTGAGAACAAGCTAAGACACATGCACCATACACTCTTGTTGCAGTGCTAACTGCGATACTCTTGCAGACAATTTACGGTTGGGATCATTTCATAGTTTGAGGTTATTCAAAGCCAGTGATGACGCTGTGATGTTGATAGTCGCTGCTATTAGACTGTCAACTTTTGCTTGAAGTTGCAGATGATCTTCTGACGATTTGTCAATACATTGTTCTCCAGCATCCATTCGTTGATCAAAACTAGTAGATAAGTCTTGCAATTTAGTTTCCAGCAAGTTGAACCCAGTTACCAGTGCATTCATCTGTAAGCCCATGGTCATGATCGTTTTGCCAATTTTATCTATTTTCGTGATGAGCACGGTTAGAAGATCATTAGATGGCGTCACAAGTATGGTAAGAGTTGATGGTCTATTGTTGCTAGGTGTTTTTACTACATTGCTCATGTTGCTGAAAAAGCCATGGAGCTGATACGAGAACGTACACCTGCCATATTTGCCTCAGCAAGGCACGAACCACATATCATTATCGTCTTAGCATTGTTATCTCTTACTGATGTAAGCTTAGTGCACGTGGTATGGTAGATGTTAAGGCATATAGTATCATACATTGTTGTGGTTTGGATGCAGTGGTGAATTTTTTGGAACACGAGAAACAAGAGTCAGGCATATTTGGGAAGCTTAATGTTGTAAAAGTACACTATAGTATAAAATATAGTCTAAAAAGATGAGGTAAAGTATAAGTGAAATTAAACAATAAATGATACGTAGTGCTGGTAATTATCCTATAGGAAAGATAAATGCAGTAACAGTGTAATCCACAGGCAAGCACCAACTGAAAGAATACTGACTTATTGACAGGTTCACGAAAGTAGTGATTATAGATGCTCACATATGGCAGCACTAGGCAGGCAGCTACCTTAACGGCGGAATGAATAATTAGTATAACCAATTATAGATGATAGATAGTGGCACAAGTATATCACTGATCACTTATGAGCACAGCAAAATTGTTGACAGCTAAATTAACCTCAAAGCAGCTACAGCAGAGAAAAAATAAGAAAAATCCAGCAGTAGAGCAGCTGGCAGCAGCACAAAAGATAAAAAGCAGTAGATTGCAAAGAGAGGCATGCAGTGATCTGCAACAGAAAACGCCTGAAGGCAGAAAGCAGCAGTAAATAGTTTAAAGAAAAAGTGCAAGCAAGCGTATGATTAGCTCACCAGAGAGACAGAGAAAGAGAGAGAGAGAGAAAATCGTCCTATTTCAATATATAGACTATACCTTGTGGATGATGCAAGGAGCAGAAGGAAACAACGAGGTTTATAATAAAGAAGCTTAGGCCGTAGTACACAGCGTTATGGCGTTCAAGTGATATATATGAGATGTGTTTAAAAAGGATGGTGATTTTGTAAATTGCGTAGGCAACATATACGAGGTCTGTCCAAAAAGTATCCGACCTGCTTTCATATCTTTGCGCCAGAGTGTTCGAGTGACCTCTCCGAAGCCTTAACGTCAACAGTAAAGTCTCACGAACTTATCGGTTGCTCACCGGTACCTACAGGACGTATAGTTTATGCGCAGCGTGTATTTGTTTACAATACCTTTTTTGCGTTCGTCGGATTTAGCTATTGTTAAAAATGACTGAAAGATCTGATCAACGAATTCGCATCAAACTTTGCTTCAAACTCGGCTTAAAAAGGTTATTGCTGGTGATGAATCGTGGGTTTATGATTATGATCCCGAAACAAAACAAAAATCTTCACAGTGGAAGCTCTCATCCGATTTACAGCCGAAAAAAGCACAACAAAGTCGGAGCAATATCAAGTCAATGCTAATTGTTTTTTTCTTATTATGAAGGTGTTGTGCACCACAAATATGCATCGACAGCTTAGACGATTAATAAGGAATATTAAGTTAAAATTCTGAAACGATTGCGTGATGCGGTGAAAAGAAATAGAGCGCATTTTTGGTCAAGCGGGGACTGGCTTCTCCATCACGATAATGTGCCAGTGCATTCATCGAATCTTGTGTAGCAGATTTTAACAAAACACAATATCCTACTGCTTCGCAAATCTTTTGTCAAGTCTCGACAAAACTCCTTGTGACTTATGGTTGTTCCTGAATTTGAAAAAACCGCTTAGAAGACACCAGTTCAACGACAAAAAGACGATTGTAGATAATGCGACGAGGACACTGAAGCCTATCCCAAAAACTGACTTTTAGGACTGCTTCGGAAAGTGAAAACACCGCTAGAAGCGCGTTATTCAATCAAATGGGGACTACTTTGAAGAATGCCACTCGCCCGATGACGAAAAATAACACCATCGCTGAGATATGAAGGTAGGTCGGATACTTTTCGGACAGACCTCGTATAATACGAGTGTGCAAGAAAGCGCTAAATACAATCCCTACGAAACCGTGTTTGCAAAGTTAGCACGGTTACCATCAAACGATCGCCTTACAGCTAGTGACCTGCTCCCAACGTATAAATACTATATTACAGAGTTAGTCACTCGACTTGATGAGATTCGAAAATTAGCTTATGCAATTCTAGTTAGGTCGAAAGAACACAATCAGAGGCTCTACGATAAAAAGATTAAATCTCAAAAATATATAATGGGAGATTACGTATTCTTATTAAATGGGCCCAAGCCAGGGAAATTTGGAAACCAGTACTCCGGATCTTACGAGGTATAAGAAACTTTTCAGCTATATAATATAAAAGTCCCTAAATTGAATCATAAATACAATAGTCGAGTATGAAATTAATTTGTAAAATAAATATTAATAGTATTAAGGTTCCTATTCGGTAAATAAACTTAAAAGAAACAAAATAAATTAAACACTGAAACAAAAAAAAATTACCACATGTACTGTGAAAAAAAAAATATTAATCAAAATCATCTTTTTTTCCGAATAAATTTATTGAATCTATTCTTATTTTGAAAAAGAAATACTAATTAAATATTGGACTGTATATGGGAAGCAATACTCAAACTCAACGAGAACTCGCGGATCAACTGAATGTGACGCAGAAAGCCGTTTCCATTCGTTTAAAAGCTATAGGAAAGATTCAGAAAATTGAATAATAGGTTTTGCATGAACTAAATGAAAGATAGCAAAATAATCAGAAACTACTTGTGAAATGCTACTTGACAAATACAAAAGAAAGTTATTTCTCCATCGAATCGTGACAGGTGATAAAAAATGGATATACGAGTATTTTGAAAATCTTAAGAGTCGAAAATCATGGGTTAATCCAGGCAAACTATCGACATCCTCCGCAAGACTAAATCGCTTTGGAAAGAAGACAATACTCTGTGTTTAGTGGGGTCAGAAGGAGGTAATCTATTACGAGCTGCTAGAACCTGGTGAAACAGTTGACACTGATCGCTAGCAGTATCAAATGGTCGATTTAAATCGAGCATTACATATAAAGTGATTGAAATGTAGTCATTTTGCAAAGTCATTTTGCTCTATGATAATTCCCCACCCCACACAGAAAAACGGGCCTGGAAAACGATCGAGACGTTTAGTTGGAAAATACTAGCACATGCGGCTTATTCCCCAGACTTTGCTTCATCTGATCATTATCTATTCGTATCAATGGAACACGCTCTTGCTAAACAACGTTTTAATTTATTTGAAAATGTACGAAACTGGTTCGATTACTGGTTCACTTTCAAAAAAGAACTTTTCTTTCGGCATGACTGTTAAGGGGGGAACCTGGTTTAGAACGCTGAAAATTGCATGATATTCGGCACAGTGTTTTAGGTTGCCTAACGTATGAAATGTTTCAAGTACTTTTGAAATAGGTCATAGATACACAAATCTTGCAAAAAAAATTCACTTTCACTTTATTTAATACTGTTAAGCAATAACAATTCGTATTTGTTTGTGGCACTTCTCGCTCGAAGAGTCTATTTTGTGAACACGATAGCGATCGTAGTTTTCATCTGAAACATAAAAACGAATACTTTTTTTGTAGCTTAGGAGTTGTTCTTCTATGTGAACCTAAGATATTCGAAGAAATATATAAAATTATTTATTTTATGACTGTTTATAAAAAATTTTGCGTTTTTCTGAAGAAATTTTAAGATAATTTATTGAAAAAAGTTAATAAAAATTTTTTTTATTGTGATTTTTTAGGTTCACATAGAAACCTACACTATTAGCTGTGAAAAAAGGTATCACTTATGAAAATGCGACAATTACAACTTTTTTAATCGTGTGCACAACACAGAAAAACACTGTTTTGAGAAAATCGCGTTCAAAGTTTTATCAGTCGCTTATCAGTCTCCTGAGCGCATTGTCCCTCAGAGGCCATTTCTGCGGAACGATTAGGAATTTGACTCTGAAATTTTGTGGAAATATTTCTGAATATATTTCTAATCGAATGAGATAAGTTTCAAAAAATCGATTTTTTTGACCCTCTAAACCAGGTTCCCCCCTTAATAGCAACTTCTGATCTCTAAATTGTATGATGTTCTTGTTTAGTTATTGCTCCAAAGCAGCATAGAATGTCTTTTTTTTTTTAATTCAATATAAATTAATGTATAAAATAATATTTTAATATATGTGGGCTATGTATTTGAACCAATGCTCTGCAAGAGATTACAATTACTTGACAAAATTTTAAATAAGTATGATTGTACTTGTTTGTTTAACTTGGCAAGTAATTTAATGAATGGCCCGAACATTAGAAAATATTGCATGCCTAAGTGAAAAGAATAATTTAATGCAATGAGATAAAAATAAAATCTCAGAATATATAAATCTTTATACGACCAATTCCATCTCAAATCATGCAGGCCAACTGCACCTACTTCTTGGAATAATTTCTTAATTTATTATATTATTCTATACGGAAAATAAGCGCTTACGTATTTTTTCACTTATCGATGTTATCAAAATTGCATGTTTCATGCACTTTTGAAAAGCGACTCATCAATTTTCGATTTTCAAAAATCGAAAACTTATTTCTTTTTTAACCGTTCTATTTCGTCTTTTTACTAACATTCAAAAATTATTCTATATTTATTAGATGCTATAGGTGATGCTCTTTTGATTTCACCAATCTTTATTTTTTTTTCATAAAAAAACAAATGAAATCTTACTTTTTGTAAAAAATAAAAAATACTTTTTTTCTCATAAAAGCCATTTTTTGGCTTAATTTTTTTTTATTGACAGCTAGCCTCGACACCTATATTTTCGTACATGATACAACTTTTTGTCGATAGCCGTGAAGTAGTTCCAGGATTATGGAAATGTTACACAATTTTATTGTTGAACAACGATTGAAAGTGATTCCTTATAGCAAAGTGTTATTCTCTTCAAACATATTTATTCGGCTTTCTGTCATATTAATTTTTAAAATGTTCTTACACTGCTTAACATTCGACGACTAGTCAAATGCTGTGTCGTATTCCCAAGATTGGTAAAAAATAAAACATATATGACCGGAAAAAATTATCCGTACGTAGTTATTTTTTTTATTTTTACTCTACTTTTTGATTTATTATTGTTTTCTTCTATTCTCTTACCTGACGCCAGACTAGTAAGATGGCGGATAATTGTAACTTTGGCTTCTATGGCCCCGTAAAATTAAAAATATCAAAAGTATATTCGGCATATACAAAAATCAGTACCAAATAGAATTACGATAGAGATTAAACTAGGCATAGTTAAAGCCACTAAATTGTTCATATACAGGGTAAGCCATTTTAAGTAACCCACCTAAATTTCTCTATTGGTAAGCCAGATATAGAGAAATGTTTCAGACAGTAGTTGTATAGTTTCAAATGAGACATAAGATGGTATCATTGGTTTGACCTTAAAGAGTAATTTGAAGGTCGCATGATGGTAACCTTAAATTTCTCAAATAGAACCTACTATTTCTTGTTACATATTCTTGTAGGTTATCTCAAGAGCTTTCCAAAACGATATAACAAAATATTTTTTCATTAAGTAATTTTCGAATTATGAGGCTCCAAAGCAGTACTTTGCAATACTTTGACATAAAGTACAAAATATCTTGTACAATGTCATGTTATGGGTAAAGTTGATCCTTAGGTATCATTTAAAAGTCCAATCAACTTTTTACCCAAATCTCTGAAGTTATGCATGTTATGCATCAGAAATACGAATCACCCAACTTCTAACGCTATTCAGGAACAACAAAGTGGACGTAGTAGAATTCTGTTCCCATTGGGGTGCTTGATTAACGTGAGTTCCCTTACCTCTTACTATTATAACAATTATAATTATTAACCATAAAGCAAATGTTCGAAGTTGCCTCCATTGGCTTCAAAACATAAATTTAATTGCCTCTGGAAACGTTGTACTGTTCTTAGCAAAGTTTCTTCTAAATTCGCTACGCAAGCTCGACGAATCCCGTTCATCTCCTTTATGGCCAAATTGTATCACGCGCTTTTTGAATGAACGCGCGTGATCAAATAAAGAGCCAAAACGCACCGTGCGTGAGGGGTCGACTAGCTCGACCGCCGAATACCGGAAGGGGGCTCGCGTTAACACTAGAAGCACCGCGTAACGGCTAACAATTGCACTAGCTCTGCATATGTTATGAGTAATTGTTAGTCAGAGAGAATTCCCGAGCGGCTCCGTTCGGATAGATCTCCGCCGATCACAGGCTAGGAGAGTCCGTATGTAAACATTTGTATGTAAACAAACTTTTTTTGTAAAATTTGATCTTTATCCGTATGTAAACTTGCCCTACTATCCGCCTGATGAAATTGTTGATATTATAACAGTTTTAGAGGAATGTCATAACAATTTTCGTGCAGTGGCAAGACGGTACGCTGAACGCTTTCCAATTAGGAAACACCCAAATCATGGGACAATATGTAGAGTAACCGAAAAAGCTCGTGGTGGACATCTTGTTCGCCAACACAGGCGCCACGAATACGACGAAAATGATGCTCGCGCTGTGACTATCCTAGCAGTTATTCATATTGGCCCTCATATTAGCAGTCGCCAAATTGAAAGAGAAATTGGTATACCACGAAGAACGGTTTTAAGAATTCTAAATGTTCTTACATAGATATCATTCCTACCACGTAACTTTGGTTCAAGAGTTAAGGCCACATCATATTCAAATGCGTATTAAATTTTGCCAATGAACTTTAAGAATTATAGCAAATGATCCTAATTATTTTAGACTTGTGCTTTTTTCTGATGAGGCTCAATTTTGTAGTAATGGACAACTTAATAGGCACAATTCTCATTATTGGTCACATAAAAATCCCCAGTGGCACATACCTGTAGACCATCAAAATCGATGGAGCCTTATGGTATGGTGTAGCATAGTCAATCGTTATTTTATTGGTCCTTATTTTATTGAAAGAAATGTTGATAGAGATAGCTATTTAGAGTTGCTAGGAGATCGATTGTCAGAATTGTTAGATGTTCCTTTAGCTACAAGACAAAAAATGTGGCTCCAGCAAGATCGTGTAGCACCACATTTTGCACTAATAGTACGTGACTTCTTAAATTATAACTACAATGAGAGGTGGATCGGACAAGGAGATCCAGTTAACTGGCCTCCTTGCTCACCAGATCTCACATCTTCAGATTTTTATTTATGGGGCTACCAAAAAAATGTTGTTTTTGCAGAACGGCCAACAACTAAAGCAAATATATAAGACCGTAATCGTCGAGCTTGAGCAGCGATTCCAAGAGAAGCTTTACTAAGAACAGTACAACATTTCCAGAGGCGATTACATTTATGCCTTGAAGCCAATGGAGGTCACTTCGAACATTTGCTTCGTGGTTAATAATTATAATTGTTGTAATAGTGAGAGGCAAGGGGACTCACGGTAAACAAGCACTCCAAACGTGAGAGGCAGGGGGACTTACGGTAAACAAGCACCCCAAATGTGAGAGGCAGGGGGACTCACGGTAAACAAGCACCCCAAAGGAAACAGAAATTACTACATTCATGTTGTTGTTTCTGGGTAATGCTAAAAGTAAGATAAACGCATTTAAACAAACAGTACGACAAAGTACTGCTTTGAAGCCTCATAATTCGAAAATTACTTAATGAAAAAATATTTTATTATAGCGTCTTGGAAAGCTCTTAAGATAACCTACAAGAATATGTAACAAGAAATAGTAGATTCTATTTAAGAAATTCAAGATAACCTTCATGTGGCCTTCAAATTACTCTTCAAGATCAAACTAATGTTACTATCTTATGTCCCCTTTGAAATTATACAACTTGTGTTAAAAACATTTTTTTGTATCTGGCTTACTAACGGAGAAATTTGAGGAAGTCACTGAAAATGGCTCACCCTATATGTCAACCCTGCATCAATGCTCTTCGAAGATTAGATGTTGAAGGCATTTGATGATCACTAATTTTTAAGCAGGTTCTTCTAATCTCAACCTTAAAGCCTGGAAGGCGATAAGAATTTTGCAATTGGATTTTCAAGACAAAATCAGCAAGGTTATAAAACAAAAATAGGCCTATAAAATTTTCCGAAACATTCATTTCAACTATTGTAAAATATAAAAGCTTAAAATAAGCCATGAGACAAATTACAAAAATGGGAGAATAAAAAAAGAACAAGTCGCTTACTAAGAGTAAAAGAGAGGGAGCGCATTAGTGAAAGAGCGAGAGCCGGTTGCATAGCTAGTGCACTTCTTAGAGGCGTCCATCAGCCACGATATGAGCCAAAATGCGACACGATCGATTGCAATTTTTTAGTTTTACAAGCTTCTTTTGCTGGAAATTTCATTTTCAATCGGTTTTCTGCCGCCATATTATATTTTTCATAACACCATTTGCTTTCGAAGAACGTATCAAGAGAAACAATTTCCTACATTATTTGATTTGATTAGTAAAACCAAATTTCAAGGGCACCAGTAATCCGTTTGACGTGGAATGTTCTTTATAAATATAAATAAAACTAAATTTATCTTTCATCTTTTTGATAATTTGATGTGCGCTATTTTATGTTCATTTTCAATATAATTATTCATATAAATAAAACGGATCATCTGATAACATATCTCTGATACGCCCCATTTTCGGTAGCTCGGATTAGTACTAAAGTTGAGTAGTATTGTGTGGGCATAATATCATTTTATTTTAAATATATTATTTTTTGCTGAGGCACGTAGGACTTGGCATAGCAAGATTTCTTGCTACGTCTTATACGATGTCTATCCCAAAAGTATCCGACCTATTTCTATATTTCTGTGCAGGCGTTATTTTTTATCATCAAGTGAGTGGTAGTCCTCATTTGATTGAATAACACGCTTCCAGCGGTGTTTCCACTTTCCGAAGCAGTCCTGAAAGTTAGTTTTTGGAATAGCCTTGAGTGCCCTTGTTGCATTATCTTCAACCGTTTTTCTGTTGTCACACTGATGTCCTTTGAGTGGTTTTTTCAAATTCGGAAACAACTAAAAGTCACAAGGAGCTATGTCAGAACTGTACGGAGGTTGGTGATGCAGTACAATATTGTGTTTCTTTGAAACTGCTACACAATATTTGATGAGTGCACTGGTGCATTATCATGATGGAAAAGTCAATCACCGATTGACCAAAAATTATTGTTAATTAATAAACTATATTATAATTTTATTTTAATTTTTTTAGGACCATAAAGGGTTATACTCCGTTGCCTAAATAAAGTTTTATTTAATTAATCAATCCCTACCTCCCTCTCTTCCTCCCTTATCATCTTACCCATAGTACACCAAATTTAATCGTTTATTTTTCTTGAAATAATTAAATTCTAAGCTACAGGTTAACTCAGCTAACCTATCACCTTAATCAACACCTTGGTTAATCTACCTCCTTAGCATTCTAACCCATCAAAATATCTACCTCTATCCCAATCTTAACCTCTAAACAACCACTGCCAAATCACAGTTAAGCTAACTCTCCTAACCAACCGCTTCGCAAATTTTTTTATTTATTGTTCTTTAGAAAATTGAATTTTATACGACAAACAGGCTAACATACCAAACCACTCAACTTTTATTGGGTGTACAACTTTGCTTCCGCCGTTTTACAATAGATGGCTGTAGCGGTAAGTGGTAGTTGAAATAAATAGATCATAGATGTCATACTATAAGCTAAGGTATTTGTAAACATAACGCCATCGAAATATTAGTCGATTTGTGTCTGCATCATAAGTTATTCTCGATTAAACATGTCAGCTTACGAGCCACATTCTCGTCATTTGCGGAAGGTTTTAATTTTCTGCTTTAATATGAAGAAATCTGCGACTGAGGCTTATCGAATGCTCTTAAATACCTATGGTGAGGTCGCTATTAGTGAAATAACGTGCCGAGAGTGGTTTCAACGCTTCAAGAACGGCGATTTTAACGTCGAAGACCAGCATGGTGGTAAAAGAAAAAAGGTTTTCGAAGATGCAGAATTGGAGGCATTACTTGATCAAGACTCGTGTCAAACGCAACAAGTATTGGCAGGATCATTGAAAGTGACGCAACAAGCCATTTTAAAACGCCTGAGAGTCATGTGAATGATTCAGAAACATGGAAATTGGGTGCCGTACGAGTTGAAGCCGAGAGATGTTAAACGGCGTTTGTGTGTTTGTGAACAGCTGCTCGCAAGGCAAAGACGGAAGGGATTTCTGCATCGCATTGTGACTGGGGACGAAAAATGGGTTCACTACGATATTCCCAAGCGCAGAAAATCATGGAGATATCTCGGCCATGCTTCCACGTTGACGGCCAAACCGAATATTCACGGTTCCAAGGTCATGCTCAGTATTTGGTAAGACCAGCTCGGTGTAGTGTATTATGAGTTGTTAAAACCGACTGAAACAATCACAGGCGATCGTTATCGAACGCAATTAATGCGTTTGAGCCGAGCATTGAAAGACAAACAGCCGCAATACAACGAGAGACATGATAAAGTGATTTTACAGCATGACAATGCTCAACCCCATGTTGCGAAAGTGGTCAAGACATACTTGGAAACTTTGAAATGGGAAATCCTACCTCACCCGCCGTATTCTCCAGACGTTGCTTCCTCGGACTGTCACTTGTTTCGATCAAAGGCACGCGGCCTTGCTGATCAGCACTTCCGGTCTTATGAAGAAGTAAAAAATTGGATCGATTTGTGGATCGATGCAAAAGATGACCAGTTTTTTTAACGCGGGATTCGTATGCTGCCCGAAAGATGGGAAAAAGTAGTGGCCAGCGATGGACAATACTTTGTATCATAAATGTATAACCAGTTCTTTACAATAAAGCCTTAAATTTCGGAAAAAAACGGCGGAAGCAAAGTTGTACACCCAATAACTCAACCTACCTCTGCAAACTACCCCTACCAAACAACAAGCAAGCAAACTCACCTTTCTTTGGTAACAGCGAGTTTAAACTTGAGAAATAGAATTAGAGCTGATCTAACAATCCACCGATTTCTTATATAAACTTAAAAACTACTCCTATCAAACTCCAAGCAGGCTAACCTATGTAACCTATGAAGGCCCCGTCGACATTAGAGCTATCCGATGTGCACCGCATAAAAATTGTTGATCGGATTCAGCATATCATTAGGCCCGTAAGCGCTGATTTGTATTCTTAAGTGGAGTTAAGATGTTTAATAGCTATTAAACCAAGTGATAAAATAAACAATATTTTATTTAACATATTATCACAATGATGTGGCAAAGTTTTTGATCTGTTGTAAAAAAATTTTATATGCAGAAGCATTTTGGGCACCATGCACATTTAATAACTGTTGGCTGACTACAAAAATCACATAGCACGCTAATATTTCGGAAGCAATATTTAACAGATGTTTGCTGATTTCCCGTTTTATCTACTATGTAATCACTTATATAAAATGCAAATTTGAATTGATTGTAATTTTAATATGTTATTAGGTGAATCTAGATTTGTATCAAAATTATTAAACATAACCATATCTGAGAAGTGTTTAATAATATTTTTTTATGGTCTTAATCCATATACATCTAAAAGTTGTATAGAATCAGTCATTTCATCAGATATAGTCATTACAATACTATAGGACAACTTTACTTTCTTGGCTTATTTTTTCAAATACTTTTTCTGTTTGTCCTGTTTAAGAATCTGAAACTAATAAACTATTCGCACCAGCTGAAGGTAGAAATACATTCTCAAACCATTCAGTAATAATGCTAGATGTCAGTTTTCTTACTTTTGAAGGGTGAATGAAAATGTTATTTGCTTTATTTTTTTCTTTTTGCACAATCGCACATAGTTTCTAGTAGATTCAAAACTACCCACAAGTTATAATTTTCAACAAATTTAAAAATTTTTATTTGTGGATACTTGTAATGAGAAAACAAAGAGATGCTTAAAGCCTTCTTCGCCAAAAATTTCTTAAGTGATTCTAGAAATTAAGATAACTTCACTTAGATTTCAAAAATCTATCAAACTGAAACTGCAATCTTACGATCCAAAAACTTAAAAATCTGAGAAAAATGTCAAATCGGGTTTTGAAATTATTTAGATACATGTATATTTAGCAACGAGTATTTTGTTTAGACATTTACTTGATCGTCGATGGTCTCTAAAGGTCTTCTGAAAGTCATTTAAAGGTCACGTAAAGGCCATGTGAAGACCGATTTTTGTAATTAAGGCTTCGAACATCTCTTTCTTTCCTCACCGTGAGTATTTTCCAACAAGAATTTTTAAATTTTGTTAAAAATTACGACTTGCGGGTGGTTTTGAACCAATTTAGCAATATAACCCTATGTGAATCGGTCCTAATTCACAATCTAATTCTTTCAAAACTATTAATAAAGAAAAGTGAAGTTTATCATTTGTCGAAATGATAGGCCGTATTGTACAATAATGAGTTAAAGTATTTAAGGATTGTGCAAGACATTCAACTTTTTGTGTACCGATAATCGTAAATGTGCGGCTAGCATGAGTTCTTACATTGAATCCCAGTTGATCAGAACTCTAAACATTTGCTTTACCTTTCATTTAAACCCTTTGCACTCAAGGCCTTTTTGGATAAAAATGTATACCGAGCCTATTCCACGAAAGTATGTCCGGAAAGAATATCTTATCACACATCGTAAATAAGCAGATCAAGTTACAAAAGACTGTAACGCCGCAGCAGCGTCACTCGAGTCGATACTTCAAATCAGCCGGGTGCCGTATCGGCGCCGCTCGACTTGACACTTCAAATATCTATTGTTGACTTCACTAACATTGTACACTTCAAATGTCTATTTGTTAAAAAGATATTTTCCCGTATCTTTTCAACAATCTTTTCACAATTAAGATTCATTTGATAATCGGGCAGTAGTAACTAATTTGTTTATTTCTCTTGAAACTATTCAGTATTTTAATTTATAACTATGCACATTAAGGTAGGGGTATTTTCTACGGGTAGGTTAGATAAAGGGTTAGGTGGTGTGGTGAGTTAGTCCGCTCGTGATGTAGGATTGAATTTTTTATACAAGACATGAGCAAGTAAACTCGCTGTTTCCAGGGTTAGGTGGCTTAGCTTGCTTGTGGTTTGGTAGAGGTAATTTGCAGGAGTAGATTAGATTGAAGGTTAAGTGGTTTGGTAAATTAGCCTACTTGTAGTGACAAATTTAATTTTCTAAAGATGTATGAATGAAAAAAGTCGCTGATCTCTTGGATAGGTGGATTAGCCTACTTATAGTTTGGTAGTGGTAGTTTGTAGGTTAAGATTGGAATAGAATGTAGATGTTCAGATGGGTTAGACTCCCATCTTGGGGTAATAATAGATGTTTTGATGGGTTAAAATGGTCTGTGGTGGATGGTTAGCTGAGTTGGCTTTTAGCCTGAAATTAAATTATTTTAAAAAAACTAAAAGATTAAATTTGGTGTACTGAAATTATGCCTGGAGAAAAAGAGGTGTAGCACCACTGCACCGAGCAACAGCTCATAGTAAAACACAAATATGGTGGATAACCGGAATACTGGATATATCGTCCGTTGATGAAACATATTGTTTCACGGAGAGCTGACTGACAATATAGATGTGTTTTTTCACAAGGTTGAAGAGGCAAAGAACTCTGCAGACGTCAGCGACCAAAAGATACTCGCTTCACTGCCTGCATTGCCTGGTGACATCGCAGAAATATGGTACATAGGCAACAATCATAAGTGGCAGTCTTTAAAACAGTTCTGCCAATCTGCGCGTGTATATTGGGGCTCAACGGCCAATATTTAAGAGCAACTATCAATCAATATCTTAAAAATATTTGTAATTTATGCTTTATTTGAAATATATTTGTGATTTTTTAAAAATTTTTTACTCCATATACATTTAAAAATTAGTATTATGCTTTCTAATTTTAGTTAATTAATTTTTACCAATGCAGGTTAAATCCATAATTACATAACAGAGTACAACACAACGTAGGTTCTACGTCTGTAAGTAATGCACAGTTGCTACTGCAATGCTAAAGTATGTGATAATCAAAATAAAGCACGCTATAGTTTAGCAATAAAATTACCATAAAGTGTATGGAATTGGCTATTTACTGTTCGCTTAACCAGCCTAAAAAGTGGCCTTTTATACGCATACTGGATAATAATATGCTTATTCAATTCACTTTATTGATGAAAAGTCTTTAGTCTCTATTTGGTTCCAAATTTTCAATCAATACCAAAAAATTTTTTCCTTTTAAAAACCAATTTTATAAACGATCTTGCTATCTAAAGTTTCAAAAGAAACAATTTTATTAGGTGTACAACTTTGCTTCCACCGTTTTTTTCCGAAATTCAAGGCTTTATTGTAAAAAACTGGTTATACATTTGTGATTCAAAGTATTGTCCATCGCTGGCCACTACTTTCTCCCATCTTTCGAGCAGCATACGAATCCCGCGTTGAAAAAACTAGTCATCTTTTAAACCGATCCACGAATCGATCCAATTTTTTACTTCTTCATAAGACCGGAAGTGCTGGTCAGCCAGACCGTGTGCCATTGATCGAAACAAGTGATAGTCCGAGGGAGCAACGTTTAGAGAATTCGGCGGGTGGAGTAGGACTTTCCATTTCAAAGTTTCCAAGTATGTCTTGACCACTTTCGCAACATGGGGTCGAGCATTGTCATGCTGTAAAATCACTTTATCATGTCTATCGTTGTATAGCGGCCGTTTGTCTTTCAATGCTCGGCTCAAACGCATTAATTGCGTTCGATAACGATGGCCTGTGATTGTTTTAGTCGGTTTTAACAACTCATAATTCACTACACCGAGCTGGTCCCACCAAATACTGAGCATGACCTTGGAACCGTGGATATTCGGTTTGGCCGTCGACGTGGAAGCATGGCCGGGATATCCCCATGATTTTCTGCGCTTGGGATTATCGTAGTGAACCCATTTTTCGTCCCCAATCACAATGCGATGCAGAAATCCCTTCCGTCTTTGCCTTGCAAGCAGCTGTTCACAAACACACAAACGCCGTTCAACATCTTTTGGCTTCAACTCGTACGGCACCCAATTTCCTTGTTTCTGAATCATTTCCATGACTCTCAGGCGTTTTGAAATGGCTTGTTGCGTCACTCCCAATGATCCTGCTAATTCTTGTTGCGTTTGACACGAGTCTTGATCAAGTAATGCCTCCAATTCTGCATCTTTAAAAACCTTCTTTCTTCCACCGCCATGCTGGTCTTCGACGTTAAAATCGCCGTTCTTGAAGCGTTGAAAACACTCTCGGCACGTTATTTCACTAATAGCGGCTTCACCATAGGTATTTGAGAGCATTTGATTAGCCTTAGTCGCAGATTTCTTTATATTAAGGCAAAAAATAAGAACCTCCCACAAATAACGAGAATTTGGCTTGTAAGCTGACATGTTTAATCGAGAATAACTTTATGATGCAGACACAAATCGACTAATATTTCGATGGCGTTATGTTCACAAATACCTAAGCTTATTGTATGACATCTATGATCTATTTAGTTCAACTACCACTTTTTTTACGCGTTTTTTAAGAGAAACGCCATTATTAATTTAAATTAATTCAATAAATATTTAAATATTAAAAAAAGATAAAATGATAATAGGTGCTTCTTTTATGATATTGTAGTTATGATTCGTTTTTTATTTAAACATCTTCAATTTTTTATTTAAAGATTTATAATGCATCAAATATCAAAATATGTATGTGTGCATATGAAAATAATTGACAATAAATTGTTAATTTTTGTTTCTTTATACTGCTAAATATAATCGCGCATCAAAAAATAAACTCGTACTACTTTCAATAATTTTTAAAAGACATGTTTTATAAAGACTATGGTAACGTCGGGTGTTAATCTTTTAGCTATGGTTAAGCTTCACTGCTATTTTGCCGTTTTTGAGCCTAAACATTAAAGCTTATGGGCTCCGGGCGGCAGAGGATACAGTTTGTAAATGTTTGTTTAGGAGAGGTGGGTGTTTCTAGGATTAAGCTAATGCAGGAGGCTCGGTTCCTGAAATTAGAATCAGCTTCGAGTCTAGCTCTGGATCAAGTCCTACTAAGATGATAGTGGGTAGCAGAATAGTCGGTCGCGTTTCGGCCAATAGTTCTGTTAAAGGATTTTAAGATAAAGAAAAGATTTTAAAACATTTCAATCCGAACTTACTTTTTATTTGAGAATTTAGTTGTGCGTGACAAATCCTCTCTCTCTCTTTCTCTCTCTCTCTCTCTCTGTCTGTTGCTGTGGTTGACTTCTCGTCGTCTTCTTCTTATTTATAAAATTGGATAGTCTGTTTGGCGTAGCTGATTCGTAGTGGCTTCCTAGTAGTTTTTTTGTAGTTGCTTAAGATCTGCTCGTAGTGATAATTCCTTGCATGCTTGTAGTAGTGTAACTTGTTCCTTCGTAATGTCCCTCGTAGTAATATTTCCGTAGTAATGCTTCCGCCGTAGCATTTTGCGTAGTACGTAGGTCCTCGAGTGCTGCCAGAGGTCTGCTGCTTGGTGATCATTTTGTGCCCTATTCAATTTGATAAGCTACTCAGCAAATTTATTCTTTGACCGGGAAATTCGGGGAGAGGCCGAGTTTTTCAGGCCCCCTCCTGCTGGCGGGCTTCTCGGTTAGAGAGAGTGAGAATTAGAGAGAGAGATGATCCATTTTTGCGGAGTTTTTACAGAGGTTCATTATTTATTATTTACAATAAAATCATGTTAATTTAAATCGTACAATTGTGTTTTATTTAAAATTTAACGCGTTTTATAAAAAGACTGAAGTTTTTTGTCGCATTTTAAGTGATTAATTTATATAGTGATTTTTAAATAAAAAATGTTCATTTAAATAAGAAAAAAAAGATTGTTACTATGGATACGAATGATATCCTTAGCTTAGTAAGATAATAGCTGAAATAATCATTTTTAATTTAATTTCTAATTATTCGTTAAGGACTGTTAGAAGAGTACTTGTTTGATAATCCTTATTTTCAGAAAGTAAGTAAGTAAATATTTGCTTGTATGATTGTAAAGTTATATTGAAATTTCTATTGTACTATTAACAATCATTTTAATAACAAAATGTAATTATTAATGCAATTTCTTTTTGTACAGTTTTGTTCATAAAATTAAATAATGTAGCTGGTCGCGGACTATTATTCTATTCTATTAAATAGTGAAATAGTGATAATTAGGATCGTTGAATTGTCGCTGAAATTAAAAATTATCTAGAGGACTTGATAACAGTTGGCCTATTGCAGTTAATTTGAATTAAATATTTCCTTCAATTCATTTAATTAATTACTTATTTTTATTCAATTAATTATAAAAAAAAATTATTCTAAATGTATTACAAAAATTCATGACATTCCAGATGATTGCGCGATGTTCTAAATTACGCTATAAGAAAGACTACCTTGCAAGAATTTGTATGTCGAAAGTCAATGAAATTTGTATTGACTGACTTAGCGATTTAGTTATTTCCTCACTTAGAAAGAAGAATTTTATTTTATTATGACATGTGTGCGATTGTCTGTAAAAATTGCATCGTAGTAAAACTGAGTTTAACGAGAGTGACTATTCAACTTTTGGTTTAAGCTTAGGTTGAGTTTCTCAATGGTCTTCGTCAGTAGAGAGTGCGTCGAGTAGGTTGTGGAGGGGATTAATGTATTAGGAAAGACAGTAAAGAACTTCTCGGCTGACAAAACACAAAAGAAAACGAAGGTCATGTACCGACGTTACACTCCCATGCTAACATGGTTGTCAATTAACAATTGTACTGACGTAGTCATAATAAAAACGATGAAAACTTGTACTGTAAGGCGTGGTTTCTTTAATGGCTGTAGTTAAAGAAGCTTCTTGTTGACAGGACTTGTTGTGATACTGCTGGTATTGAGTCGGCTAGGGTCGGTTCTTTAGGGATTGTTGGCGTAGAATGTATTGGGTCTCTTACCGGATGCTTGGTTACAGTGTCTGGGTTCATGAATCCCATCTCTATGTCATGTTGTTGTTCAGTCTGCTTTGTTGTCTGAGTCGTAAATCGACGAGTTATAGAGCCACAGAGTGCGGCTAGGAGGTGCATTCAGCATCCGTTCATGCAGTGAAGGAGAAAGCCGTTGATTATGGCTCATGCTTTAGTGGTTACTGTTTGTATTATCGAGAGGATGTCTATAACAGCTGAGCTGACGGTTCTGAATGTAGTCAACCTATTTTAAGCTGAAGTCCAGCTAAGTCTAGTACTTTTCCTACTGTGTTTTGGTTAAGAAGTCTAGAGACGATGCCTTCGTTGTTCATTGTAGGTTGGCCATGTATTTCTTTGGCAAATTCGTTAAGTAATTATGATTTCTTGATTGGAAACATAATTCGTTCTTGTAGTTGTTCTAGATCTTTTTCCGTATAGATGCCACTAGTGGCGGGAGAAACCGGGTCAGTGTACTTCCATGTCATCTGTGTAAAAGGTTAAAGGGTTTGAGGTGTTTTACCTTCCATGGGTTTTAGCATAATTATTTACCATTCCTCATTTATTCTGTAGTATGATGGCAGGATGGCATTGCACGATACCCTGGTACCATGATCTTTTAGGATGTGGGTTTTAGGAGTTAGATACTGAGTCCTGTTGTTCCAGGAGACTTCTAATTCGGCGTAGCAGTGTTCTCCATGTCGGAATTTTACTTCTACAGGTATGCATTTGATGATGTGCACCACTTCTTCACCCGTAATAGCTATGTAATCAGGTCCGTTCATTAGGTTATAAGCGAGTTCGTCTGGCGATCTACGGCTATGGCTAGGACGTTTAGCAATGTCTGTCTCTCAATCTTGCATTGCTGCTGCAAGATGTTATGGTACAGAGATTTGATCTGTGTTTTGATGTGTTTTTCGATGTACACGAATTTAGAATTTACATACGCGAAGATGTCCAAGTTTTCTATCGCTATTTTTCCTGGCTTTGCGAATGAATATCCTTTGGTAGTTTCGAGGATAAACAGCTTAAGATGCTCGATTTAGACGACTGTGTATCCGCATAAGTTCTCGGTGCTTTTGCTAGATAGGGCAAAAGTTACGCCGTCTGTGGTAAGGAAATATGTGATTCTTTCATAGTTAACATTACTGTCTGTGATTTTGTTAGCTAACTCTTCGTATAAGAGTCCGTAACGGTCGAATTTACATTGGTTTAGGGGTAGGGCGTCCCAAAAAGGATAACCGATCTCAAAGTCGATACAAGATGTTTCAGAGAGGGTGCACGATGTTCCGGAATTTAAATGTATAATATTAGGTGTAGTAAAAAGTAATCCATTATTTTGCCAATAGATGGCTTGAGTAGTCTGTGCCTTCCGTTGTAAAAGTGCGATCGGGTTACGCTAGATGGCGTTAGAAAGATAAGATTTCGTACTAAAAAAGCTTCTTATACAGTTTTGTTATTAATTGACTCGGTATTTTTTTAGCACGCATCAAAGATAGACACCAGCAAAGAGATAATACGCCGTTTTATACAGATTTTCTTTGATAAAGGCGAAAACGCAAGCCAGGCAGCCGAAAATGTATATGGTGTTTGTGGTCCTGATACTGTAACAGCTAATTACGCGCAATTTTTGTTTCGTCGATTTCGTTCCGGTAATTTTGACGTCAAAGATGCACCACGCTCTGGAAAACCAATTGTCGAAAATGTCGATAAAATAATGGAAATCGTCGAGTCCGACCGTCACGTAAGCACTGTTTCGATCGCCTAGGAGCTAAACATTGCACAAAAAACCGTTTGGAACCACTTAAATAAGGCTGGATACAAAAAGAAGTTCGATGTATGGGTGCCACACGAGTTATCGCAAAGAAACCTCATGGACCGAATTTCCATCTGCGAATCGCTGCTGAATCGCAACAACATCGATCCATTTCTGAAGCGGATGGTTCTTGGTGATGAAAAGTGGGTCACTTACGACAACGTCAAGCGACTACGGTCGTGGTCAAATCGCGGTGAGCCGGCGCAAACGGTGGCCAAGCCAGGATTGACAGTCAGGAAGGTTTTGCTGTGTGTTTGGTGGGACTGACAGGGAATCATCTACTATGAGCTGCTCCTCTACGGCCGAACTCTCAATTCAGACCTGTACTGTGAACAATTAGACCATCTGAAAAAAGCAATGGCCCAGAAGCGGCCAGCTTTGGCTAATAGGAGAGGAATTGTGTTCCATCAGAACAACGCCAGGCCGCATACATCGATAGTGACTCGCCAGAAGCTCCGGGAGCTTGGTTAGGAAGTTCTTATGCATCCACCTTATAGTCCTGCCCTGTCACCAAGTGATTATCACCTGTTCCTATCTATGACGAATGATTTTGCAGGTAAAAAATTCGCCTCAAGAGAAGATTGTGAAAATCGACTTTCCCAGTTTTTTGATAATAGGGACAAGGGTTTCTACGAGAGAGGCCTTATGAAATTACCTCCAAAATGGCAACAAGTTGTCGAACAAAACGGTGCATATTTAACCTAAATCGTATCGTTCTATCTATGCTAAATAAAACCTTCAATGTAATGCAAAAATAATGGATTTCTTTTTACTTCACCTAATATTTTGTTATTGTCCAGGTCTATTTTTGCAAAGTGTTCTCTTAAGGTGATTTTTAGTAACCCCTGTACAACTACGTTTTCCCAAGCACCATAAGGGTCTCGGTGAACGCTTCCAGAACATCGCCTATCCTCAGAGAGTGTACCTGCATAAACGATTGGATGCTTTAGTTTACTATTGATTTTGATGTCACTAATTTCTGTATTATCTCTAAATTTTAACAGTCTGGTTTCGTACATTTGCGTACACGCGTGCCTACTGATTTCATGTATGTATATGGCTTTACCATGATTAACTATAGAGTTGTGTGAGGACATTTCGCAGTGGTAAACTGTCCGCTGCATCTCTACTTTACATTGTATTAAATGGGTTTGACGATAATTTACTACTTGCAATAATTGTATGTAACGACAGGTTACATTCACAGAGTTTATAGAGAAGTCGCATTCGTCTACTTCTAGTAGAGATACAGTGGTTACGTTTAAGTGTTGTGGTCCACAGTTGTAACCAATAAGGCTATAAATTGGAACAAAAAGATATGAGAGAATAATTATTTTCGCCAATTCCATCTGAAAAATAAAGATAATTTTATTCTGTTTCTTATGGGTTAGTCTTATAATTGTATGATATGATGTTAGTGTGTTTTTTTTTATTATTTTTTTTTTAATTTTTTTTTTTTTTTGGGCTATGTTTTGTTTTTTTTTTTTTTTTTTATTTTATCAATATTATTTAACAATATTATTACTCGCAATTTCTTTGTTATCTGTTTGCGTGGACAATTTTGTCACTTTTTTTGTAACGTATCCTTATGTTAACTCCGCCAAGCGTATGAGCCTCGGCGCATCCGTGATAACTATCCCAAGCCAGTGTAAAGGAGGAGGTTCTATGTCGCAGCGTTGACAACGCTGGACTTAGTATAACTCATTTATCATGGAACCAGGAAAACAGCTTCCGATTGGATTGGAAAAAAAGCAACGACTCTTGCAACGAATTAAGGTCTATTCTTTTGGAACTTGGAGCGTCAGGTCCTTGAACAGACCAGGAGCGCTGCGACAACTTCTTGATGAAGTGAAAAAATATAGAATCAACATCCTAGCTGTGCAAGAGACCAGATGGCATGGCAACGATACATTTGACATGCGAACGCACACCATCTTTAAAAGCGGGAAATCAAGAAAGTCATGAGTTTGGAGTGGCTTTCATTGTGGATAACATGTTCAAACAAATTGTCACCGATTTTAAGCCCGTTAACAAAAGAATCTGTGCAATTCGTATTAAAACTAAATTCTGTAATGTCTGGATGGTCAATTGTCATGCGCCTACTGAAGAAAAAGAGGAAACGGTCAAAGACGGCTTTTACAGCACCCTAGAACAGACGATAGATGCTTGCCGTCAAATGACATCAAAGTTGTTCTGGGTGACTTCAATGGAAAAATCGGCCAAGAAACGGCGCATAGAGGGACATCTGGAGGGCACAGCCTCCATACATAAACCAGCGACAATGGGCAACGCCTGATAGACTTCGCCACCATCAGAAGCCTTACAATAAGTTCAACACATTTCCCGCACCGAAACATCTACAAAAGAACGTGGGCATCCCCAGATGGTCGCACGCTCAATCAAATTGACTACGTTCTCATACAAAAGCCAGCGGCCACCAGTGTTCTCGACGTACGGCCGTTCCGCGGCGCTGTCTGCGATTCGGACCACTACCTTGTAAGGGTTAAGTTCCGATGCTGTATTGCCACGAGCCGCAAATAAGTAAGAACATTTACCCCAAGATACCAGCTCCACAAGCTAAATGAAAGCTCAATATCATCCACATACGTGTCAGCGGTAGAAAGCCGTATCATCATTACACTTCCGCAGGCGGAGGAAGGTAGTGAGGACATCAGAAGCATGTGGAGGAGAGTAAGAGATGCGGTAACAGAAGCGGCCAAAGAAGTCTTGGGGCATGAACTAAAGAAAATTCGGAACGACTGGTACGACGTGGAATGCAAAGAAGCGGTGAATAAAAGAAACCAGGTGTACAAAGAGTACATTCAGTGACCAACCCGGGCCAAAGAAGACCACTATAACACACTCCGACGTTAAGCTAAAATAGTATGCCGAAGCAAAAAGTGGCTGACTATTTATGCCAAGATCCAATACATGAATGAAAACATGACGCTACATAAACTTAGATCGGCGTATGCCTCCATCAAACAACTAAGAGAAAACTCCCATCCACGAACGAGTCTCTGCAAAAGTGCGCAAGGATTAATCATAAGTAATTCTGTCGAAATCAAAAGCAGATGGCTGCAATGTTTTAGAAAACTATTCACAGCGGCTCCAACAACGATTGAAGCTGTGTACGCTTTAAAAACAGAGCAAGAGGTCATAGTCTCACCACCAACCAGAGACGAAGTACAAGCAGCAGTCGATGATCTCAGAAAAAATAAGACTCGTGGAATAGATGGGATCCCAGAAGAACTGCTCCAGAGAAGGGGCCTCCACCTAAGTACCCTTCACCACCGCTTAATTCGTAAAATATAGGCAGAGGAGCAGTTGCCAGAGGACTGGCAAAAAAGTATTATCTGTCTTGTGCACAAATAGGGAGACAAGTTAATGTGTAAAAATTATAGAGGCATCGCGTTACTATGTACGTCATATAAAGTACTCTCGAAAATCATAGAAAGAAAATTGAAGCCGTACTATGAAAGTATCATAAGAGAGTATCAGGGGGGCCTTCGAAGTGGACGGTCAACAATAGATCAAATATTCTTAGTTAAACAGGTGCTCAAAAAGTGCTGGGAATATAACATCGATGTGCACCAACTCTTTGTAGATTTCAATCAAGCATACGACAGCATCGATAGAAATATGCTGTACAAAATAATGCTTGACTTTGGCGTCCCAACAAAATTAGTCCGCATGGTCAAGGTTACAATGCTCAACACAGAGTCCCAGGTCAAGGTAAATGGAGAGCTAACGGACAGCTTTAAAGTGGAATCGGGCTTGAAACAAGGGGATAGACTTGCTCCAATGCTTTTTAATATTGCGCTTAAGCACGTCATCAGAAAAACAACAACTGGTGCATCTGGTACACTAATGTTAAAGACCACACAATTAGTAGCGTATGCTGATGACGTCAATATTATGGCACGATCAATCTCAGATGCCAAAGAAGCATTTTTGAGCCTAGAATCAGAAGCAAACCAAATTGGCCTACAAGTTAATGAAATAAAAACTAAATTCGTGACTCAAACGAGGAAGAATACTCCAGCTCGGCAGAATCTGACCGTAGGTGACTACAACTTTGAAAATGTGGATAATTTTATGTATCTTAAAGTCAACCTAAATAAAAAAGGCGCCGATAAGGACGAGATTGGACGCCGCATAAACGCCACAAATAAAGCCTATCACTCCGTATTTCCCATCCTTAGGTCCAAATTTGTGCACAGACAAAACAAGCTTTGCATCTACAAATCATTAGTCAAGCCTGTGCTGCTGTATGAAAGTGAAGCATGGACCCTGACGAGAAAATCTGAAAAGGCAGTGGACGTATTTGAACGCAAAATGCTCTGGAAAATATATGGCCCAGTGAAAGAAGGACCAGAGTGAAGATTACGGTACAAAGATGAGTTCTATCAATTATTTAATGAACCACCTGTATCTACTTGCGTAAAGCTACGCGAATTGCAATGGGCAGGCCACGTTGCAAGAATGGAAGAAAATCAGCTGCCCAAACGAACATTGAAGGGCAGAGCGCAAGGCCGACATCCGGCGGGAAGACCGAGAATTCGATGGGAGGACACGATAAACACTGACAGCCGATGTTTATTGGGAGTGATCAACTGGAGAACGAGGTCGCAGAACCGCGACGATTGGAGGAAGTTAGTCCTGAAGGCCAAGGCCCGGTTCGGGCTATCGCGCCATGGATGATGATGATCCTTATGTTATGGGATTTTAGGATTTCTAATAGTTCATGGGGTCCCGAATAATGATCGCCAAATTTTCCTCGTTTGGGTCCGGTTAACAAGAACACATAGTCTCCTACTTTGAAGCTCTTAGGGTTAATTTTTTTATGATAAAGCTTTTTGTTGCATTCTTTAGACCTGATTAGATTTTCATATGCTAGATTTTGGATGTCATTTAGGCGCGTGACCAACTCCGTGATGTAATCTTTGTATCTTAAGAGCATGTCACTGGCGTGTAATGGATCGTTGGATGGTAGTCGTGGCAGCTTGCCGAATACTACCTCGTATGGTGTGTGTTTGGTGCTTTTCTGCACACTGGAATTATAATTAAGCATTGTTATTTCGATCCATTCGTCCCATTTGTTGTTTTTGTCGGTATATTGTTTTAGAAATTTGCCGAGCGCGTGGTGAGATCTCTCCAATGATCCATTCGATAGAGGGTGGAAGGCAGTCGTTTTGATTTTCTTAATTCAGAATCTCTTCGCAATTCTGTTAATAAGATGGCTCAAGAAATTTTTTCCTGGGTCTGTTAGGATGGCTTTTGGCGCTCTGAATACGCATATGAATTTTCTGATTAAAGCGTCTACGATGGTGGTGGACAACACATTCTCTAAGAAGACGGCTAAAACAAATTTTGATAACTGATCTTGAATGGTCAGGATATATTCATGTCCTTCGCTCGTGGGTTCAAGTGGACCTACTATGTCCATAGCGATTTTGTCGAAAACACTGCCGGGTGTATCGGTGATCACCATTGGCTGTTTTGTTTTTAACATACCAACTTCTTCAGTTGGCAGTCGAGGCATTGTTGGACACGACGCTGTACGTCATTTTTAAAATTTTCCCAATAATATGCTTGACGTATGCGGATGAAGGTTTTTGAGACTCCTCGATGACCTGCAATTGGTGACTTATGCAACTCTGAAAATATTTCGTCTCGTTTTTCGTCGGGGACGTATCTCAGTCTTCCATTGCAAACTATGGTTTTGATTGGTGTGTCTTTAAAGGTGGATTTTATTAAGCTTAAAACTTCAGACCATTTAAGATTTTGTATAAATTTGCTCTTACCTATACTGATAGTTCTCTGTTTTAGGTTCATTAATAAATCATTTAGAGTGGTCAATCCTTTAGTCAAGTTACTTTTTGTTTGAGTGAGGGATTCAGGTTGTTCTCCCTTTATAAACACTGCGGATAAGGACTTCCAACCTTTGCGTTTCACTCGGTGTGCCTCACCTATTAACAAACCTTCGGTAGTGTTTATTTTGTTGTGTTTAGTCAATATTTTTGCGCCTTTATCGCAATTATCTCCGTTCGAGGCGATGAACTAAAATATGTTATCGGTTTGAGTGTGTAAGGGTTCTCTTATTTTTATAACGGGTCGTTCATTTAATGTTTCCTCGTCGCTAATCTCGGATCCGTCGAGATCGAAATCTTCTTTGTTGTCAACTCGGGGTCTTGATGAAAGCGCGAAGGGTTTGGGGTTCGCGACTTCTTCGGAATCATCGTCTTCGCTCTCTTCGTAGTTGATGTCTTTCTTGGGTCGCGAGACGACTCTTTCCGTATTCTGGTAGACGTTTCGGCTTTTCTTAGGTCTCCCCCTAGGGTTTTCTCGTATTGGTTCTATATGTTTGGGTGACAAAGGCCATTCCTGGGTTTCATCAGGGACAGATTCTTTCAATTTTAATTGTGCACGTGTTACTACGTTAACGGCTCCTTCTTTAACTGGGTTACGCGATAATACATCTGCATTAGCGTTTAACTTTCCTGGTTTGTAAATTATCTCATAATCATATTCAGATAACTTAAATCCCTATTTTTGGACCTTAGTATTCAAGTCTGCCGTTTTGAACCATACTAATGGTTAGTGGTCGGTTATTATCGTTAACTTTCGTCCGTATACGTAGGATCTAAACGTTGTCACACTGTGTACCACAGCCAAAGCTTCCTTCTTATATACTTCGTAGTTATCCTCTGCGCCGCGTAACATACGCGATGCACTAAGCTATTAGTAGCATGAGCTATTGGTCGATCATTCCCAATTTCTCCTTGAGACAGGACTTCCCCAACTGCGTAGCCTGAGGCATCTGTCGTAATTATGAAAGGCTGTGAAAGATCTGGGAATTGTAACACGGGGGCAGTACACAACATATCTTTTAGCGAGTTAAAAGACTCTTCTGTTCTTTTGTTCCATTTCAATGGTGTCTCTTTCTTCAGTAATTTAGTCAGGGGTTTTAAGATGTATGCAAATCCCTTGATCAAACGACGATAATAACCTGCCAGTCCAAGAAATTGACGGACATTTTTCATATTTTTGGGCCGAGGAAAGTTCTTTACGGCCTCCAATTTCTTCGGGTCGGGGCGCAATCCTTCCCCGCTAAGCATATGGCCAAGATACGTGACTTAGCGTCTTAACTCGCATTTATTGGTTTGCAGTTTCAAACCTACTTGTTTCAAACGTTGCATTAAAGCAGTGATTATCGTGTCGTGTTCTTCTATGCTGTTTGCATAAATAACAACGTCATCAAGATAAACAAAAAGACTTACGCCCTGTAGTCCCTTTAAGAGTTTATCCATTGGTCGTTGAAAGGTAGCAGGCGTGTTTTTTAATCCAAATGGCATTCGTACAAATTCATATAGGCCGAATGGTGTGCTAAAAGCCGTCTTGTGTGCGTCTTTCATGTCCATCTTTATCTGGTAGAATCTTGACACTAAGTCGAGCATTGTATAGTATTTGGCTGGTCCTACTTGATCGAATATCTCTTCGATATTAGGAAGTAGATACGAATCGCCTATTGTTTGTTCGTTTCAGGCCCGAAAATCTAATACCATGCGCCATCTAGGGCGGCCTTGTGAGTCTGGTTTCTTGGGTACGGCCCAAACCGGGACGTTGTGGGGTGAATTGGAGTTCTTTATGATCCCTGCCTTTAGTAGGTCATTCACCTGACGGTTTATTTCGTCTTTTAACGAATGCGAAAAGCGATACTGCTTGGCGTGAACTGGGTTGTCGTCAGTCGTAGGGATTTCGTGCGTAATAAGGTCTGTACCCGGGAGATCGTCTCTAGGTAGGTAGAACGTGTCCCTATTGTTCTTAACTAATTCAGTGACATATGCTTTCTCTTGTTCATCCAGGTGGTCCATACGTAAGTGGTCTTCGATGGTTTCTTTCAGTTTTGGATCTTTACAAGACCTAGGGTCTCCAAAGTCAGCGGTCGACTCGAGTCGATAGTCTAAATCGATAGCAAGTTCGTTTTCTGAAGTCAGATAACTGTTCCTCGTAGCTGCATTACTATCGTGATCTTCGTCTTTTACGATTTCTAAAATATTCCCCTCTCTGTTGTCTGTTTTGTCAAGTGCATTTCCGATCTCGAAGGATTGCGTCTATTCGTTACACGTCATCATGCGGTTGGGATACTCAAGGTGTACTTTGTTATCGCGCAGAAAATCACAGCCTAATATTCCTTCCCCTGGGATATACACGTCGTCTTTTGTGACGTTGAATTTTATAATACTTCCTAGCAATGAGGTCTCTATTGTTCCCCAGGTAGGTATGATTTTTTTTCTAATTTCTCTTAAATTGTACCTTTCTGTCGTATCAATTTCTTCTTTGGATGGTAATAGGCTTGATTTTATAAGTTTTATTTCGGATCATAAGTCGATCAACAGTTGCCCTTTCGTGAAGGTCGGTGGATTAAGTATTTTAACTAAGGGCAGTCCGGTTTTCGTTCCGCTCGTGATATTATGCCAATTCTTGATCAGGTGCGCGTAATCTTTATCGTCCCAGAGTCTTTCAATGCGTTTATTGTTTACTAGTATCGTATCGTCTCCGAAGTCCATTTTTGTTTTAGTGGTTTCGAAAAAATTCCCTCCTAATACTCCGTCGAAAGAAATCGGAAAATCATTATATTCTATGATAAATTCGATTATTGTTTCTCCTATCTTCACCTTTGCTTTCCCAAAGCCTTGCTCTGTTTCGCCTCCCAAGCCTTGTAGTGTAAATTCGTCTAAGGTCTTGAGATATTTGTGATCTGGCAAGACGCGTGCTTTTAATACACTAACCTCTGATCCCGTATCGATCATGAGGGTACTGCGGAACCTATTTTCGAGGAGGCTGAGGCTTACAAACGGTACAGTTTTACATGTTTTTATGGCATTAACTCTCCACTGAAATCTTTCAGTTCTATTGGGAGAGCTGAGCGCACTTGAGTTCGTGGGGCCTTCCTGATAGCGCTCTATTGTGGGAGACTCTTCTTGTTTTTTGCCCGGTTATATCTCTTTTTTTGCACTTGGTGACTGCGTGCCCTTTGATATGGCAATAGCTACAAATTGGTACATTGGGCACATTGATGGGTCTTTGTTGTCGGCAGACTGCTGCAGTATGGCTGGGCATTTCGCATTTGTAGCGCCGCAACTCTTCTCTAGGCGTATTGTTGGTGCGTCTAAAGCAATTCAATGCTGAGTGTCCTGGCTTGTTTCATAATTGGCAGGCGTCGCCCGCGCGTCTGTTCTTATTACACTGCACTGCAGTATGTCCTCTTTGCCTATATATTTGGCATTTAGTACCATTGTTGCAGAAATTGGCAGTATGTCCTGGCTTTGCGCAAATATGGCAGGTTTTCGCTTTGAGAGAACAGGTTTCTCCCGAGTGTCCAGGTTTTTTACAAAAACGATATGCTGCTGACCTGTTTATCCATGCCTCGTATCTTGTGTCTTCCATTTTTTTCAGCTCTGGTTTTGCAACCTCCTCGTTTGCGTAGAAGAATCCTTTTTTATGGGCTTGCTGTTTATTACGAAGGGCTGTTTAACTCGTTGTGGTCACACCTCCGAATAATAGCGTAGTGGTCATATGAGGTCAGCGGGACCCCACGCGGAAAAACCTCCGCCATTTCCCTCCCATTTATTGGATTGACTTGAAAATTGGTTTAGACATAGTTTATAACTACCTCTTTGAGAGAATATAGTTTATTTACCTCTTTATAATTTTTTTAATAATGAAATTGTTAAATGAAAATTTTTTTTGAAATTTTGGGTTTTTTTACTAAAAAGGTCATAAAACATTCAATTTTTGAGATACAGCGGACACGTTTCGGGGTTGTACTCTTAATAATATATACTTTTAAGAAAAATACAACTTATAATGATCGGCCGGAAAAAGTATATTTATTTTGAAAAGTGAAGTGGGCCGTTTTGACGTAATTTAGAAATGTGAATAGGGTAAGCATTATCATAAAATATAACACTGAAAAACATTTTTTTATAGAACATTTATTTACTAATTTTGTCTGAGGTCATCTGGACCCCGAGTGACCACAACGGGTTAAGAGGCGATTTGCCTTCCGGCTAGTATTGCGTTTTTTAAGATGTCTAAGATATTGTTTGTTTTCTTCATTCTATTCTCTTTTTCTGGTTTTAGACTATGCTTAAAGCACTCTACTATGTGTGCTTCTGTTTGTGCTCTTAATTCGGGATCGAGGGCGCCGGTAGCTATTTTATGAGCTTCGCTTATCTGTGCTCCTAGATCTCTCATACGATTTGCGAAAGCGATGACGTTTTTATTGTCTCGCTGATACTCGTTTCCGAGTTCTTCCAGCAGCTGTTGCTCAGTTTTAGTACTGGCGTATATATCCTTGAAAAAGTTTTTTAAAGATTCAACCGTCAGGAATGATAACCCGAGGATCGTGGCGCGGGCTTCTCCTTTTATTCTACTTCTGATAAGTCTTACTGAGTTTGATTCATCGTAGGGCCCGAGTATCTCTCCGGCTTCGTTGCAGCCTTCCAAAAATTCGCTTAATGGGCTATTTTTTCCGTTGAATTTAGGGACTACACCGAGGGCGTCTTTGAACTATATCAAAGAGATCGGTTTTTGTTTGCCTTTATTTCCGGCGTCTCTACCGAAAATGTTTTTATTAGGTTGAGCCATGGCAGGGGGGTCTGGATCTAAGATGTTTTGATTGATTAGAGGTTGGTTGATATGTAAAGGGAGAGTAATGTCTCCAGTTACCCACGGAGGAGAGTAGACGGGAGAGTTAAGACCTCTAGTCTGGGGAGAGCGAGATACACGCGGTCTACGGGTAAAGGGATTGGTAATTTCGTCTTTATCTTTTTCTGCTTTTAATGCCTTGGTGACTTGTTTCCTGGTTTGTCTCTTGTCGGTCATTTGTTGTACTTTTGTGGTTAATTTTTTCAAGTTTTTTTTCGTAGCGGGGGCTGCTGCTATAAACAAACTCTTAAATCTCTCCCTCTTTTTTTTTTTGAGTCGATTTTTCTCGCATGCAATGGAAGGTATTTGTTTTAGTATTTTTTGATTTTTATGACTCAAAAATATTCGCTTTTCCTTCGTTTTCTGTTATTTCTTTTGTTTTTTTCTTTCTTGTTATTTTTATATTATTTTCAGATATTTTTTCTTAACGTTGGAAACAAGAAATTTATGAAGAGCGAATAACTTTTGTCAAAAGGGGAAAAAGATTTTTTTAAAATTAAGCGTTGTTTTAATTATAAATGGTCGTTTATTTAAACTAATGCCCCTCGTCACTGCAAGAGTCACTAGCTTACCTCTCTCTTTTTCTTTTTCTTTTTCCTTTCACAATTCTTCCAAATACTTGAACAGGTATATTGTCGTTGCGGATCGACTTTTTGTATCTGCGCGTCAATTGGCTTTTCCCTTGGAATATTCTTCTTCTTCTTTGGTATCTTAAAATTTCGTTTAAAAGCCTTGGTGCAGTTTGTGCATAAGACGGGGATTTTCCCGTGCACACGCTGTAATGTCTTGATCTTTTTGTCGAAGGTTAACTTGATTTTTTGCCGGGCTTCCTCGGCTTTGAGCTCTTTCATCTCAACAGCTAATAATTTCGTCTCGCGATCTACTCGCTTTGCCAGATATTTAGCGTCGAAGTACCAGCGTTGGCCTTCGCTTTCCTTGATGGCCTTTGCGTATCTCTTTCGCTGTTAAGCATTGGGATGCTGGCTCTTCTGAAGTGGATTTTGACTAGTCCTTTCAATATACTCTCCGGTATAGTAACCAGGGTTGTCGTTGGGATTCACTAATAGAGAAAAAGGAAAGGAGTGTAAAAATAAATGATATAAGAAATTGATAGAAGTAGTTTCTTTAATGAAGGAGACAAATACGTTTTCTTGTAGTCTTATGGTTTTTGCTAAGGCTGCTAGTCGATTCTCTAGGGTTCCTCTCTGTTGCTTGAGGATAGTGGGTTAAAATCCTCATAAATAATTGGAATCATTTAGGTACGACAGCGCTTCTATTATTTTTGTTCATTTTCTTTCATTATTTTTATTATTCATTTATTACTTATGTGTTGTTAATTGTCTTATGTATTTTAATTATATTATCTAAATTATTTATTTGTTTTAGTTTCATTTATTCATTAGGGTTTTTTTTTTTCAATTATTTCTATTGTTGCTAATTTCACCTATCGTCTTAATTTCTCAAAATTTTTTGTTAGTTTACTTAATTTATTTTTATTTACTTATTTTTAGCCCACGAATTAATCAACTTTGCTCTCCTTGAAGGAGCGGTATTATTTGTATAGATTTTTATTTTATTTATTTTGATAATATAATTGATTTAAAAAAAAGGCAATAAACTTTAAGGATAAAATTATTTATTATTTCTTAATTTTAATTTTTAGCTGTAAGGAATATTGGACTCTGAATTTCTGCAACTTATTTAAAAATATAATTTTAACTTCTTTGGGCTCTTTTTATATTTCGAATACAATAATTTCTTCTATACATACATTAACTTCTATAAAATTAATGTATTTATGTATGAAATAATTTTATTGACAATTCCCTTTTTATATATTTTATATTTCTTGCGTTATTTGTTTATTATAATTTTCGTTTATTCATACTTGAAAATACCCTTCTTTTTTTTTAATATTATTTCGTAATTTCAGTATAATACTATTATTTTAATTGAATTCCGATACGTGTATTTTAAAACTAAGGCAGTGTGTAAACGATTCTCAAAATGTGTATTTAAAATCTGATACTCGTATGTATAATATTACCTCTATTATGGTTATGTCAAGATTTATATAAAAAATATTTAATTAATATATTGGGTGTACAACTTTGCTTCCGCCATTTTTTCCGAAATTCGAGGCTTTATTGTAAAAAACTGGTTATACATTTATAATTCAAAGTATTGTCCATCGCTGGCCACTACTTTCTCCCATCTTACGGGCAGCATACGAATCCCGCGTTGAAAAAACTGGTCATCTTTTAAATCGATCCACGAATCGATCCAATTTTTTACTTCTTCATAAGACCGAAAGTGCTGGTCAGCAAGGCCGTGTGCCATTGATCGAAACAAGTAATAGTCAGAGGGAGTAACGTCTGGAGAATACGGCGGGTGGGTAGGACTTCCCATTTCAAAGTTTCCAAGTATGTCTTGACCACTTTCGCAACATGGGGTCGAGCATTGTCATGCTGTAAAATTACTTTATCATGTCTCCCGTTGTATTGCGGCCGTTTGTCTTACAATGCTCGGCTAAAACGCATTAATTGTGTTCGATAACGATCGCCTGTGATTGTTTCAGTCGGTTTTAACAACTCATAATACACTACGCCGAGCTAATCCCACCAAATACTGAGCATGACCTTGGAACCGTCAATATTTGGTTTGGCCGTCGACGTGGAAGCATGGCCGGGATATCCTTATGATTTTCTGCGCTTGAGATTATCGTAGTGAACCCATTTTTCGTCCCCAGTCACAATGCGATGCAGAAATCCCGTCCGTCTTTACCTTGCAAGCAGCTGTTCACAAACACACAAACGCCGTTCAACATCTCTCGGCTTCAACTCGTACGGCACCCAATTTCCTGATTTCTGAATCATTTTCATGACTCTCAGGCGTTTTGAAATGGCTTGTTGCGTCACTCCCAATGATCCTGCCAATTCTTGTTGCGTTCGACACGAGTCTTGATCAAGTAATGCCTCCAATTCTGCATCTTCGAAAACCTTCTTTCTTCCACCGTCATGCTGGTCTTCGACGTTAAAATCGCCGTTCTTGAAGCGTTGAAACCACTCTCGGCACGTTCTTTTACTTAAAGCGGCCAGACCATAGGTATTTGAGAATATTCGATGAGCCTCAGTCGCAGATTTCTTCATATTAAAGCAGAAAATTAAAACCTCCCGCAAATGACGAGAATCTGGCTCGTAAGCTGACATGTTTAATCAAAAATAACTTTATGATGCAGACACAAATCGACGAGTATTTCAATGACGTTATATTTACAAATACCTAAGCTTATTGTATGACATCTATGATCTATTTATTTTAACTACCACTTACCGCTACAGCCATCTATTGCAAAACGGCGGAGGCAAAGTTGTACACCCAATAAGTTTCGATATTATAATGTAATGCATGTGTGTTTAATTGGGTTTTCCGTTTGTTTGCTTAATTATTAAATTACTTATTTATTTATTGGTGTTTTTCAATTTGTATCAAAAAAAATTTTTTTTTTATTCTCGTATTTCAATTTATTTATGGTTTTTATCATTTATCAATTAGTTTTATTTATTTATGTATAATTTTTTTTTCTACTTGTGTTAGCATTTCCTTTCTTTATTAAATTCTTTTTTTTTTGTTTTAATTCACTCGTATTACTTATGGCTTAGTTCAGCAATTTTTTTTTATTCATGTAATTATTCAATTTATTTATTTATTTTTCTTTGTTTAATTCGTTACTTCTTTAGTATTTTATTATTCAAGGTTCATTTATTTAGTTATTTAATTACTCACTTTTAATTTAGTTATATTTTTTGTTAATTTTATTCCTTTATCTATCCTTTATAATTTATTTGCTTGCTTTTGCACTTTTTACTTATTCATTCATTTCTTCACCTATTGTATTAGGTTGTGGTCTACTATCATCTCGTGATTTACTTTTTCATTCGTTTCAACACTTTCCTTTACAATTCACTTATTTTTATCAATATTGCATGGTTAACACTTTTTGTTCACTCTATTATTATTTCATCATTAATCGGGTTTTTAGTTTATTCATTATTTATTCTCTTCTAATTTAATATTTTATTAACTTATTTGTCACTTCTTTCTTCCCTTTTTTTTCTATTTATTTGCCTTTTGCTTATTTATTTTCAATTTATCTCTTTTTATTCTCTTGACACTTTATTTATTATTTTACTTTAACAACAACAATAACAAATTGTTTTACGTTAACACTTTATTTATTATTAATTATTTTACTCTGCTATTTTACTTGTTTTTCTTTATTTTACTTTATTCACTTGTATATTGTATCGATATATTATCATATATTTTCTTATAATAATTTTTTTGTATCTTATGCTGTTTTATCTTGTTATCCGTTTATCTTATTTTATTCGCTTTTATTTATTTAATTCCTTTTATTTACTTGTTATTATTACTTTATTTATCCTTCTTAATTAGAGTTTATCTTAGTACTTGATCTTATATTGATTTATTCGCTATCTACTTCCTTTTATTAAGATTCAATTTTTATTTTATTTGCAATGTTTATATTTAATATTTTTTTCTTTCGTTGATGCTTTTACTTCTAAATTTATTTGTAAATTTGTTTAAAATATGCCAGATTCTTTTTTTTTTTTTTTTATTTTTTTTTTTTTGTTATTATATCCTACAAAGATAGAGAGAAAAGTGAAAATAAAAAGGACAAACTCTTACAAACTTGCAGTTACCTCTAAAGATTTTGAGAGGAAAAAAAATTTATTTCTTCTCCCTTTTTCTTCGAAATCCCTTCGGGGCCTCCAAAAATTTTATCATGTAACGTGTTACTCTTTTAGCTATGGTTAAGCTACACTGCTATTTTGCCGTTTTCGAGCCTAAACATTAAAGCTTATGGGTTCGGGGCGGAGGGGGATAAAGTTTGTAAACGTTTGTTTGGGAGAAGTGGGTGTTTCCCGGATTGAGCAGATGCAGAAGGCTCGGTTCCTGAAATTGGAATCAGCCTCGAGCCCTGCTCTCGATTAGGTCCTACTAAGATGATAGTGGATAGCAGAATAGTCGGCCGCGTTTCGGTTAATAGTTTTGTTGGAGGATTATAAGGTAAAGAAAAGATTTTAAAACATTTAAATTCGAACTCACTTTTTATTTAAGAATTTAGTGGCGCGTGACAAATCTTCTCTCTCTCTCTCTCTCTGTTACTGTGGTTGACTTCTCGTCGTCTTCTTCTTATTTATAAAATTGAATAGTCTGTTTGGCGCAGCTGATTCGTAGTGGCTTCCTAGTAGTTTCCTTGTAGTTGCTTAAGAACTGCTCGTAGTGATAATTCCTTGCTTGCTTGTAGTAGTGTAACTTGTTCCTTAGTAATGTTCCTCGTAGTAATATTCCTCGTAGTAATATTTCCGTAGTAATGTTTCCCCCGTAGTATTTTGCGTCGTACGTGGGTCCTCGTGTGCTGCCTAAGTTCTGCTGCTGGGTGATTATTTTGTGCCCTATTTAATTTTGATAAGCTACTTAGCAAATTTATTCTTTGAGCGGGAAATTCAGGGAGAGGCTGAGTTTTTCAGGCCCCCTCCTGCTGGCGGGCTTCTCGGTTAGAGAGAGTGAGAATTAGAGAAAAAGATGATCCATTTTTGCGGAGTTTTTACAGAGGTTCATTATTTATTATTTACAATAAAATCATAGTAATTTAAATCGTACAATTGTGTTTTATTTAAAATTTAACGCGTTTTATAAAAAGACTGAAGTTTTTTGTCGCATTTTAAGTGATTAATTTATATAGTGATTTTTAAATAAAAAATGATTATTTAAATAATAAAAAAAAGATTGTTACAATGGATACGAATGATATCCTTAGTTTAGTAAGATAATAGCTTAAATAATCATTTGTAATTTAATTTCTAATTATTGGTTGAGGACTGTTAGAGGAGTACTTGTTTGATAATCCTTATTTTCAGAAAGTAATTAAGTAAATATTGGCTAGTATGATTGTAAATTCATATTGAAATTTCTATTGTACTATTAACAATCATTTTAATTACAAAATGTAATTATTAATGCAATTTTTTTTGTACAGTTTTGTTTATAAAATAAAATAATCTAGCTGGTCGCGGACTATTATTCTATTCTATTAAATAGTGAAATAGTGATGATTAGGATTGTTGAATTGTCGCTGAAATTTAAAATTATCTAGAGGACTTGATAACCGTTGGCCTATTGCAGTTAATTTCAATTAAATATTTCCTTCAATTCATTTAATTAATTACTTATTTTTATTCAATTAATTATAAAAAAAAATTATTCTAAATGTATTACAAGAATTCATGACATTCCAGATGATTGCGCGATGTTCTAAATTACGCTATAAGAAAGACTACCTTGCATGAATTTGTATGTCGAATGTAAATGAAATTTGTATTGACTGACTTAGCGATTTAGTTATTTCGTCACTTAGAAGGAAGAATTTTATTTTATTATGACATGTTTGCGATTGTCTGTGAAAATTGCATCGTAGTAAAACTGAGTTTAACGAGAGCGGCTATTCAACTTTCGGCTTAAGCTTAGGTTAAGTTTCCCAATGGTCTACGTCAGTGAAGAGTGCGTCGAGTAGGTTGTGGAGGGAATTATTGTGTTAGGAAAGACAGTAAAGAACTTTCGGCTGACAAAACAAAAAAAAAAAACGGAGGTCCTGCACCGACGTTACACTATTGTTTATTTTTAAATAACTATATTATTATATTACCAATTTACAACTTTACCTTTTAATGTATCGCTGTAATTAGGACATAAAACTTCATCAGAATTACATTTGTGCTCTTTTGTTTTTCTCACGTAAACAAATGGTTTTTCTTCAATTGTCAATACTTTTAAATGTGTTGGAATTAAAAATCCTTCTGGTTTCGATTTAACTTGCCCTGGCCATGTGATATCAGAATCATTTATTACTAACTTCATTTTTCCAAAATCCTGTAAATTATATTTAAACTGTAATATATGGAATCAAGGGAGTGGTTGTAATAAGGATTAGAAGTAAGATAGCTTTTTCATTGGAAATTTGAATTTAATGAAGTTATTTTTTTGTCCTTATCACATCGACATAATAAAATATTACATTTATATCTCACTACATAATGTCCAGATCAGTACAGAGCCCACACGGCACAAAAGATTTTGAAAGATTTCAGTGAAATATTTCATGTAAGGTTTTAGTGAAAACCTGTAGGAAGGTTATATAAAAATCTTGCTAAAATCTTTCAAAGAAGCATAACATTGAAACATTGTCTTAAGACAATAAAAACATTACATTACATTTAAAATCTTACAAAAAAATCTTGCATTAACCTTGCTAGAACATTTCACATTTATTTTTAGAAAGATTCCTGTGAGGTTTCTTAAAAAGTGTAGTTAAAACATTTTAAAAAGATCGCTGCAAGATTTCGTATAAATGTTTCAACGAAACCTTAAAGCAAACTTGCTAGAATATTTTACAAAACACTTCAAGAAAGATTCCTGTGAGGTTTTTTGAAACATCTAGTTTAAACATTTTAAAAAGCTCGCTGGAAGATTTTGTATAAATGTTTCAACGAAACCTTGAAACAAACTTGCTGGAACATTTTACAAAATAGTTTATGAAAGAATACAGGAAAGTTTCTTGAAATATTTTGTCGTAATATTTTAGCAAGTTCACTGAAAAATTTGTTAAAAATATTTAATTGATAATATTCAATTAAAAATATTTCTTTTTCCAAGACCTTCTGTAACTTTTCAAAAAACAAAAACTGGAAGCTTTCTTGAAAGTACTTTGCAATTTTACTATAAGCTATCGATAAACTTTCGCGTTAATATTGCATGTAAACTTCAGGCAAATCTTTAAGAAAAGATTTTTGTATGCTTCTACAAAAGTTTATCAGGAAGATTTTAACAAAATTTCATGTAAGCATGTTGTAAGCTTCCATGAAAAGTGTATTGAATATTAATCGTAATCTTGCAGCAGAGCTATTTGTGATCTTAAAAATTTATTTGTATTTTGGATAAAAATACATCGACAATTAAAATTCATGATACCTTTATACGAGGTCTGGCTATTAAAAAACGAGACTGCGCGCCTAGAGGGCGCCGTAAAGGGGTGGAAAAAAAAAACGAGTAGTGCGTTAGATATCTAGATATCTTGTCTATGCACGTACCAAAACACGTTCTCGTCACTATTATTGTATTTGTGCAGTAGCGGTTTGAAACGTACGTGTTTTTTTCTCGTTCCGAAAACCATGTATGACGAAAAACAGGAGCAACGTATCAATCTCAAATTTTTCGTTAAATTAAGAAAAACTCCGACTGAGAGCTGTAAATTGTTGCAAGAGGCCTATAGGGACAATTCTCTATCTCGTGCGCGTGTTTTTGAGTGGTGTAAGCGGTTCAGTGAGGGCCGAGTGAGCACTGAAGATGACTAACGCCCAGGTCACCCTGTCACTGTTTCAACTCCGGAAACAGTAACCAAAATCAACCAAATTGTGCGTGCAGATAGTCGAATGAGCATCCGGATAATTGCCGAGGCTGTAAACGCCGATAAAGAAACAGTTAGACAAATTTTACACGAGGAATTACACATGACATAAGTCTGTGCGAAGTTGGTGCCAAAAAACCCGACTCCTGACCAAAAGCTCTTGCGTCAACAGGTCTGCTCAAATTTCCTTGAAAGGTTAAAAAAAGATTCCAGACTGATGAAAAACATTATTACTTGCGACGCAACGTGGATTTTTCAATACGATGTTGAAACAAAGCGGCAATCGATGCATTGGAAGACTCCTGAATCGCCCAGAGTCAAAAAAGCAAGGATGTCCCAATCAAAATTCAATGCAATGTTGATCATTTTTTTCGACATTAACGGTATCGTGATGACTGAATGGGTTCTAGAGGGTCAGACTGTCAACCAGACTTACTATTTGTCAGTTTTGGCAACACTGCGAGAACGAGGTCGTAAGAAACGGCCCGAGTTGTGGAAGAACAACTCGTGGATTTTGCACCAGGACAACGCACCTGCCCATAACGCGCTATCTGTGAAGCAGTATTTGGCCGGTAAGCGCACTCCAGTGCTCGAACACGCGCCGTACTCGCCAGATTTAGCACCGTGCGACTTCTTTTTGTTTCCGAAGATAAAATCTGCTTCGAAAGGGACCCGATTTGAGTCGATGGAAGCAGTAAAGCAGAAAACGGCAGAGCTCCTAAAGGCCCTCACCAAAGAAGACTTCCAGCGCTGCTTCGATCAATGGAAAAAACGTATGGAAAGGTGTGTGGCGAGGGAAGGGGAATATATTGAAGGGGAGCATCCGAATGTAGAATAATTTTTATAATAAAACCCTTTTTCGTAACTAGTCTCGTTATTTAATAGCCAGACCTCGTATGTAGTAAAATCTCAAGAGCGAAATTACGAGTATGTATTGAAATATATTAAATTTTTAACTTTTTCTTAATTTTAAAAAATACTTTACACTTTAGAAGAAATTTGAAATATAAAATTAATACAAATGTATACAGATTGCCATGCAACTTACGATTCAAATTTAAATCTCAGTTCTACAAACGTTGCAAAGCGTAATGGTTAGGGCGTCTGCCTTATAATGCGAAGGATCCGGGTTCGATCCCACCGTAGGTCAAATATTTTTCAAATATTTTTTTTCCTCTGCGTTTTTTTCCGTAAAATAACGTGTGACATAACATGTGCGACTGTTACGTTTAAGGGAACACGCACGTCGACAAATTTTAACATTTATTTTATTGCCGGACCCACCAACTCGTCCCGTACGGGCCCGCTCGCGCATTGCGAACTGAAGGGAGTCTCTGCGGTCACTAATCACGGGGATCGGGGTAGTTAACGCCTCTGCCCCATTATAATTGAATAATTATCCATTCATTCTACCGTACGCACCCTGTATATATTTATATATGATTTGTATTTCCTGGCAATGTAAATATTATATGTTAGATTATAAATAGTAATAAATATGATAATTAGATAATATGACAGACTGTATGATAATAAAAAAAATATAGGGTCATAGGCGTCTAAATTTTTTTAATTGTATTGCTTGTTTATCGTTTATAGGTACAACTGCTCAATTTACGATTGTGATGTTTATTTATCAACTTGTTATTTGCTTCCATTGTTCTGTGTCATTGGGGGCAGGGGGCGGTAGGAAGGGAGTTAGAAAGACATCAGTGTGGATGCCCAATGCCAATAAGATTTGGCTTAATATTAGGCCATAACAATCATCATTTGCCATAAAACAGATAAAGAGGCGTGAACTTTACGGAAAGTTGGTGAATAGATTCTTGTTTACGAGAAACAATTTTAATAAAAAGGAAAAGTAACAGGAATATGGTGGAGAACAAATAAATATTATAATTTTTACATTCGTGCCCTGATCCCTCTGCATCTATCCTTGGCTGACATTTATGGATAAGGGTAACAATCCTTTGCATTGATTGCAGAGAATTGGGTCTTTTAACTCCCGTTTACGCTTCTGATCTTCGCATTGTTTTATCACTCGTTCTACCTCAAAGTCTCCGTTGGCAATGGATGTAATACATTGGAAGCAATTCCTCCAGAGAGGGAGTGGCCACTTGTACTTGCCACACTGCCCTTTTGAATTAGGAAACAGCGGCATATTATCGCCCCACTACCGAAGACTGCTCCCTAACGCTGCGTGGTGCTCATTATATTCATCGCCCCAGGGTTTCTCCCGTGAGATGGTGATTGTCGGCGACCCTCAGCATTTTCTACATAAGGTCTATAAGAATAATTCCTGCTAATGCCGGGAGTTCTGGCATTCCCAGGCGGCTGGATAGACGTCCTTGACGTTATCCGCTACCAAATTAAGCAGACATATCACACAATTCCGCCAGGTAGGCTAAGGCTGGTGACATCTGGTGCAGGCACTCTCGAAGATGACGGAGCCGAAGTAACGTGTTCCATAGCTAAGGTGCAACGTGTATAATCTATTAATTACGTACCTCTCGTATTCTAACGATTCTCGAAATTGAAGCTCCTTACTCCAGTCCTCGGAATTCATTTCTTCAGAGATAGGGGTGAGATGGGGGTACTGATTCATCTGGTTTCCAATCTGCAACTAATATCGCGAGATTTGCCGTTGCTTTATGTCTGTTCGGATAAAGAAGATTAGGTCTATTCCTGCCCTCTATATAAGACCTATGAAAAATAGTGTCCCCAGTCTTATGGCCGGGTTGGCCTGGCCCTTTATTTTCTTAATTCCCCATAAATATATCTCCTTGAGTAGAGTCCCATTCATTGGCAAATACTCAGCTCGCTTTCGGCTCCTAGTTCTGCTCTTCTTTGTCTGGTAGTGGTTCACGACCTCCTTAATAATGTAGAGGCCGACTAAAATCATCAGTTTTTTTACTTCCATCGATCTTGAATTCCTTTTCTTTGTTCCGTTTCTGTGCCGACCTGTGGTGGATAGGGATGGGAAATAATAATGTACCAGGCTGTTCAATAAGTTTCGCGGTTCGGTAAGAGAGAGTGTTGCTACTAGACTAAATTTTTTCTTGTTATGTTAGTACACTCTTCATATCAACGTATGTGAAGTTTCATGTCAATCTGACAATTTATTCTTTGTTTACAAGCTATTTAGTATCGACATGTCACAGTATTTTATTACAATAGAAAAAATTAAGTATCGTGCAGTGATTGAATTTTTATTTTGGAAGGTTAAAAAGCAAAGGAAATTTATGAACGAATGTTGAAAGTGCGTAAGGACTCTTCGCCTTAAATTAGTATAGTAGAAAGCTGAGTTCCTGAATTTAAACGTGGTCGTACTAGCCTTGAAGACGACCCACGTCAAGGACGTCAGAAAACAGCAACAACACCAGAAATCGTAGAAGAAATACAGTATATCATATTGGTAAATCGTCAAGTGACTGAAAGAGATTTAGTAAAAGCCCTAAGCATCTCATTGGGTAGTGTAAGCAATATTTTGACTGAAGTATTGGGTCTTAGAAAGCTGTGTGCACAATGGGTGCCGCATTCGCTAACAATGGAACAAAAACACATTCGAATGCGACTTTCTCAGCAACATTTAGAGCGTTTTCGGAAAGATAAAGTAGATTTTGTGCGTCGTATCATCACTATGGATGAGACTTAAGTCTACCACTATGATCCTGAATCAAAACAAACGGCTAAAGAGTGGTGTGAACCTGGTTCATCGGATCCGACACGAGTTTGTGTCCAGAAATCGGCCAAGAAGGTGTTAGCATCAATTTTTTTAAATGCAAAAGGAATTTTGCTTGTGGATTACTTGCAAACTGGTAAAACAATAAATTCTGAATATTATTGTAACCTTTTAGACCAGCTAGAGGAAAAAATTCGTGAAAAAAGACCCGGTTTGCAGAAGAAAAGAATCCTTTTTCATCAAGACAATGCACCGTGTCACAAGAGCATTTCGACAATGGCTAAAATCTATAAATTAAAGTTCAAATTGTTCGAGCATCCACCGTATTCATCAAATTTAGCCCCTAGCGACTTCCATTTATTTCCAGACCTAAAAAAATTCAGGCGTGGAAAGCGTTTTTTATCAAATGATAAGGTCATAACAGATGTGGAACCGTATTTTGCAGCTCTTCCAGATTCTCGCTTCAGGGATAAAATTCATAAATTGGAATCTCGTTGGAACAAGTGTATTGAGGTTCAGGGAGACTATACTGAATAATAAAGTGTATTTCCAACCATAAATTGTGTTTTTCTTATCGAACCGCAAAACTTATTGAACAGCCTGGTATATATATAATATATATATATATATATGTAAAGAAAAATATAATTTTCTTTGATTTAAATATTTCCGCGCATCAAGTGCCATCGTGATCATGACAAAACGCGACATACACGAAGGTATAGTTATTTTGATAATCTATGGTGAATTATAACCTATAAGTGCTGTGATAAGAAAGCAATTTATTAAAAATTATTTTGTTAGAAAGCTAAGAATAGCAAGCTAATTGTGATTTAGGAATCGGCAATGTGATTAATAACATTTAATGTCGTTTCTTTTCTTACCGGTAAAGCTTATTTTTGTTTTTGTTAATTCATACTGTTTATTTATGTGAATCTTACATGTAAATCAATAGAATAAAACTTTTCTTACAGAGAAACTCAGTTGTGTTTTGATTAACTGCGTCGTCCAAATCACTACGAATAGAAACTCATATCTTATAAAACGACAATTATTGTCAGAAAATGGAAAAGTTGAAATTTACGTTTAAAGTAAAATCAACAATAATCGAAAAGTCTAACTATATTGCCATAACCTCAATTTCCACACAAGATGACCAAGTTTTCCTGATTCTAGAGGAATATCAAGTAGTATCACAGTATCACAACCATGTTTAAACCTCTAAAGCATTCAATACAGTAAAAAGTACATTAAAGAAAAGACATTAAAGCAGAAGCGTATGGATAAAAATGACAGATACTCTATTACAAACATACTGTGATAAGAATGAAAACATGATTTTCCAGAACCAATTCCTTGAGGAAATTACCCAAAGCCAGTCAGCTATTGTCAGTAAACATAATTTGGAAGATCCATTAGTGAAAATTTTGAAAAAATTAATTAAAAGTCAACAAAACAAAGAAAAACAAAGTATGAAGAAGCTAGCCGATAGATTTGTGATTGAAAAATTGGATGGGAGAAATATAAATGCATATAACTGAATAGAAACATTTAAAAAGAGTGTGCAAGCTTTGAAATAGTAAAAGAGGTAGGAAAAATTAAAATTTTTAGATTATTTCTTGAAAAATCCTGCCCTGATTGGTACTCTTTCATGATGATCAAGCATAATTTACAATCTGAGTGGTCCGAATGGAAATTAAACTTTTTGCAAACCTATGCTAATAAAGGTTAGACTACAAGCAAGTATGCGTTATTTTTTAAGTATCAATCAGGATCTTTATTAGTATACGCTATTAAAAAAGAAAAACTGCTGTTAGAAGTCAGAAAAACCTTAGATCAAGGGACCCTAATTAATATAATTGCTGCCGGCTTACCAGATATCATAACGAACAGAATCAACAAAGAGGAAATTATACAAACAAAAGACTTATTTAATAAACTTGGCAAGTTAGAACATTTGGTAGGAGAAAAAAAATTATAAAAAAGAAAGATGATACTAAGCAAATGAAAGAAAAGTGTAGTATTTGTGAAAGTTTACAAAAAGGTGTGCGCAATCATCTAGAAGATTCCTGTTGGTTCAAAACAAAAATGAGTAGTGGAAAGGAAAGAAATAGAAAAAAGATAAAGCACATTAACAATTCAGAATTGGAATGTTAACTGCAGTGTAAAGACCAAAAAAACTAAGTGTCGCCGTTAATTAAAGTAAAATTAGTATTAAACAAAAATGTTGAAGTATTTGGAATCTATGACTCTGGCTTTAATGTATCATTAATAAATTGAAGGTTATTGAAGATAAACAATAAAGAATCAAGTTACTCTAGCCATACTAATTTAAAATCAATTAATGGCATTAAAAAGGCAAATGGCATAATAACACTCGATATAACCATTTTTAATGTGGAGAAAAAAATTAATGTTTTTGTAATAGATAACCAAAATTTTGATTACGATTTTTTTATTGGATTAGATTGTATCAAAGAGTTTCTCTTAATCCAAAATGAAAACTTAGAAATCACTTAAAAAGTTCCTACACAAAGAAGTGAAGTAGTTTCTAAGGAAACAAATAAATAAGATATTGACACTCCTAAGGAAATAAAATCTGATAGTTTAATTAATTTCAACGAGAACTTCATTAAAGATAACTTCAAAATTTGGATAAATCATCTAGACTATCAACAACAGGCAGTTATTGATGATTTAATATTGAACAATAAATCTGTATTTGCAAAGGACAAATATGATATTGGAATGGTAACAAATTATGAAGCACACATTGATCTATCAATAGAAAAATATTGCAGTAAAAGGCCATATCGTTGCACAATTGACGACAAAAAGGAGATTGAAAACCGAATTAGAAAATTATTAGAAAAAAGAATAATAGAGAAATCAAATAGTCTGTTTGCAGCTCCAGTTACATTAGCTTATAAAAGAGATGGGGAAAAGAAGTCAAGATTGTGCATAGATTTTCAAGGCCTAAATAAAATCGTTGTCCCTCAATCACAGCCATTCCCATTTATTGAGGACCTAATAGTGAAAACTAGAGATCGCAAGTTATTCTCGACACTGTACCTGAATTCAACATTTTGGTCAATACCTCTGCGTGTCACAGACAGACACAAAACTTCATTCGTCACCCAAAACGACCATTACCAATGGACTTGCTCACCATTCGGCTGAAAGATCTCACCGGCTATATTTCAGAGAATAATGTGTAATATAATACGGAAACATAAGCTTGGAGATTTCACAGTATGTTACATTGATGACATCTTATTATTCTCAAAATCATTTTCAGATCATGTCAAACATCTGGAACAACTATTTCAAGCAATTAAAAGTGAAGGTTTAAGACAAAAATTTTCTAAATGTATGTTTGTAGCCGATTCAGTTAAGTACTTGGGACACATAATACAAAATAACTCAGTTTAACCTCTAAAAGACAACTTAATATCGATAAAAAACTTTCCTACTCCAAAAACAAAGAAGAATGTAAGACAATTTTTAAGAAAAATAAACTTTTATCATAAGTATGTGCCGAGAATAGCAATAAAATTGGAACCATTACATAACCTGTTAGGAAAAGGACAAACCTTTAACTGAACTAAGGCAGGCCAAGAGTCATTTGATGAAATGAAACAAATATTATGTTCTCATCCAATATTGACTATTTTTGATCTAAACCTGCCTATCAACATATAACACATCGTTCAATAAGTCTCGAGATTAACAACGAAAACAACATTTTTTTTTAAAAATTATTTTTATTTATTAATATAATCTCTTTTTGGAGTGATACAATCTTTCTAACGCCTTTCCAACCTTCTATAACATGTTTATAGAAGGATTTATCCTATGCTTCAAAATAGGCTTGAGTTTCGGCAATGACCTCCTCATTCGAGCCAAAGTTTTTTCCCTGGAGCATTTTTTTAAGATCAGCCAAGAGCCAGTAGTCGATAAGGGCTACATCTGGCGAATACGGGGAAAAGGGAAGCAAATCAAAGCCCAATTTGTTCAATTTTGCCATTGTTTTCATGGACTTGTGGCATGGTGCATTGTCTTGGTGAAAAAAGAATTTTTTTCTTCTTTATGTGCGGTCGTTTTGCTGCGATCTCCTCCTTCAAACGTACCAACAAGTCAATATAATAATCACTGTTGATCGATTCACCTTTTTCCAGGTAGTCAATGAAAATCACGCCATGTGTATCCCAAAAAACAGACGCCATGACTTTGCCAGCAGACTGCTGCGTTTTTTGGACGCTTTGGGCGGCTTTCGCCAGCCATGCGCCACTCAGATGATTGCCGATTCGACTCCGGAGTGAAATGATGTATCCATGTTTCATCCATGGTCACGTATTGACGCAGGAAATCCTTTTTATTGAGAGTAAATAGCGATAAACAGCTCTCTGAATCGTCGACTCGTTGCTGTTTTTGTTCCACTGAAAGCAATCGCAGCACCCACTTGGGAAAAACCTTTTTCATGCTCAATTTTTCATAAAGGATTGTAAATACGCTTCCAGATGATATCTGTGTCATTTCTGCAATCTCACGGACCTTTACTTTACGATTTTTCATTACAATTTTTAACATTTTACTCACATTTTCCTGTGTAACGGCTTTCAATGGCCTACCCGAACGTTTCGCATTATTCGTGTCCGTACGACCACGTTTAAACTCAGCATACCAACGACAAATCGTTAGTTTGGATGAAGAGAAGTCCGGGTAATGTTTTTAAAGTAATTGCTGGGCTTCTACCGTGTTTTTACCCATTAAAAAACAATGTTTTATTAACACGCGAAACTCGCTTTTTTCCATTTTTCAAACGAATTACAAAGTGACTTTACTCTATCCTCGATAACTCTGCTGTCTGTGATCCGATCGATGTAAAATTTTTACACGTTTTATGTAAAGGTTCGCACTCTATGGAAACGTAGCCAGTTTGGTACTAGTGGCACCATCTTTGGGTTAGTCTCGAGACTTATTGAACGATGTGTTACACAGATGCCAGTATTCTAGGACTAGGAGCAATCCTAAAACAGCCACAAGAAAACAATGAAGAGAAACAAGTGGCATACTTCTTAAAAAAAATTGAATGAAGTTCAAAAAAGGAAGAAAGCTACATATCTAGAATGCCTAGCAATTAAAGAATGTGTGAAGTATTGGCAGCATCTGTTGATAGGTAAAAAATTTACTGTCTTTTACGATCACAAGCTCTTAGAGAATATGAATATAAAGTCAAAAACGGACGAAGAGTTAGGAGATCTAACATACTACATACCACAATATGATTTCGAGATTAAATATTTGCCAGGAAGATACAACATTAAAGCTGATTGTCTAAGCAGGACCCAAGTTCTAGAAGCAAATAAAAATCTGGATGAACAATTAAAATAAGTCAACATAATAATACTAGAAGATATCTTAAAAGACCAAATTAAAAATGAAAAGATACAGTGCAGAAGAGACAAGTTGATAACAAAAAACAACATTTATCACAAGAAAGTAAAAAAAAAAAGAAATATAATCCTATCAGAGAAATTTAGTATACAGTTCATCCAAAAAGTGCATGCAGACCTGGGTCACATAGGAATTAAACAAATGCACAGAATAATCAGCTCATGGTACACAGCAGAAAATATGACAAAAAACATTGAAAGAATCTATGAAAGTTGTATAACATATTATGTATAAAGAACAAAGCAAGAGGACAAAACAAATATGGATTGATGTCCCACTTGGGTCCCGCCACAAAACCTTTTGAGATATGTTCCATTGATACGATTAAAGGATTTGGGGGCTAAAGATCAATAAAGAGATGCTTACACCTGCTATCAGACTATTTTACAAGGTACGCATACGTTGTGACGTCAAGTACACTAAATGCAAATGATTTTAAGAAACTAGTAAAAAACTGTGCGGAAGCTAACAACATTAGCATGATTTCCTCAGACCAATACCCAGGTATCAATTCTAGAGACTTCAAAAGATTTTTGGATAAAAAAAACATTCCAATCATTTTTACTGCTGTGGACTCACCCTTCTCAAATAGCTTAAACGCAAGACTAAATCAAACTTTAGTCAATAAAATCAGATGCAAGGTAAACGAAAATGACGCTAAAATGGCATGGACAACTATAGCACAAAATTGTGTGAAAAGCTATAACGAAACGGAGCTCACTGTCACTGGATATGCTCCAAAGTATCTTCTAAACGGCACAGACGTTACAATTTTGCCAAATAAGCTGAAACTTAAAAAGACCGAGTACAATCTGATCCAAGACAGGAAAAAAACGTTGAAAAATATAATCAAATTACATAATTACAACAAGATGATTTATGATAAAAATCGAAGACATGCAGACTTCAAAGTTGGTGATACCGTCTTTGTGGATAATGGAAATAAACTAAATAGAAAACAGCTCGACGAATTGAGAATCGGAACCTATAAGATCATAGAAAAAATATCAAACTCAATTTACAAGATAAACACTAACCATAGAAAATCAGAGTCAAACCTTTTCCACATCTCGAAACTAACTTCAGCTCCTGCGCTTGAAGACCATGAAGAGGATGTGTGAGTAGTCGTATTGTGATATCTTCTGTTGTAGGAACAGATGTAAAGAAAAATATAATTTTCTTTGATATAAATATTCCTGCGCATCAAGTGCCATCGTGATCGTGACAGAATGCGACATACACAGAGGGATAGTTATTTTGATAATCTATGGTAAATTACAGTTTGTCAAGTAAGAGCGGGGTCGACTTCATCAACAGGTAATAAAAGATTTTGAAAAAAGAATAGTAAATCTGTTTTCGCGGAATCCTGCTTTAACACTGCGGCAAGGACAAGCAAAATTCATGGCAAAAGGTTAAGATATATCCTACGAAACTGTCCAAACCCATCTTCGTACTCATCATCTGAAATGGCGCAACACAATAAAGAAGCCTCTGTTGACTAAAAAACATGTGACAAAGCGACTCGCTTGGGTGCATGAGAATATTGATAGAGATTTTAAAAATGTCATTTTTACTGATGAATGTTCTATATGGGCACGTTCTCATGCGAGCCTGGTCAACTTCCACCAATAGGCTTGTTCAGCGGACCGTAAAACATGGAATAAAGGTGCATCTTTGGGGCTGCTTCTCAAAGCAGGGATTCAACACTTTGCACCTCTTCACTGACAACCTAAATGCCGAGAAAATGATAAAAATCTACAAAAAGGCATCACTGCCATCTGCCAAACGATGGTTCATCACAAAAAATTAAGATTGGATTCTGCAGGAGGACAACGATCCTAAACACCGCAGCAAGCTCTGTACTCAGTGGAAGACTCAATCTGGCATCGTTACATTGGATTGGCCGTCGCAGTCGCCCGATGCAAACCCTATTGAAAATGTGTAAGCATATATTAAACGGAAGCTTTGTGGAAGACGCACATACACTTTGAAGCAGTTGTCTTACGAAACTCGTCGGATCTGGAGATCCTTGCCACTAGAATACGCCGTCAAATTAGTAGAAAGCATGCCTCGGAGATGCCAGGCAATTATCGACGCCGGTAATGACTGGACACATTATTGGCTGAATTGCATCATTGTTTGTAATGTGTACAATGTATATATAAATATGAAAGTTTCATCAAATAAATTTTTTCATAAATTAACACGACTACGCTCTTACTTGACAGACTGTAATATATGACAGCGTATATTATACGCTTTATACAATAGAGTATTTTCTTCATAACTTAAAAAAAAGAATTAAAAAAATGAAAATCAATTTAAAAAAAAAGAAATCAACTCAAAGTCATGAAATAAAATTTTTATTTATATACTAAATTAACTAAGAGAAACAAAATCAAAAGTAGGTAACAAATCATTAGGGGTCTACAACTTTTTTTTTATGTCGATTCCAGCACTTCAGAAAATACCTGCTAAATAATCTTTTTTTATATATATTAGGTTGCTGCAGATGAAATGGCCGATTTTGCTATGACATAAAGTGGGCTACAATTTTAGTGTATTATGTTGGCACAAGGCGGCGCAAATAATATGACATATTAAAGTATAAATACTGCTACCTTGGTTTATGGAGTCATTTCTGTTTCTCACTTCATAGTGATCGTAAAAACAACAAGAGAAAGTGAACATGGAAGTGAATCAAAAACGACTACTTTTACTATACGAATTTAAATTAGAGCACAACGCAACGGAAGCAACGAGGAATATCAACAGCGCATTTGGGCCTGATACGGTTAGCGAACGAACCACTTGGTGGTGGTTCGAAAAATTTCGATCCGGAGATATGGACCTTGGAAATGAGCTACGTGGACACCCAGGACCATCAATCGATAACAGCGAGCTACGTACATTAGTTAAATCTGACCTCCGCCAAACCATAAGGGATCTTGCCGAGAAATTAGGCGTTCATAACTCGACAGTTTGCCGCCACTTGCAACAACTTGGAAAAGTGAAAAAGCTTGACAAATGGGTTCTGCATGATCTTACCAAGCAAAACATGACGTGTTGAATGGAAATTCAGTTCTCTTCTCTCCCGCAACAAAAAGGAACCGTTCTTGCACCTAATTGTGACCTGCGATGAAAAGTGGATTTTTTACGATAATCGTCGCCGATCGGCCCAAAGGCTAGATGCCGATAAAGCGCCAAGACACATGCCGAAACCAAGCCTCCATTCAAAGAAAATAATGGTAACTGGTTGGTGGTCTGTAGCTGGAGTTATCCACTATTCGTTCCTGCAACCTGGCGAAACCATTAATGCTGAAAAATACTGTGCTCAACTGGATGAAACGCATCAGAAATTGATAGTCCAATGACCTAGGCTTGTCAACACGGATGAAGTGATACTGCTCCATGATAACGCACGACCTCATGCGTCGAGAACAACGGTCTAAAAATTAAACGAGTTGTGCTATGAGACTCTTCGACACCCTTCATATTTACCAGACTTCTTACCAACAGATTACAATTTTTTTAAACATTCAAATCACTTTTTGACAGAAAAAAGATTCAATAATGAAGTTGCTGTCAAAAATGCCTTCGAGGAGCTTCTTCGACCCAGAAACTCGGACTTCTACAAAACTGGAATGAATGTACTTGTATCTCGTTGGAAAAATGAGTTTAAAATGAAATATACTCTAGGAAAACAAAATTTGGAAGCAGATTGCTTAAGTAGAAACTTTATTGGGATCAGATAAAAACAGAGATGAACAGTTAAAAGTAGTAAACTTGGTTAAACTCGAAGACATATTAATAGATCAGAAAAAAAATGAAGAAATACAAAAAAAAAAAATAATAAATTAATTGAAAAACACAATGTCTGCTTAAAGAGGTTTAAAGAAAAAGAAAATTATTTTACCGGAAGAATATAGTATCAAACTGCTAAAATCAGTACATGACAATCTATGTCGCATTGGAATTAAACAAATGCAGAAGATGATCAGTCTATACTACACAGCCAAAAATTTGACAAAAAACATCAAAACAATTTATAGGATTTGCGAAATCTGTACAAAAAATAAATCAAATAAATCAAATAAGTCAATCATTTGAAATAATCTCTATAGACACAATCGGAGGTTTCGGAGGCTTCAGATCAACAAAAAAATACCTGCATCTATTAGTGGATCATTTTACAAGATATGCATTAATTTTAACCTAGAAAACGCAGAGTGCAAATTATTTTATAAAACTGATATCGAACATTACCGATACAGAAGATATTGGTATACTTCTCACGGACCAATGCCCAGGAATAAATTCAAATAAGTTCGAAAAACTTTTAAAGGACTAACAGATAACAATGATCTTCACTGCTTTAAATGCACCATATTCAAATAAATTAAACGTAAGACTGAATCAAACACTAGTCAACAAAATCAGATGTAAAATAAATAAAAATGGAAAAAGAGAAGCATAGACAACAATAGCCCAGGAATGTCTAAATAAATATAATATTACTAACCACCCGGTTACTGGTTTTACACCAAGCGATCTCATGTACAGTACAGATACCACTATTTTACCTAACGAATTAAAAAAAGGAAAATCCAAAAGAAACTGGAGTAAAGATAGGAGAACAGTATTTAAACATACAATAAAATCACACGACTATAACAGGACACTAATTGATAAAAACCGAAAATACTGTAATTCAATGTTGGAGATATGGTGTATGTTGAAAATGGGAACAAACTCGACAGGAAAAAATTAGACACGCTGAAAATTGGACTTTATGAAATTGTTGAAAAGATTATAAACTATATATGAAAGATTAATACAGGTCACAAAAAGCAGAATCAAATCTTTTTTATACTACAAAACTTACTCCAATCTCTAAATTTTAAGATAAGATAGAAGAAAAAGAAAAGTAAATATTTTGGGGAAAATTTTCTCCCCTACGGGAAAAGATGTAAAGAAAATTGTATTTTCTTTAAGTTTATATTTGAATATTTTGGCGCGCTTCGCTCGAGTAGATGGATTTGTATAAATGTAAATCTGTGCCTGTAACAGCTAGAAACAAGATGATGTCAAGTGCGATAAAGGTCAAAGTGCCAGTAGAAGAAAAAGATAAAAATTTAACATTGAATGTTGTTTCTGGTTATACAAGTTAGAGTAATTTGTTAAAAGATTGATGAATGTAGTCAATTATTGTAATCATAAGTAGGTTATAAAATAATATTATCTTGTTTTACAGAGCCACGCATCAGTGTTTTAATGAGCGAAAGATAAAACATCTTATATATATATATATATATATATATATATATACACATATATATTGTGACGTGGTGCTTTACACTAGTCGCATGAGGGGGCCAAGGCGTAGCTAGTAGGCCTCCTTGTAGCCCATACCATCCATTACAATCTAAGCTGTCTCGCAGGACTGACACAGTTAACCCTAATGACAGCCACGCAGGGCCGTGTAGACTGCACCTTCTCCAGGTGCATGGGCTTAGAGCTTACGTACAAACTCCAGTGGGGGGTCAATCTCAGAAGCTCACAGCAAGCCTTATCAGTGCTCGCACAGAAACCGCAACAAGAAAAGTTTACAAGTTACCCGACCGCTTCTCTACATTTGTACGCCACTCTGATTCCCAGTGACGTTACAATATATATATATATATATATATAAATATATATATATACTACTGTGATCAAAAAGTAAGGTGAACTTGTTTATAAAATGTAAATTCTTTATTTATTCTTCCAAATCAATTTTATCCTCATCAAAGTAATCCCCGTCCGATAAAACGTACTTTTGCCAACGCTTTTTCTAGTCCTCGAAACAGTCGGAATAGTCTTTTTCCAGTATAGCCTTTAAGACCTTCTTTGATTCGGTTTTTATCTCCTTAATCGTGTCAAAACAGCGTCCCCGCATAGGCCTTTTGAGTTTTCTGAATAGCCAGAAGTCGCACGGAGCCAAATCGGGCGAATACGGTGGTTGCGGAACGATATGAGTCGAGTTTTTGGCAACAAAGTCGCAAAGAACCAATGCAGTATGACATGGTGCATTATCGTGATGAAGGAACCAAGAGTTGTTCGCCTATAATTCCGACCCTTTCAGACAAATATCTTCACGCAAACGACGCATCACGCTCGAATAATATTTTTTCTTGACAGTTTGGCCTAGCGGAAGGAATTCATAGTGCGCCACACCACGATAATCAAAGAAAACTGTCAACATGACCCCTATTTTCGATCGACTTTGCCGTGGTCTTTTCGGTCTTGCTTCACCTTTTGCACGATAATCGCTAAATTGGTTAGTGGTTTCAGGGTCGTATGCGTAAATCCAAGTCTCGTCTCCAGTAATGATGCATTTTAAGTGGCCCAGATAGTCAGACAGCAAAGTTTCACACACATCAACGCGACGCTTTTTCCAAAAAATTGAGCGATTTTGGCACCAATCGAGACTTGACGCGTTTGAGATATAAAATATCCTCCAAAATAGTTTGGGTTGAGCCAAATAATATTCCAACGCTATCAGCGGGGTCTCTAACTGTAAATCGACGATTTTCAAGCACCAAATCTTTGATTTTTTGGACGTGGCCGTCATCGGTTGACGTTGATGGTCGTCCAGAGCGCGGTTCGTCTTCAACACGTTCTCGGCCCGCTTTGAACTCGTTGCACCACTTATAAACGTTTTTTTGTGCCATAGTTTGATCACGAAAGGCCTTCCGCAATATTTTCAACGTATCCGCACAAGAATATTCGATTCGCAAACAAAATTTGATGCAAGTTCTTTGCTCAACAAAATCACCCATTGTAGTAATCGAAAAATTCACTTTTGTTTGTTTACAAAAACACGTGTAACTCGGAGTTAATTAAACCTTTTGACAAACAGACGCTTGGCAAATGTTATAGACAATCCTACCAACCTAGGGAAAAAAATTTACCTGCCTTCCTAATGCCCGGGAGTTATAAATGATAATTTCACCTGATTTTTTGATCACAGTGGTATATATATATATATATATATATATATATATATATTCTAACGCCACTGGGGATCAGGGTAGCGTACAAATGTAGGAAAGTGGTATATATATATATACACAGTGTGTCCCATGGAAAACGAAACTTTTTCAAAGTAAAGACAAAAACTCAATATTCCGGCAAATCACATTTATTTTATTTAAAATAGTCTCCTTTCGCATTAATACAACGTTTTGCACGATCAATGAACATATCGAATAAGTTTCTGAGATCATTCTTATCCATCGAATTTAGTATATCGGTCGTCGCTCTTTGGATGGCCTTTACTTTGGCATAACGTTTTTCTTTCATAGGCAAGTGCAATTTGGACAACAAGTAGAAGTCGCACGGAGCCAAATCTGGCAAGCAGGGTAAATGGTTGATGGTTAAAATGGAATTTTTGATCAAAAAATCCGTGATCAAGTTCGATCGATAAGACGGGGCATTATCATGCAACAAATGCCAGCTCCCTTTTTCACGGTATTGGGCTGCACACGACGAATCCGGCTAAGCAAACGCTTTATAATACCAAGATAAAACACAGCAGTAATCGTTTGACCAGGTGGAACGAGTTTACAATAAATAATACCTTCCGAATCGTAGAAATAAATCAACATTGTCTTTACTTTTGACTTTTCAAGATGACTTTTTTTCAGATTGAGCTCGGTTGGGTGCTTCCATTCAGCACTTTGACGCTTGGTTTCGAGATCATATTGAAAACACCATGTCTCGTCACCAGTCACAACTAAATATTTTAAGTTTGCGTCCTTTTTTGACTCTTTAATTAAATCCTAACAATGTTGAATTAAGAGCAATTTTTCGTAGTCGGTCAATTTGTGTGGAACAAAGCGTGCACACACCTTCCGTAGATTCAAATGATCGGTTAAAATGCGATGAATTAAATTTTTGGACATATTTAATTCCATTTCCATGTATCGCAATTAAGATTTTGGCTCATTTTTTATAAATTTACGCACTTTTTCAATGTTACTTTGAGTAATCACAGTATTCGAAGGACCTGGATGTTCGTCGTCCTGAATGTCCTCACAACCTTCCTGGAACCGCTTATACCACTCATACACTCTGGTACGGGATAGACAATTATCGCCATAAACTTGTTTCAGCAAATTATGCGTCTCAGTAAAGGATTTACCGAGTTTAAAACAGAACTTAATATTTGCTCTTTGTTCGAAGTTCATTTTTTGACCGATGCCACAAACACACTGTGACTTTGAGCGCAATATTTTGGTTTCCATTAGACCAAATGTCATACAATTTTGACAGGATGTCAGTTGAGAATCGACCTTTCCATTGCTAACATCCACTAATAGGTGGCGCCAATAAGAATCGATGTTTTGAAAAAGTTCCGTTTTCCATGGGACACACTGTGTGTATATATATATATATACATATATATATATACATATGTATATATATATATATATATATATATGTATATAACACATCGTTAAATAAGTCCTAAGACTAACAACAACACCAAAATTTTTTTTCAAAAATCATTTTTATTCATCAATATAATCTCCTTTTAGAGTGATACAATCTTTCCAATGCCTTTCTAACATTTCTATACCATGTTTATAGAAGGATTTATCCTTTGCTTCAAAATAGGCTTCAGTTTCGGCAATGACCTCCTCATTCGAGCCAAATTTTTTTCCCTAGAGCATTTTTTTGAGATCAGCAAAGAGCCAGTAGTCGCTGAAGGCTAAATCTGGCGAAAACGGAAAGTAAGGAAGCAAATCAAAGCCTAATTTGTTCAATTTTGCCGTTGTTTTCATGGACTTGTGGCATGGTGCATTGTCTTGGTGAAAAAGGATTTTTTTCTCCTTCATGTGCGGTCGTTTTGCTGCGATCTCCTCCTTCAAACGTACCAACAAGTCAATATAATAATCACTATTGATCAATTTACCTTTTTCCAGGTAGTCAATAAAAATCACGCTATGTGTATCCCAAAAAACAGACGCCATGACTTTGCCAGCAGACTGCTACGTTTTCGGACGTTTTGGGCGGCTTTCGCCAGCCATGCGCCACTTAGATGATCGCCGATTCGACTCCGGAGTGAAATGATGTATCCATGTTTCATCCATGGTCACGTATCGACGCAGGAAATCCTTTTTATTGCAAGTAAATAGCGATACACAGCTCTCTCGTCGACTCGCTGCTGTTTTTGTTCCACTGAAAGCAATTGCGGCACCTACTTGGAAAAAACCTTTTTCATGCTCAATTTTTCATGAAGGATTGTAAATACGCTTCCAGATGATATCTGTGTCATTTATGCAATCTCACGGACTTTCACTTTGCGATTTTTCATTACAATTTTTAACACTTCACTCACATTTTCTTGTGTAACGGCTTCCAATGGCCTACCCGAACGTTCCGCATCGTTTGTGTCCGTACGACCACGTTTAAACGCAGCCTACCAACGACAAATCGTTGGTTTGGATGGAAAGGAGTCTGAGTAATGTTTTTCAAGTAATTGCTGGGCTTCTACGGTGTTTTTACCTATTAAAAAATAATGTCTTATCAACACGCAAAACTCGCTTTTTTCCATTTTTCAAACCTATTACAAAGTAACTTTACTCTAACCTTGATAACTCTGCTGTCTGTGATCCGATCGACGTGAAATTTTTACACGTTTTATGTGAAGGTTCGCACTCTATGGAAACGTGGCCAGTTTGGTACTACTAGCACCGTCTTTGGGTTAGTCTTAGGACTTATTCAACGATGTGTTATATATATATATACATATATATATATATATATATATATATATATATATATATATATATATATATATATATATTGTAACGGGGTGGCAGTTTTAAACATTAACCACCACAGGAGCAATTAGCTTCGGGGGACGCGCAATCCGCAAAAGGCGCGAAATTGCCCTTTGCGCCCCCTTTTAGGAAGCTAAAGTCTTGGACGACTTTGCTCCTGGGACCAGGCTCGAGAAGCCGGTCTACGGACCCAACTCACCCGTTGGAACGCCGCGCAATCGTCGTTGCGCGGCTCGTTCGTCGTCCTCACCTGGCTAGTTGATCTCGGAGAGGGCGGTATTCGGGAGGAGAGCTGAAAGCTCCTCGTCGCGGAAATAATAAAAAAAAATGCAAAGCAAAGTAACAAAAAAAAATTATAAATAATAAAAGGAAAAAAAGGATATAATAATTTGAGCGAGACAAGCTCGCACCAAACAAAACAAAAAAAAACAGAAAAAAAATAGGAGAAAAAAAGAAAAAAATACAAATTAAAAATATAAAGAAAATAATTTAATAAGAACAAAAAAGAAATAAGAAATAATAAATAAGTTAACAATAATGATTACAAAAGAAATATAAAAGATAGTAAAATAAGTTATAATTGCCGCGTACGAGGAACGCAGGCGGTGAGGCGCGATATGATGCGCGAGGATGGCTCCCGCGCGCGGCGTATTCCACGAGTGCGAGAGAGAAAGAATGCCTCTCGCACTACGCCTATAAGAGTGAGAGAGAAAGGCTTCTCTTACTCGCGCGCGCCGTCTAACGCACGGGTGCGAGAGAGAAGAACACTCTCCCGCACGGAGCCCGTTGGAGCGAGCGAGAGAACGCTCTCCCGCTCTTGCGCGCCGCTTCTACTGCGAGTACGAGAGAGACAACGGATCTCCCGTACTACGCCGTAGGAGTGAGAGAGAAAGCGCTCTCCCACTCTTGCGCGCCTAACCCTACGCGGGTGCGAGAGAGAACGCAACTCTCTCGCGCCGATCTAACTCGAGTGGGAGATAAAGGTTTCTCCCACTCGCGCGCGCGCCGTATACGCCGCAAGTGCGAGAGAGAAAGCGACTCTCCCGCACTGCTTTCACTAGAGTGAGAGTGATACCGCTCTCTCACTCGCGCGCGCTTAAGCTCCTATAGGTGCGAGAGAGAACGCAACTCTCTCGCCCTGTATACGAGAGTGAGAGAGATAGCGCTCTCTTACTCGCACGAACCGCGAAAAATACAAAAATATGAAAGCGCGGAGTAACCGGCGGAGGTTACTCCTACGCAAATACAACTACAAAAAAAAAAACAAACGGCTTTACGCGCGAAAATTAAGTCTTAGCGGACTTACTATTTGGCTGGCCAGCCGCGCTCGCAAGACGCTCGTCGAAGATGGCGGGGAAGGCGACTCGGCTTACTCTCGGATGTGAAGTCGACTCGCTCTCAGTCGCCGGTGATCTGCCTCGGTGCCGTCGGCCGGTGTGGGTTTCTTGGCTGCCTGCACAGCCGCTGCTCGCCAAGACACCAAAAATACACCCCGATAACTTTCTTCTTCAACGCAAAGAAGAAAGAAACGAAAAAACGCGTAATCGGCGCGTCCAAAATGGCGGTGATTATATTCTTTCCCGCGGAAAAACTTCGTGAAGCGAAAACGAAAGCGCGTGGCTTATCCGACGGCGAACTCTATACTGCCCTAAAAGGCGGGAGACGGCTTGGCTACCTAGCCTAGCCTCTCCTATGCGGTACTCGACTAGCCTATCTCTAGTCGCGTACCGTTTCTGCCCGTCCGCGACTGTCGCGTTACTTCTTTTCCGCGGTCCCCTTTATCCCGATTACGCTAAATATGACGCGGCGCGGAGCACGGAGTGTTCTCCGTGACAATATATATATATATATATGTATATTACTATTATTTTACAACTTTATTTAAAATAATGCTCACAAATGAATCATTCAAAGTATTACCCGTTGCTAGCTACAACTTCTTCTCATCTTTCTGCTAGAGCTCGAATACCGTTACGGTAAAATGGTTCATCTTTCGAAGCTGTCCGCGAATCAAGCAAATTTTTTTTATCTCATATGAGCGGAATAGCTAATTAGCCAGACCATGTGCCATCGAACGGAGTAAGTAATAATCGGACGGCGCAATATCTGGGGAATATGGCGGGCGGGGTAAGACTTCCCATTAGAGCGTTTCTAAGTAGGTTTTAACGCGCTCGGCAATGTGAGGCCGAGTATTGTCATGCAGTTGATTTACTTTTCCGTGTCTTTGCTCGTATTGTGACCGTCTTCTGCATGGTAATTGTTTTAACCGCATTAATTGAATTTGATACCGTTGTCCAGTCATGGTTTTGTTTTGTTTTAACAGCTCATAATAAATCACACCAACCTGATCTCACCTAATACATAGCATAAACTTTGCAGCGTAAATATTGGGCCGAGCCGACGACGTAGAAGCATGACCGAACAGTCCATGACTTTCTTCTTTTTCAGTTGCTGTAATAAATCCATTTTTCATCACCTGTCACGATGCGATAAATAAAACATTTCTTCTATTGCCGCTGGAACAGTTGTTCACAAGCAAAAGAACAACACTCTACGTCCCTTGGTATTGAGTCATAAGGAACCTAATTTCCCTATTTTTGAATCATTCCCAACGCGTGCAATCACTTGGAAATGGCTTGGCGGGTAACTCCTAATACTAAAGCTTAATACGAAAGTGTTTGGTCTTCTTTCACGCAGATAGTCATCAATATTAAAATCAGCATCTATATCAAAAAGTCTTTGAACGGTGTTTCACTTAGAGCAGCACGTTTGTAAACGTTTTGGAGCCTTCAATGTACTTAATTCGCCCTTTTCTTAGAATTAAAGAAAAAGAGCAACACTTCCCGCAAGTAACGATTATTTGGCATAGAATAAGACATTCTCGCACAACGAAAAATGTATGACGCCAAAACAAACTCATTAATGTAACAAAGCGATTTGTTTACCATATGTCTTAGCTTCCTTTATGACGTTTTGGGTTTCGAAATCGATAAACACTTACTGCTAGAGCTATCTATTGACAAACAGCGGAAACTTAGTTGCGCACCTAATATATATATGCATATAATACCCAATACATAGATACTACTGTGATCGAAAAGTAAGGTGAAATTGTCTTTTAAAACTCTCTGAAATTAGAAAGGTAGGTAAATTTTTTTTCCTAGGTTGGTAGGACTTTCTATAACATTTGTCAAGCGTCTGTTTGTCAAAAGGTTTAATTATCTTCGAGTTACACGTGTTTTTGTAAACAACCAAAAGTGAATTTTTCGATTTTTACAATGGGTGATTTTGTTGAGCAAAGAACTTGCATCAAATTTTGTTTGCGGAACGAATATTATTGTGCGGGCACGTTGAAAATATTGCGGAAGGCCTTTGGTGATCAAACTATGGCACAAGAAAACGTTTATAAGTGGTAAAACGAGTTTAAAGCGGGCCGAGAATGTGTTGAAGACGAACCGCGCTCTGGACGACCATCAACGTCTACCGACGAGGGCCACGTTCAAAAAATCAAAGATTTGGTACTTGAAAATCATCGATTGACAATTAGAGACGTCGCTGATAGTGTTGGAATATCATTTGGCTCAACCCAAACCATTTTGAAGGATGGTTTGTATCTCAAACGCGTCAAGTCTCGTTTAGTGCCAAAATCGCTCAATTTTTTGAAAAAAAAGCGTCGCGTTGATGTGTGTGAAACTTTGCTGTCTGACTATCAGGGCCACTTGAAATGCATCATTACTGGAGAAGAGACTTAGATTTACGCATACGACCTTTAAACCACCGACCAATCCAGCGATTATCGTGCAAAAGGTAAAGCAGGACCGAAAAGACCACGGCAAAGTCGATCGAAAATAGGGGTCATGTTGACAGTTTTCTTTGATTATCGTGGTGTGGCGCACTATAAATTTCTTCCGCTGGGCCAAACTGTCAACAAAAAATATTATTTGAGCGTTATGCGTCGTTTGCGTGAAGCTATTTATGTGAAACGGCCGGAATTATGGGCGGACAACTCTTGGTTCCTTCATCACGATAATGTACCATGTCATATTGCATTGGTTCTTCGCGACTTTTTTGCCAAAAACTCGACTCATATCGTTCTGCAACCACCGTATTCGCTTTATTTGGCACCGTGCGACTTCTGGCTATTCAGCAAACTCAAAAGGCCTATGCGGGGACGCCGTTTTGACACGGTTGAGGAGATAAAAACCGAATCGAAGAAGGTCTTGAAGGCTGTACTGGAAAAAGACTATTCTGACTGTTTTGAGGACTGAAAAGGCGTTGGCAGAAGTGCGTTTTATTGGACGGGGATTACTTTGATGGGGATGAAATTGATTTGGAAAAATAAATAAAGAATTTACATTTTATAGACAAGTTTACCTTACTTTTTGATCACAGTAGTGTATATTAGGTGCGCAACTAAGTGTGTGTATATATATATATATTATACGGCTTTCTAATTATATTGTGCTATTTTCCTGACTTACATACGCGGATAGCACGCGTAAGCATCATAATAACGAAGCAGACCGACTGTCTGTGGTAGCAAATACATTACCCGCGAATGCCATATAACTACTCTAGGACTGGAAAGCCGGTGATATACCATTGCTATCGAGTAAAAACAATGTAAGCAAATCCAAAGCTATTGATTTCGATTTCCAACAAACAAAAACGAACTTACAGATGTCGTTCATACTTTTTTTTCTGATACTGTAACCACCCTTGATTATGTAACTAAATAATTAATCAACAATTTTACAATCTCCATTGTTTTGGAAATATACCTATGAAGAGTTACGTAAAAAGCTTTAGAAAGCGCTACTCTCTTTTCACCTGGACGGTTTGATTGCTGGGTGATTTTGCTGGATGCTTCTTAAAAATAACGGAATCGACAACCGATTTTACAGAATTTTCGCATCCCATCTGTTCGCTACTTACAGATATAAGAAAACACTATTTTATGGCTGTACTTGTGTACAAAATCGTACGCATGTACATACTCGATCATCTATAGAGTTTCATCATTAGATATGTACCCACAGATCCGCGTAGAGATGAAACAAAGCAACTCACTGCTTCCTGATGCGCACTGAAATTGGTAAGCGTTCTTTTCAAGTACATGATGCGCATATATGAAACTTCATGCTTGCTAAGTTACGAAATATCTCGCCTCTCTCCAGGTTTAAAAGAGCGACCAAGAGATATTATCTCAAACTTGAATAAAGGGGGCGAGACCCTTCTTTCGAAAATCATAAGATTTTGGAAGTTGTTGAATGACTCGCTATGCTTGCCTAAAAATAGGAAGACACCTTAGTCGAGTCGATGAGAGCATGCTTACACCTTTAGTGTAAACAAATATCGCTGACTCGCGACAAAATTTCGACCATACAACAGCTTTTAGCCATCATAGAAAATTTCCGTCGAAATACGTTGCACAGTATGACATACATAATAAAGATTCGTATTATATAAACTGGAGGACAAGAAAATCGACGTCCAGTCTTACGCGCGGGGGAACACGCAGACGCTGAAATTTCAATATTCATTTTAATGCGGGACTTGCTAACCCGTCCCGTACGTGCCCGCTCGCGCATCGTGAACTGAAAACGATCTTATTGTTATGACTTACTCGAATTCTCGAAGACACCTCTGCCCCATCGGATAGGGAAATCTCCAGACATGGCAAAGGGGAAAATAAAACAAATACAAATTCATTGCGAATCATAATTCAACTCTTACCTGCAACTAGTATTTGTTCCTAGACCCTCGAAGTCCGCTTTGTAACATATCCCCGCGTGGATGAGAAATAAGTAGGAGGAATCAAAGGCAAATCAATAAACAAATACCAATCTCCTCTGTACGGCTTCTCTTAATTTCACAAATATATTTATCTATACTATTCGCTTAACACTTCAAGTTACTGCACTTCCACGTAGAACGGCGTACCTTTTACACATTAAAAATCTACGAAAAACACTGACAAAACAAAAGAAAATCGATCACTCGATCGAAGTCCAAATCGAAAAAGAAAACTCTGCCCGAAAAACTCTTAAATAAAAAAAAAAACTCTCGTCTAAATGACGCGCTGCCAGACGGCTGAAGAAACTCTCTCCAAAAAACTTTCAAAACTCTCTCTTGCGGGCCTGCTCTTCCTTAATACTTAAAGACTCGGTCGCGTAGGGACTTTTGCTTGTTAGGCGTCAGCATACTACTATGAACTAAAAGTAAGACCAATTTTTAATTTAAATTTTGCGGGTTTATCGATTTGACGAAACATTTTTTTTAAGTTGGTAGTACTGTGAGAGGCATCTGCGACAAATTTCATGTCAATATATTCATTAGTTTGCATGTGACGCATGTTTTTGTGAACATTGAAAAGTGATTTCGGCGATTTTTATAATATTAAATTTTAGTGAGCAAAGAAGTTGCACTAAATTTTGTCTTTGGAATGATGTTTCTCGTGCAGAAACGATCAGAATGTTACAGAAGGCCTTCGGTAAGCAGACTTTGTCAGAAAGAAATGTTTACAAGTGGTACAAACAGTTCAAAGAAGGCAGAGACAGTGTCAAAGGCACAGAGCGTCCAGGACGATCATCGACATCGACTAATGAGAAACACATCAAAGAAATCAAAAACCTTGCATTCCAAGATCATCAGTTAACAATTAGAGACTTGTTGATACTGTTGTCATTTCATTTAGATCGATTCAAGCAATTTTGAAAGATCATTCAGGTCTTAAACGCGTCAAATCTCGATTGGTTCCAAAAATACTCAATTTTGTTCAAAAAGAGCGTCGTATTAATGTGTGCAAAGAGATGCTTACTGACTACCAGAATGTCATAAAACGCATTATTACGAGAGATGAGACATAAACCTATGCCTACGATCCAGAAACAACCGATCAATCGAGCAAATATTCTACCAAAGGTGAAGCAAGACGAAAAATATCGCGTCATAGTCGTTCAAAAATCAAGGTCACGTTGACAGTTTTCTTCGATTATCGTTATGTTGTGCATTCAGAATTTCTTGCGCCGGGCCTAACTGTTAACAAGAAATATTATTTAAAGATTATGCGTCGTTTGCGTCAAGCTATTTGCAAAAAGAGGCCGGAATTGTGGCAAAACAACTCATGGTTTTTGCATCATGATATTGCACCGTCTCACACCGCATTGATTATTCGCGACTTTTTGGCCAAAAATTCAACTTATATCGTTCCACAACCACCGTATTCGCCTGATTTAGCACCGTGTGACTTCTGGCTGTTCAATAAACTCAAAAGTCTACTTCGGGGACATTTTTTTGACTCGATTGAGGAGATTAATCGTGAATCGCTGCGCCGACTAAAGGTAATTCTGGAAAATGGCTTCTCTCACTGTTTCAAGGATTAGAAAAAAAGGGTGGCATAAGTGTATTATGTCAAGTGGGGATTACTTTGAAGGCCACGAAATAGACTAAAAGAATTAATAAAGAATCCAAAAAAAAAAAAAAAATTAGTCTTATTTTTTGATCATAGTAGTCTTTGTAGACTCCCGAGTCTTTCTCACGCCTCCCAACAAAAATGCAACTTTGGTATATTTATTGTCTAATTGTATGTGCTGATAGGAGTTGTTATACTCGGGTTTCCATATATGGATTGGAAAAATATTATTCTCAAATTATAAGAATATTATTCTTCATGTCTCCTGGATTTTTCCATAGGAGTTAATTTGCAGTATTTTTGCAAGCATTACACTTTCTATAATAGAACCAATACATTATCATATAGAGACGTTCCATTGCATAGAGCGCGTAGCGTCATCACCCAATATAATATTTATTAAATGTTGATATATTACATATTTGTTTTCATTGGTATGATATGAAAGATGTAAATATTTCCAATATCTCTTTATAATTATAAAGATATTAAATGTTAAGATTTTCATAAAATTAATTATAATTTAATTTCAAATTTAATAATTCATTTTATTTTTGATTAATTTTAATTTTTACGTTACATAAAATCAAGTCCTACATTAACTTTTCCTAAGTATGTAAGGACTTTGCCAGTTCAATAAAAAATCAGTTATTTTCGAGCATATTCTGCTAGTTGAAATTACTGTTTCCAACAAAGTCTAAATCTCTGCTCCAGAGAAGTCGTATTAAAAGTAATGGGTTGAAGTTTAGTCTCGGTTGAAAATAGCCAGCTGGATAACCAGCAAGAAAACCAGCTGTATCAACTGCAACTCGCGTTTTTGGATAAACTCTAGCCGAGTATACTTAGCTGGGTAGATCCAGCTTCTTTAACGATTTTCTTCTACTTCGCTGATATCAGGCAATATCTATTTTTTTCATAATTGTTTTTTGTTGCGAAAGATAAAAAAATTATTTTAATATTTAAAAGAAAATCGAAATCAAACAAATTTATTAACATCAATTTTTTCCGATTTTACTTTATGACCTATAGCATCCACTTTAAACTCATTCATATCCCTCAATGCTAGATATAAAGCCGCACTACTAAACCCTTTGATATGCAAATAAAATTCGCTTTGTCGTATCCACGCGATTTTGCTTATCAGCACTGTTGGTAGAAGAAAAGTATTTTAAACAGAATAGCATCGGCCATCGATCTAAATGAAGATACTAATAATATACTGCGCGGCGTTTGCCAAAGGTAACTCTTGAGGACTAGGAGACGTCAAAATTGACATGGAAATGAAACATTAAATTAATGTTATCAGTTAAGACTAATAAAGTGTAAATAAGGAGATGATAGAAGAATAATCTTTAAATGTCGTTTCTTAGCTTACGGCTTATGTACAAAGTTGAATTGTTAAGCATATTAATGTAATGTAATAAATAAATTCGTTGCCAACAGAGAAACAATTTGTAGTTTATTCGTAATATCCTAACAAATAAAAGAAATTGTCTTGTATACATTGTAACGCCATTGGGGATCAGGGTGGCGTACAAATGAAAGAGGAAGAGGGGGAAATTGCGGGTTTCTTACTATTACGAGTAAGTTAAAACATCCGATTAAACTGAGCACAAAACGCACACATTTATTTGAACTAAAATTACTAAATACAAAAATTGATCGCGTTTTTACGCGAGCCCAGGGCGCCAGCTACACTCGTGTAGCGTGGTTTCGTGCGCGGCAAATACGTTGTACGGCTAGCTCACGATTAGAGCGGTCGCGGGCATACAAGACGCGAGAAACCAAAAATGGCGCGTAGCACGCGTCGCGGTCGCATACACACAGCCGGGAAGGATACGGGGACGATTCGTTGCAGGGATGCCGCCTGGCAACAGCTGCTGCACTTGGGTGCACTTACCAGACATTCTATTCACGCTTCAGATACTACAATAACGGTTTTCCCGCTCGCTCGTTTCGTTTTTACTCTCTAAAAAGACGGATACGGAGCCGAACTGCTACTGCTAATACCACGACTTATTGCTCAAACGGACCCGAACGGAGTGAACGAGAAGCTCTTGCGTACATTGCACTTTCGCGAGCGCGGATTTCAGATCATTGTTCTGCGCCGGCGCAACGTACATGTAAAGTACGTTACGCGACGCAGCCGCCGCGCGCGCTAAGCGCTGTCAGCAGTTGACATTACTGTTCGCCAGCAGTGCACATTTAGGTTATCCGCTCGCGAGTGCCAGTGTTGTTGTGTTTTCCCTGGAGCGGCAAAAATCTTCCTCCGATGTCCAGAGAGTCCAGGTAAGTCGACGCGTTCCATGGCTGGTAGGCGTCGACTAATTGGTTTATTTTTTTTCTTTTTCAGGTGCGGCAGTACGGCGATTAGCAGCTGGCAAATCAAATTATGAGCGGTAGAGAAAGCGAAGCAGCGGTGTCAATAACAGCAAGAGCCTGCTAGCAGGGGCGGCGAGGGCACGCTATTAGACACTTCCAGGTGCGTAATTACTTGCACTTAAATGCTGTGCTTATGTGTTTTTGCTTGCTTTCTAACCTCCTCTTCCACTTCCCTATGATGTGGTGTGGCAGCTTGTACTTCCCTTCCAAGGTGCAGCTGCTACTATTATTTTCTTCCATGTTTACAGTCTGTCAAGTAAGAGCGTAGTCGTGTTAATTTATAAAAAATTTATTTGATGAAACTTTCATATTTATATATACATTGTACACATTACAAACAATGATGCAATTTAGCCAATAATGTGTCCAGTCATTACCGGCGTCGATAATTGCCTGGCATCTCCGAGGCATGCTTTCTACTAATTTGACGGCGTATTTTAGTGGCAAGGATCTCCAGATCCGACGAATTTCGTAAGACAACTGCTTTAAAGTGTATGTGCGTCTTCCACAAAGCTTCCGTTTAATATATGCTCACACATTTTCAATAGGGTTTGCATCGGGCGACTGCGACGGCCAATCCAATGTAACGATGCCAGATTGAGTCTTCCACTGAGTACAGAGCTTGCTGCGGTGTTTAGGATCGTTGTCCTCCTGCAGAATCCAATCTTAATTTTTTGTGATGAACCATCGTTTGGCAGATGGCAGTTAAGCCTTTTTGTAGATTTTTATCATTTTTTTGGCATTTAGGTTGTCAGTAAAGAGGTGCAAAGTGCCGAATCCCTGCTTTGAGAAGCAGCCCCAAAGATGCACCTTTATTCCATGTTTTACGGTCCGCTGAACAAGCCTATTGGTTAAATTGACCAGGCTTGCGTGAGGGCAGAACGTGCCCATATAGAAGATTCATCAGTAAAAATGACATTTTCAAAATCTCTATCAATATTCTCATGCACCCAAGCGAGTCGCTTTGTCACATGTTTTTTAGTCAACAGAGGCTTCTTTATTGTGTTGCGCCATTTCAGATGATGAGTACGAAGATGGGTTTGGACAGTTTCGTAGGATATATCTTAACCTTTTGCCATGAATTTTGCTTGTCCTTGCCGCAGTGTTAAAGCAGGATTCCGCGAAAACAGATTCACTATTCTTTTTTCATCTTTTTTGTTTACTTTTCCTATCGATTCACGTTCTGGTAAAGTATCGACATTTTTAGCCACTTTATATCGCTGTATCCACTTCTGTACAAATGCCTTTGACTTTCTCATATGTTTAGCAGCCGCTGATTGCGACATTTTGGGATCTTTCGGGTGGATGCAAAGGAACACAGCCTCGTAGCGCGACGCGTACTCAGCACTCATGGAGTTTAACGTGATTTTCTTTCAAAAGATCAACGACAACTGAATCTTTGTTGACAATGCATCAAGGACAAAGCTTTCGTCTATCGGCTTGCGAAAGAATTAGAGCAAAATCTTTCATTACCTGTCGGTGAAGTCGACCACGCTCTTACTTGGCAGACTGTAATTGCTGTCTAGGAGGTTGCAGGTACGGGGACCACTACAAGGACAGGAAGGAGCTTGGAAATGGAACCCTGCTGCAGTGTGTGCGAGCACTACCATCGCCCAGTCATGGGCTTTTGAGACTGGCTCCTCGCTGTAGCCTTTACTTGAACACGATGCCCCTGTACCTGGGGAAGGTAAAGCATGCACAGCCCTGCGTGGCTGTTAGTTAGGGTCAGCGTGGCAGTTCTGCGAGACGGCCAAGATTGTAAAAAGGGAGGGTTATTTCAGCTACGAAGAGGCACACAAGCTATGCCTTGGCCTCCTCATGTGACTGGTGCAAAGACACCACGTCACAACACTTTATATTTCACGGACGAAAATTTTATTTATTTTTTTTTAATATACAGGGTGGGCCATTTTAATTTCTCCACCTGAATATCTCAGAATCTAAGCAAGATACGAAAAAAAAATTTTTTTAAAGTTGAAGAAGGCATAAGGGGTCAGATAACAGTGACCTTTAGCTTGACCTTGAAGTTGACCTTTAAGGTCAGTTGCAGGTCAACTTTACTTTTTAAATGATAATCCGTATTTTTTACGCCTTAATCGTAAAGAGCAAACAATTCTACAGCAAAATTGTTTATAACAAAATTTTGTTTTATGACCTCCAAGAGGTTAAAAATCAAGGTCGAATATCTTAAGCCATTTCTTGCATTTTCATTTTCATTACAGTGGTTTGTAGGAAAAATTAATTTATAACTGAATAACCTTCTTCGACCTAATACCACCACATCAATCTCAAATTTCATGCTTATCCACGCTCTTTATTCGAAATTCAATCCGTTGGTGAAAATGGGTTGAATAGGTTATTACCACGAATACGACAATAACAATACTCCTATTTTGATTGTTCTTGTAATCGTTTATCTAGACTCTCATATTATCAGTAACGGAGCAGTAGCCAAATCAATCCATTATTTCATTAAGATCTTTTCTGAGAATTTTCAAAGTCCTTAGATACAAGCATATCACATAATTTTAGTTCATGAGTTAAAGTTTTATCGTTTTGAAGTCACATTGTGTTCTACAAATAGGCTTTAAAGATAATAAGAAATGATTCTGATTATTTAAATTTTATGCTTTTTCTCTGATAAGTCTAAATCTTAAATTGGCTAAGAAAGCAATAGTCATAATTACCCTTGTTGGCGAGAATCCTCACTGGTGTAGGATAGTAAATTTATCATAACCTTGGAGCCTTATGGGTATGATGTAGAATTGTTAACGGATATGTAATTGGTTCGTACATTTTTGATGAAAGTGTCAATAGGAATATCTATGGACAGTTTGTTAAAGATCAGTTACCAGAACTAATAAAAAATATCGATTTAGACAAGTGACAAAGATTGTGTTGCCAGAATGATGGTTCACCAGTACATTTTACATGGATAATGTGGAATTTTTCGGATAAAAATTACAATGGTTCATGGATTCGACAAACAGGTACAGTTGCCAGAAACAGCGTCGTAGACGTAGTAAGTTCTGTTTCTTTTGGGGTGCTGGATTAAATCGAGTTCCCTTGTCTCTCACCATTTAAGGTGCTAGATTAAAGTAAGTCCCCTCGCCTTTTACTATTCGAGGTGATGGATTAAAGTGAGTCCCCTCGCCTCTTACTGGTTTTACGATTACTAATTGAACCTCAAAACAAATGTTCAAAGTTACGTCCCTCTGCTTCAAGGCACAAAAGCAAACGTCATTTAAAATAACGCACAGTGTTAAGCAAAGTTTGCCTTAGGATCACAGCACCTGCTCGACTAATGCAGTCTTGCATGATTAACCTTGTCGTAAACTGTTGTTCAAAAATAAACATTTATTATTTAGCCCCATAAAAGAAAATCCCGGGATGTCATATCAGGTGAACAAGCAGGCCAGTTTATAGGACCTCTTCGTCCAACCAATCTACCATTGTAGTTTTCATTCAAAAAATTCTATAAGACCCGTGCAAAATGTGCTGATGCACATATAAATTTTGTCATTTAACAAAAAGTCACATGCATCATAAATGTGTTGAAAATCAGATATTCAACACATTTATGAGATACGTAACTTTTCAAAGATAAGATAATTAACTTCTAAAATATTTTCGAAGTCTGCTTTCTATTTTAGCATTAAAAATAAAGGTTTTTATTACAGATAATAAAGTTGATTTTAATATAACCTGAAAAGTTAGCTCAAAGGTAAAATAAAGTTTACCTTTATTTTTATTGTCTTTCCTAACTTGAAATCTACTGAATAATACTCTACCGAATGAATTTTACTAGCAGATAGAATTTTGGAAGTTAGAGTAGTGGTAGATAGTGAGGATGAAATTTAAGATGTGCAGGGTACACGTAGGTAAAAGAAAGGATGAGCGATTTGGGGAAATAGAGGTTGATTCCAGAATCGAAAACATAAGATTTCATCTCAAAATGTAAAGATGACCTTAAAATAATTGTAAAAGTCGACTTCGGCGTCGACTTACAGTTCACACTTATCTTTATTCCTCTTCCCACCGCAAGCTCTACCCGCAAATGCCTTACTCACCTCTCCCTACAAGCGAGTAGAACTTTGGGTTGGCAGCGTAGTGATAAATAGTATTTGAGATCAATGAGGTGTATATGTGTTGGAGAGGAAATGAGTATATGTGTGTTTCCCTCATGACATTTGAAAACAAAATGGTGGTGTGATAGCTGATCTTCTAAAGCGCCTTGATAGAAGGTGAATTCCGGTGGAAAGTTTCCCAATAATACCACGCGACCTAATGACCCAATTTATGTGTAAATATGTTCAAAACATGTTTATCTAGTGGACCCTATAGGGGTTTTTGGAAATTCTATTTTTTTTCTAAATTATACAGTTTTCAAGTCAAAAACTGTTTTATTTCGCTAAGAAATTCGAATTCCAACACGTGTACAAAATTATTATAATATTTTGTTATTCCTAACAGTCGCATTGGCATGAAAACGCTTTTTAAGGTATTTGACCTTGATTTTTTACCTGTTGGAGGTCACAAAATGAAATTTTCTCTAGGACAAAAATAATGTTCAATTTTTTGTTCCTTTCGATTCAAGCATCAAAAATAGGGATTTGGAGGATGAAACTTGAGATTAAACAGTTAATCTTAAGAGTAAAAGAGTTGTGGGGGAAGGAGGGGGTTGTTGAGGCTGGAGGAGAAGGTAATATGTTAAGGTTGGGCCTAGGGTTAGTAGGGTACGTATTAATAGTGCTTGAGATAAATGATAGATTATTTTATTTTTCCTAAAAACCACGGTAATGCAGTGAAAATGCAAGAAACGGCTTTTCAAGATATTCGACCTTGATTTTTGACCTCTTGGAGGTCATGAAACAAAATTTTGCTCAGAACAAATTTGATCCAGAATTTTTCGCTCTTTCCGATTAAGGCGTAAAAAATACGGATTATCATTTAAAAAGTAAAGTTGACCTGCAACTGACCTTAAAGGTCAACTTCAAGGTCAAGCTAAAGGTCACTGTTATCTGACCCCTTATGCCTTCTTCAACTTAAAAAAAATTTTTTTTCGTATCTTGCTTAGATTCTGAGATATTTAGGTGTGAAAATTAAAATGGCCCACCACCCTGTATATTAAAATTCAAAAAAAAAATAATTAAAATTATTTTTTAATATTATTTTTAGTTTACTATTTTGAAAAATTATTATTAAATAAAAAATTATACTATATAATTAAAATATTAACATTTTCTCAATCAAGTATTGTTATACGCTTATTTAATTTTTTTTCTGCAATCACAAATTCATATTCTTTTTTAATTAAAAAAAAAAAAAACTCAACAATATTGTGCAATGTAATCATTAATTATTATAAAATACTCCGATGTATTTCTACCACAAATGTCATATTTTTCCGTTAAAATAACCGTACGTACAAAAATCTTGTGCAACGTTTGTTTGTGTAACGTCGGTAATTACGCTACAATGCGTTATTAGACATAACGAAAGCGATCGCTGCCTTTTAGAGCCTAAGCAGTAAAGCTCATGGGCTCGGGATGGCGGAGGAGGTTTAGCTTTACTTTTTCCTTTGCCATTTTTTTTGAAAGGGTGGTGTAATACAGGATTGAACGTGCGTCTAGGCCGAAACTCAGGCCTGTTACACCGCTCTTGGAAGGTCCTAACAAGTGCCAAGAGGTAAGAGGCAGTTAGCCGAAAGTCAGGCTAAACGCTACCTCTGAAAGGATGTAAGATAGAGTAGACAGTGGTAGAAAGCAAAAAAAGATAAATTATTTTAGTTTTGACTCACTTTTATGAGTTGAAAAATGCTTGGTTGTTGACCTGATCTTTCTCTCTCTCTCTATGTCTCTATCTCTGAGTGTGTCTGGCCGAAGATTGGGACGCGTTGACGTTTGGCAGGAAGAAGAACACTAAAAAAATAAATGCAATCAAGACAGAAACTTTTGCAGAATCCAGCAAGTGCCGCAGTACGGAAGTCCGATGGTCCTGGAGTAGTCGAGTCTGCTCCCCGCAGGTGGATCTCCCATTTTTATGCACTCGTACAGCGATAACGCTGTGCCAATCCGATTGCTTGAAATTAGCGTGGGGTGGACGCTAATGCTTTATCTTGAAGGCGTTTCGTCTAAGTGGGAGAGTGAGAATTAGAGAGAGAGAGAGGATTCCTTTTTGCATAATTTTTTATGGATTTTTATTGTCTATTATTTATAACGGAAATTCATTAACTTAAATTACATAATTGTTTTGTATTTAAGATTCAATGCATATTACAAAAAATAACGAAGTTTTAGTCGCATTTTCACGCATTAAATTCATGTGGATACATAAATTAAGAATAATTATTTGAATAAATGAAAAATGATTACTATACAGGACACGTATGGTATCCGTGGGTTAGTAAAGTAATAATTAAAATATGATTCATGATGGTTTCAAAATAATCGTTAAAATAATTATTCTTTTACAATTTTATCTTATTTGTAGGTAATTGTAATAACTGTTGGATAAATAATTAATCGTTTGATGCTATTTTTTGGTAAAACCAAGAGTTATTTAATTATTATTCTTCATGTTCTTTTCTACCGCTACGTTATTTTTAATTGAATTACTTAAAGTATTATAGAATGAATCGACTATTGCGCACTGACGATTATTGGGAATTAAGACAGTGCGAAAACGCGACAATTCTTATAAAATTTTGCAAAAAAAATTAACAGTTGAATAGTTCTAATTATTTTAAACATTCAATGCTATAATTTTCTTCTCGCAAAGAATTATAAGCACCTCCGCAGAATTGAGGTTACTTGTACATAAAATATATATGCATGAAAAAAAATATGAAAGTAAATTATTAATATAACAGTAAAAGAAAGAGAAAAAAATATTGCAAAATGAAATTAATATCGGAAAATTGATAGAAAATGCGATTAATACATGCACCGCATTATCAATGATAATAATCTTGGTATGGTTGCAGGCCTGTTGCTATTATTTAAATAAATTATTTTATTTATTTAGGGGAAAATCTTCACAAAGAGTGTACCTGTAAAAATCATATTCAGCATTTTGAGTGAGAACGGAAATGGTATGACTCCTTGATGTCTCGTATTGCAGCGGTAACGCTATTTTATTATGTCTTAGCAGAGAGTACGATTCAAGACTAGGAACTTAAGTATTTATGCTTGCAAAGACTCACAAATATATTACTACTTCATATTAATAAATTCATTTTTTAAAAAGAAAGGATATGGTCATGCTGTTTCTGTATTATACTTATATATTGTTATACCATGATTCATACGTGCGTATATATAATAATAATAATAAAAAAAAATTAAAACAATGCGTTACACATTCTGTCAAAAAAGTACCGGGAATTGTCGACTTAAATCTGGCGGGGCAATTAAGGCAAATAAAATTGTTTTTTCTAGGTTGGTACAACTGTCCTTAATGACTATGCTAAGTTTGAACGGAATCGGTCAACGAGTGTGTTTACAGTAGCTGGTTCAGTCAGTCGAAGTTTAATTGTGCCAAATATAGACAAATATCCCTACTAAATGTTGTGTGGAAAGTACTTTCAAAAATAATCGCAAACAGATTTAAACCATTTACTGAAAGAATCCTCGGAGACTACCAATGTGGACTCCGGAATGGCAGATCAACAACGGATCAAATATTCACAATCAGGATACTTCTTGAAAAATGTTATGAATACAACATCTCTATAAATCAGCTATATATTGACTATAAACAAGCGTATGATAATGTCAACCAACAATCATTATATAAGACGCTTCGAGAGTTTGGCATTCCTCTGAAAATTATCCGCCTTGTTCAAATGGCGATAGCTCAAGTAAAAGGTAAAGTCGCTATAGCAGACTAGACCTCAAAAGAATTTAACATTAATGTAAGCATAAGACAAGGTGATGCTCTTTCTTGCATATTGTTCAATATGACACTGGAAACAGTAATTAGAAACATAGAAATAAACCTAGGAGGGACAATATGTTACTTAACACGTCAATTCAATACACTGGCTATGCAGATGATTTGGATTTGATAGCCAGAGGGTTGGATGACCTTAAAATATCCTTTGGGCAGCTGAAAGCTAAATCTGATCGCGCTGGACTGTCGTCATTTTTTTAAAATCCAAATTTTTCAAAATTCTTGGTTCAAGCTCTAGCCTTTGCAATATGGTAATGAAATCTTATTTAATTCCTGATTTCAGATGAGCTATTCTTAAGATATGTCCACTGCAACTGCTGCTGAAAAAGGTGCTTCTGGGAAAGAGCTGGAACTTTGCCATTTTTTAATATTTTTTAATGAAAAAAATTATAGAAGTAAATAAAAATATATACTAATTAATGGAGTTTATCCTTTTTAATAAACGTTTATTGTCATATCGAGAAAGAATCTAGATAATCACTTTATTTCGCTTGCTACAACTGTATACGAGAACATATAAGCCCTTAAATACGTGTGAAAAATTTTGATAAATTTAATCGATTTTTTATTATATATTTCCATAAAGATTTATTATAAATTATTGTATATTAATGTATAATTCGAATATGATAAATATAAGATTACGTGGACATTATTATATTATTGTATTAATATTAATTTAGTTGTTTGTGCTATTTAAAAATTAGATGGATTAAGTATTTATGGTTTATGTATATGGTAAAAAGAAAATGTAAGACATCAAAATTATCGTATGGTTCTTTATAAATTAGAATCCATTCATAATATATTTATTTATATTAAATTATGAAAAAGGATAATTGTATTATATATATATATATATATATATATATATATATATATAACACATCGATTAATAAGTTCCGAGACTAACCCAGAGATGGTGCTAGTAGTACTAAATTGGCCACGTTTTCATATAGTGGAAACCTTTACATGAAACGTGTAAAAATTTCACGTCGATCGGATCACAGACAGCAGAGTTATCGAGGTTAGAGTAAAGTCACTTTGTAATTTGTTTAAAAAATGAAAAAAAGCGAGTTTCGCGTGTTGATAAAACATTGTTTTTCAATGGGTAAAAACACCGTAGAAGCCCAGCAATGGCTTGAAAAACATTACCCGGACTCCTCTTCATCCAAACCAACGATTTGTCGTTGGTATGCTGAGTTTAAACGTGGTCGTACGGACACAAACGATGCGGAACGTTCGGGTAGGCCATTGGAAGCCGTTACACAGAAAAATGTAAGTGAAGTGTTAAAAATTGTAATGAAAAATCGCAAAGTGAAGTTCCGAGAGATTGCAGAAATGACACAGATATCATCTGAAAGCGTATTTACAATCCTTCATGAGAAATTGAGCATGAAAAAGGTTTTTTCCAAGTGGGTGCCGCGATTGCTTTCAGTGGAACAAAAACAGCAACGAGTCGACGATTCAGAGAGCTGTTTATCGCTATTTACTCGCAGTAAAAAGGATTTCCTGCGTTGATACGTGACCATGGATGAAACATGGATACATCATTTCACTCCGGAGTCAAATCGGCAATCATCTGAGTGGCGCATGGCTGGCGAAAGCCGCCCAAGGCGTCCAAAAACGCAGCAGTCTGCTGGCAAAGTCATGGCGTCTGTTTTTTGGGATACACATGGCGTGATTTTCATTAACTACCTGGAAAAAGGTAAATTGATCAATAGTGATTATTATATTGACTTGTTGGTACGTTTGAAGGAGGAGATCGCAGCAAAACGACCGCACATGAAGGAGAAAAAAATCCTTTTTCACCAAGACAATGCACCATGCCACAAGTCCATGAAAACAACGGCAAAATTGAACAAATTAGGCTTTGATTTGCTTCCTTACTTTCCGTTTTCGCCAGATTTAGCCTTCAGCGACTACTGGCTCTTTGCTGATCTCAAAAAAATGCTCTAGGGAAAAAAATTTGGCTCGAATGAGGAGGTCATTGCCGAAACTGAAGCCTATTTTGAAGCAAAGGATAAATCCTTCTATAAACATGGTATAGAAATGTTAGAAAGGCATTGGAAAGATTGTATCACTCTAAAAAGAGATTATATTGATGAATAAAAATGATTTTAGAAAAAAAATTTTGGTGTTGTTGTTAGTCTTAGGACTTATTTAACGATGTGTTATATACATATACATATATATTTTCACAGGTGGCCCTTCAAGGTTAGGCCCCCTGCCATGCGGTGCAAGGTAGAGTTTGCGGCGTGACTACACGCGGCGCCATCGATCAAGCGATCGATGGCGCGACGCGGGAAAAGGCGCGAGAATTTTTGGCGTGCCGACACACGGTGCCATCGATTAAGCAATCGAAGGCGTGACGCGGGAAAAGACGCGAGAATTTGCGGCGTGCCGACACACGGTGGCATCGATCAAGCAATCGATGGGGCTACGCGAAAAAGAAGGAGAGGCGCGACGCAAGAGGGGGAAAAGGAAAGCCTTCCTCTCTTCTCAACCGTCAAGCAATAAGACGCCGTGCAAGAAAATTACCGCCGCTACAAACGAGTGACAGAGATTTCGAGAGGACGAATCGACGTGAAAAAACGAATCAGTGCCCACTTGCGAATAATAATTATCCGCGATATATTGATACGCGCGCGGTCGCAAGAATATATATTTTATTGTTCGTGCGAACGGTGGATGAGTGATTCGCTCTTCCTCACATATATATAGTAGCTAGTCGTGTGTGTGTGTGTGTGTGTGTGTGCGTAGACGCACAAAGGACTACACGCGTGTAGTCTCCCGGTTGGCCACGAGAGGCCGCGTCCAACCGTCAGTGAGCCCGCCAAAAGTTAAGGCCAGCTCACACATCTGAAACCAGCTCACGTGTATTAGGGCTAGTTTACACGTCATGCTGAGTGAATAAAGCAAGATGAGTGGACGGCGCGCATGCACAGCGTGCGTCGTGTGTATCAGAATCGCTCGTCAAGCAATACTAATTGCGATCCTCGGTAAGAAATACCTATGCGATGGATAATAGACTTTTGTATTGTATTTAACGATCTGTAGCAATGAACAAGTACAGTCTGTCAAGTAAGAGCGTGGTCGACTTCACCGACAGCTAATAAAAGATTTCGCTCTAATTCTTTCGCCAGCCGATAGAAGGAAGCTTTTTCCTTGATGCATTGTCAACAAAAATTTAGTTGTTGTTGATCTTTTGAAAGAGAATCACGTTAAACGCCATGAGTGCTAAGTACGCGTCGCGCTACGAGGCTGTGTTCCTTTGTATCCACCCAAAAGGTCCCAAAATGTCGCAATCAGCAACTGCTAAATATATGAGAAAGTCGAAGGAATTTGTACAGAAGTGAATACAGCGATATAAAGTAGCTAAAAATGTCGATGATTTACCAGAACGTGGCTCGATAGGAAAAGTGAATAAAAAAGATGAAAAAAGAATAGTAAATCTGTTTTCGCGAAATCCTGCTTAAACACTGCGGCAAGGACAAGCAAAATTAATGGCAAAAGGTTTAGATATATCCTACGAAACTATCTGAATCCATCTTCGTACTCATCATCTGAAATGGCGCAACACAATGAAGAAGCCTCTGTTGACTGAAAAACATGTGACAAAGCGACTCGCTTGGGCGCATGAGAATATTGATAGAGATTTTGAAAATGTCATTTTTACTGATGAATGTTCTATATGGGCACGTTTTGCCCTCACGCGAGCCTTATCAATTTAACCAATAGGCTTGTTCAGCGGACCGTAAAACATGGAATAAAGGTGCATCTTTGGGGCTGCTTCTCAAAGCAGGGATTCGGCACTTTGCACCTCTTTACTGACAACCTAAATGCCAAAAAAATGATAAAAATCTACAAAAAGGCTTTACTGCCATCTGCCAAACGATGGTTCATCACAAAAAATGAAGATTGGATTCTGCAGGAGAACAACGATCCTAAACACCGCAGCAAGCTCTGTACTCAGTGAAAGACTCAATCTGGCATCGTTACATTGGATTGGCTGTCGCAGTCGCCCGATGCCAACCCTATTGAAAATGTGTGGGCATATATTAAACGGAAGCTTCGTGAAAGACGCACATACACTTAAAAGCAGTTGTCTTACGAAAGTCGTCGGATCTGGAGATCCTTGCCACTAGAATACGCCGTCAAATTAGTAGAAAGCATGCCTCGGAGATGCCAAGCAATTATCGACGCCGGTGGTGACTGGACATATTATTGACCGAATCGCATCATTGTTTGTAATGCGTACAATGTATATATAAATATAAAAGTTTTATCAAATAAATTTTTTTATAAATTAACACGACCACGCTCTTACTTGACAGACTGTACTTGTGCAAAACGAGTGCGCTTTATTTACCCTTTTCCTATCTAGCGTTACTGTCTCGAATATCGCCGCCTCCGGGGGTGTGCCAACCTACAGTTGGTACGCAAACTGAGTAGCCGAGTCCAGTGAAAGCAGCCCCGACAGTGGGGCCTTAGGGCAAGGCCTCCCACACGTAAGTGAAAGTAGGATCTGTATAAGATCCTGCGTTGTGGATGGAGAGGCACTGCACGAGAGTGCCATTGCATGACGGCTACGTCCGCTGGCACTCAAAGCCGCATCGGTGGACTTAACGGCCTGTCAGGCTCAAAACCTTCTCCTGCAGCAGTGAGAACGTGCGATGCAGAGTCTCGCACGTGCATTCCGGAATATCCCGTTACAATATATAACTATAGTATAACAAAATTGAATAATGATATTGTTCCTGAAAATGGAAATTCATTTCATTATCACTGTTTTAACAATGTTATATATTAGTAACACTTTTGTACATATTTTTTACATTTGGTTATATGAAAAGAGAGGACAGAGAAACACACACGGGAAAATATACACCCAAACATAGCGCTGTACGCGTTATCATCTCTACCCATAGTAAAGCGGAGTAGAGAGGAAATCGCTGCTTACTTACATGAGCATGCGCGCATGCATATAAGCAGACACACGTATACATTCTAAAGGAAGCGTTGTGCACTCTTCTTTTCATGGCCATGCTTGAGTCCTGTGCTTTTGCATTCACTCCTAAGTACTGAGGTGCGCCATTAGATGTTACACAAAAAAAAAAAGAAACAGCTTCTGGATGATCTATTGATATTTGACCTTGATTTGAGCTTCTGTAATAAGGAAATAAGTAAAGTAGTCAAGTTTTTTGGTACTTATTAAGTATGTTATTAACTACTTTTACAAATTTTTTTGGACAAAAATATTAAATAGTTTATTAGTTATATGTATTGAAAAATAGTCATCGAAAAAAAAGACACCTCCACGGGCGGCAAGGTAACTCATCAAATTTTTGTCTGAAATCAAAAAATCAAAGTTCGTTATAAATTAAAAGACATTTGCTAGATCTTGAACTAAAATCACGAAGAAAATTTAAAGATTTAACAAAATGGTGGACTTGCAAAAAAAAATATTTTTTCGCACTTTTTTTTGCTCTAAAAAGTGCAATAACAATAAAAATAATCATTGTAAAATTATGATTTTAGTTCAAAATCTAGAAAATTTAATTACCTTTAAAATTAAAGAAGAATTCATCTCGATATCTATAATAGTTTGAGATATCTTGCCGCCCGTCTCAAAAAACATGGTTTTGAGAAAAACGCGTTTAAAGTTTTAGTACGCGATTTTTTTGACTTAATGACAAAATAACGTACCTCTCGGCTAATCAGCAATACCAGCCCCATACATTAAGCCTTCCTCGGTCTCATATAACTCTGATTCACTCACTCGTTCAGCTTTTTTTGATTGTGCAGCTGATCTTGCGGCATCGGACATATTTATCTCAGCATTAGAAACTCGCTTCTCGTCGGCTGTTTGACAAAAGTTGAATATTTGATGACCAATGTTGATTCTCAACAACTTCATTATTTGTAGGATAGTCGTGTACCCTTCATTAAAGAGTGAACAACCGATGTATGCGGCAATTTCCACTGTTTTGGCACCACAGTGTAAATGTTTCGGCGCTAATTTCCATATAGAAGCGTTAACTGACTCATTCGAGTTTTAGGTGTTACCGCCGGTACATCGCTCTAATAGATCGTCTGATGATAAGGCTTCAAATACAGGTTTAATAGCAACTTGTACTTTCTCTAATAGAGCAGGTTTGTGCTTGAATGATGTTAGATTGTTATAAGCCTTGGCAACGCGCCACTTGCACCAGCTGTCTTTGCCTTCAGGACAGTACATATGCTGAGGATTTTCATTCGTTGAGATACTATGATAATAGATAGCCCAAATAGCATTTTTCATATCTGTTACTGAATTAGGGTATCTTCTAATCGCTAATCCATAATAAATAGTAAGGTCTGCTATAACTTTATCGGTTAATTTTCCAGCACCCTTACCGCCGAGGCCCTTTTCATTCTTTTTTGCAGTACGAAGCCGAGTGCCCATCTTCTTCTGTACATGGCCAACGCATTCTTTTTTTTTACTGTAATATCGTCGTATGGATTCAAATTTGAAAGTGCCTTAAAAGTTTTTGTGTCGCCATCGCCAATATAAAGTTCATACTGCACGTCGAGCAAATCTTTTGAACGCACAAACATTTCTTTGACTGCATCTACCTCCATTTTTTCTGCACTCCCTTTATGATTGGCACTACATGATTCTTTATGACTTTCCTTTCATACACTAAACTCGACAGTACCTTGCTTGTGTTTCCAATTGGCGCAACTTTGACAAAAAGCATATTTAACTTCAATATCTAAAACTTTGTTTGTATATTTTCCTATCAATGTAGCAAGCCCAAAGAGCGACGAAAAACCCCTTTTTTCCACGAGCCATCTCCCGAAACAGTTAAATTTTTAGGCTTGTTTCCATTTGCTGTATTTTCACGTATCTCTTTATTTGCAGCTTTCTTTTAATTAACTTCAAACAAAACTTTTGTTGCCGCGTGTAAATTTTGAATAAAAGTATAGTAAATATTATTACTAAAAGAATGTGTTAGATCCAAAACAGAACATAGCATTTTCAAATTTTGAAGACCTCCTCCCATCAGTCGAATGACAAGCATTAAGCGTCTGTTTATTTCAGAAAAACGATTAACAATTGGATTTGAATCACACGTTCGCTGTGAGCAAGAGCACTCGGCAACTAATTTAAAAGCGACGCCAGCACCAATTGTTTTTTCAAATTTAACTTCACTATTACAATCTTTGCACTTAAAAAATGTACTAATGAATGAAAACATTAGTTGAAAATGTAATATAACATAGTTCGCATCGGAATCTATGATGATATCATCGTAATCCGCACTTTTTAATTTTTTCGCCGATGTACTAACGAAGTCTGTGTCACATTCTACAGTATAGTGGTTACCACTAAACCTTCTTTTACTTTTTCTAGTTGGATTGCTTACTTTCGTATTTTTTTTTTGTAAGTTAGGCATTTCTCAGAATATATTCAACACAATAAAACTTTGTACTTTAGAGCACGTGGGTGACTAACGTTATACTGAAGTTACGGTCGATTTCAGAATACAACATGTATATATGTGTGTGTATGTGTGTATATGTATATGTATATACATCTAGCGGCATTTGAGGTTGCTAGAAATACATATAAATACCATGCCATGGTCACAAAAGTGTGGGAAATTCAAAATTAATACCGAACGCAAATTAATACGCGCTACCGCAAAAATTCGGTTTTTGCGTAAAAAGACGACTTTGGTTTTTTGACTATTACTTTAAAAATAAATTGAATTCGGCAAAGCGGGTTTCACGAGCGTATTTTACGAGACATTTGCCAACTTTTCAAGCAAAAAAAAAAAATCGATTTTTTGGTCGTGCTTGATGAGAACCTCCCCTTAACAAAACAATAGAAAAAAATATTCTTGGATTAATTATAAGTCATTATTATTAGTTGTAAGTCATCTATTCTCAAAAATAAAATGTTATGCCTAGTCATACGTGCAAATTTTGTATTAAAAAAATTAGTAAATAACTTTTTATAGTGTCAACTCAAATTATGTTATGCGAACTGAGAAATCTCTAAATTAAGCATTCTTTAAAATAAAAAAAAACAAAAAAAAATACACAAACTAATTCAGTTCCAACCTACTTGATATATATAGATACATTATTCATCCTACTTACAGCAGGAAATGCACGCCACTTGGCTTCTATTGCCATGTACGCCGAAATATTACTGAAGTAGAAACCGCAACCCTTTTGCTCGCGTACCTCATGATACATCTACGAGCTCAACTATCACATCTAGAAGATACCAAGATTATGGGCCTGCAACTCTTTTTTACAAAGCTGGAAACGAAGCAGGAGACGAGAAAATAGATATTTGTGGCTAAATCCCCCAGGATCTCAATTAAATTTATTGTTCTTTGATTAGCTAGGAACCAATCAATTAGTCATTTTAAAAGATAACAACCTCTTTAAAGAAAAAAATCCAAGTTTGTTAGGCATTATTATTACAAGAGGCTTTAAAGTCAGAAAACTTTTCAGTTTAAAATCGCCTCCTCTTTCGATTTTATGATCAAAACTCTTTAAACAAAAGAACACCACTATTTTTGATTGGTGCGATTTTTATCGTACACTCGCTCGAAATTTATCAGAAAGAAGGTAGTGGTTGAGAATCTGTTAGAAGGGGATAGAAGAAATTCAACTCAAACTTGTGAAGAAGATTCTTGTATAGTTCTACTTTTCTGATACGAATGTATCTAACTTTATCATAATTGTTAAAATTAAAATTTTATCTTAGATATAAATATAGTTACTTACTGATGAGTAATAATATCGACCTATAGAGTTAGAAACTTTATCAGATTTGATATTTATTATGTCATATTCAGCATATATGCGGTCTCCATTATCATCAAATGCAATACGACCTGTTTCGCCATTATTAAGCACTTGTTGTCTGACATATCTAAAAAAAAACAAAAATAGAATATATTTCATTTCATGAATGTCAATTTATAAGGTAACAATATAATTATAAACATATAATATACAGTACTAAACTATATTATACTGAACTACATAATTATAAAAAGTAAAAATAGAATAATATCAAAAAATAACATTAAAAAATAGCATTTTTGCAAGATTGCATAAAGTGTCAGCAATCGTCTGAAAAAGGAAAAACTATTATTATAAAAAAGGTATGATGATTTGAAATTTTGTTTTAATCAAACATTTCTTTTAACAAGACTTGTTAATGCATTACAGATTTATAAATGGAGCGGGTGCAAATGAAATAAAAATTAGAAAAACTGACGATCTTACCAAATAATTTATTATTTTTATTATTTATCGGTGTACATATAAGAACATGTCCTGCCTTACTGCTTTATCAACGCCCAGCCAAAATCACTTGACTGATATGCTTGAAAATTTATGGAAGCCCTCCTACAATGCATAAGGTGCTCACTAGGAAAGAGTTTTTTAAAATTCCACCCCTAAAGGGTTAAATGTATTCCTTCGTTTTCTTACTACATTCCTTCAACAAAATAAAACTTCTAGTTGATTTATGCGTTAAAATATCTTATATATCTTATATAGGATTATGAAAAATCAATTTTCGTTTTTAAAATCCACTCTGGAAGGGTTAAAAGGATTAAAAAAGTGTTTTTACAATTTCTTACTGTATTTTTCCAACGAAATAAGATTTTTAGTTGATTCATTCCCCAAAATATTCAAAATCAGATTATAAAAAAAATAAATTATGTGTTTTTTGCCAAAATAATTCTGCTGAAATAAACTGACTCCAAAAAATCTCTGAGAAGTATCAAATAATGCGCAAAAATCTTTTTGAAATTAGTGCTGAATGTCATGTTGAATTGACTCAGGAGTCCAGTTGTTTAAATAGACTATTTCTACTTAAGTGAGATACTACGAGTACATGTTAATTCAAAATTTGGTTTTGTTCTCGAGAAGGTTTTTGTGCATTATTTTATATGTTTTAGAGTTCTTCTCAAAGTTGATTCTTATTTTACCAAAATATTTTACATAATACTATCTTTCTTCAAGGGAACAAGGTTTCAAGTTGATTCGTAAGTCGTACATTTAGAAGTGAGATTATGTGAAAAAATAAGTGGTAGAATTTGAAAAACCCAGAAATTTTAAAATTTTACTCTTTGCAGCTAGGAGGCTTCGCTGAAGCCCTACCCGTAAGAGAAACAATTAAGAATATAAAAGCCTTAGAGCGTCGAGAAGTCATTAAGAGTCTGACAGCCCTAACCAATCGTGAGAAATATTACTATGTTACTGCGTCATTTTAGATAGTTTAAGTTTATTTACTGAGTTTTTTTTATCATGAGTGTGAAAATATCAAATATAAATTGCGTGATGACGCTACACATCGTTGTTCCAATGGAGAAGAATGGTGCTTGTCTCTGCAATGCTATATCAGATTTTTTATACGACAATTAAGTTATATCTCGGGAGATCCGTACACAAATAATAGTTCATGTCGCGAATCACTGGCAAGATTTTTGGATCATGTCACGAGATAGTATTATATAGGTAATAATTATGGAAGTCCAGAGGAATACATGACTGGTCGTGTTGGAACATTCTACTTATGGTGGTTTATGCAAGTTGGTAGCAGCTGGCCAAATATTTCCGTTTGCTTTTAAGGTATATTGCAATAGACAGCTGTATGAAAAATTTAGCGTAAAAGAAAGTTCTATAAAGAGATTACGTTTCAGAAATTAGACTTATTAGAAGGGTGTTTCAATGTTTATTCATCCAATGATGATCGGACAGCTACAATTGTTACTCTATCTGTGTCTGATATCTCTAATGTAATACCGCATTTTGCAAAATGTAGTAAAATCGCTAATATAATACAAAGTTCTGCTAAGCAAAACAAAAACGTCGTTCGAGATTTACAAACAACATTAGGAAAATCAACTCAAAAAATCCGCTACAAAGTATCAGACGAATAATGTAGAAGTCCATTGAGCCGCTATTTCTTATTACCAGCAAAATTATCCAAAGGTTCATGGAACAGCTGTTAGTGTACACAAACAAAGTCGTCTAGGAGTACGTTTAGGAAGGTAGTTGCTTCCATGGAAGATTAAAGCTCTTTCTGGAATAAAATATTGGGAGTACAAACTAATTCAGTCCGTTTTTTTGCAGTCAAAAATGTATTTATTTCAAAATAAAAAGAATTAAAAGATCAATCAAAGTATCGTCCATCGCTAGTTACAACTTTTTTTCACTTCTCAGGCAATTTTCGAATTCCATCTCGAAAAAATGTCTCGTCTTTTAAGGTGATCCAAGTTAGGAGCCAATTTTCGATTTCTGCGAAAGAAGTAAACCGATGACCTGGAAGATCGTACTGCATCCCTTGGAACAACCAGTAATCAGAAGGAGCAATATCCGGAGAATACGGAGGGTGCGGCAAAATATCCCACTTTAGCGTTTCCAAATATTTTCTCACGACATTTGCGACATGAGGCCGAACATTGTCATGCAGAAAAATAACTTTTTCATGTCTTTTCTTGTATTCCGGCCGTTTTTCTCGTAATGCACGGCTTAAACGAATCGATTGCAGCTCATACCGATCGAGCGTTATGGTATTGCCAGGTTGTAGCAGCTCATAGTACACAACATCCTTTTGGTCCCACCAGATACACAACATGATCTTTGAACCATGAATATTCAGCTTTGGTGTAGATGTTGAGCTCGATGGCAACGATTGACCAGGTATAGCGCAGTACTTATTCTTCTTGGGGTTATCATATAATATCCATTTTTCATCCCCAGTAACAATTCTGTGTAAAAAACCCTTTCTTTTTTGTCTTTGAATCAGCTGCTTGCAACAGAAATATCGCTTGTCAATGTCTCTTGGTTCCAGTTCATAAGGCACCCAATTTCCTTGCTTTTGAATCATTCCCATGGATTTCAATCGTACAGAAACTGCTTGTTGAGTCACTTCCAATGATTCTGCAAGCTCCTCTTGCGTTCGACTCGGATCTTCATCGTGGAATGCCTCCAACTTGTTGTCTTTGAATTTTTTTGGCTGTCCAGAGCGAGACTTGTCTTCAACGGTGAAATCTCCATTCTTAAAAGGTCAAAACCATTCCCTACAAATTTATCAGTTGGAGCATTGTCATCATAAACTTCCACAAGCATTCAATGCGCTTCAGCTGCACTTTTTTTCTAATTAAAACAGAAAACTGAAACCTCCCACAAATGCTGCTTGGTTAACACAAAATTGGACATATTTAACTTAGTTGAAAACAACATATTTCATGAAGCTCGAAGCAATATAAACTGAATATTATTGACAGATATCTAACCTCTCTGAAACTACCGACTTTAGCTGTTACTATTGAATATTCATAAAAGCCCGAGCCATCTTTGGAAAACGGTCCAAACTAATTTGTACACCCAATATGATCAAAAGATATCATGAAGCCGATGAAACTATAGCTTTTAGCACTATGAGTTATAAATGCGCCCATTGTTGTGCTCTAAAGTATGAAAGTAAGACACCTGGGATGTGCTGCAGCGCTGGTAAAGTACAACTATCGCCTATTTGCGTCTTCCTGAGCCGCTTTACAGTTCGATCATAGGTTTTTACCCTGATTACGTACATTTTATGATTCGGATTAAAAAATATACTAGCTACTTTAACGTGATATCTTTCGAAGCTTTAATTTTAAAGAACAAGGTCAAGTGTACCATTAAGTTGGTGGTCTATAACCTTTGCCCTAACAAAATCTTTAATTCATAGAGATGTATTTTCTCAAAGGGTGTGAAAGAGAGGCACGTATAAGATGTAGTCACATCCTTGATTAAGGTCAAAACCTGATAAAATAACAGCAGGTGATGTTGCATCGTAATAACATACAAGTCCTAATAAAGGACTTCGAGACTACTCTCGAAAAAGTACCTTCAAATTGTAAAAACTTGAGATTGTTATTCATGTTGATAGGAAATTAAATAATGCTCACCGTGGCTGCTTCAATGCTCTAACAGCAAGTGAAGTTACATCGTTTGTAAAACGAGATATTGTATTACAAACACATGATAACAAATAACAAGTTACATCAAATAAGTGAATTGTGATTACAAATTACAATAAATAAGTGAAGTTCATCGTTCATATGGTACCTTACAGTATCCCTTACTATTCTACTGAGGTGATATTAGATACTCTGTAGATATTTGATAGTTCACCCCTAAAATAAAATTACCTTTTAAAAAAAACAATTTCGCAATGAACTTTTATTTTTACCATTAAACTCTCTTCAGTCAATTCTTTGTGAAAATGTACGCAAAAATTGATACGTAAAGGTAACATTTCATTTGAAACAGCTGGATATAACAAAGTAGATAATTACATACATCTAAAAGATGCTGTAAGAAGAAAAGTTATCGATGTCGCCGTACTTAGTCAGATAGTAGTGCTTCTATCGTATTTTACTGAATCACCACGATTTATGAATTAAAAGGCTCAGGATGCTGTAACATACGTCTACAATTTTATACGTCCTAATCTATTTATTACATTTTCATGTAATCATCAATCGAATGACTTTACGAAAACATTACTACCTGGACAAAAATCTTATGACCAAAATGATATTATAGTTATGGTCTCTCACTTGAAAGTCAAATCGCTAATAGCATTACTAACAAAGGGTAAGTTGTTGGGAGAAATGAGCTGTTTCATGTATTCTATTGAATGGCAAACGAATGGTGCCTCCAATACATATTTTGTTGTGGGTAAAACAACGTTTCACTCCAGATCTAATAGATTACACTATTAGCGTAAAAATAACAAATCCTACTAAAGACTCTCTTCTTAATAAAATTTTCAAGACCAACATAATTCATGGACCTTGCGATAGTTTAAATAATTGATCGCCCTGCATGCGATATGATAGATGCAGATAAATGCAGATCCATTGATAATCGTTGGGTCGCACCATACAATCTTGTTTTTCCGCACATCTTTGAAGCTCATATTAATAACAACGTGGGTATAATGTCAGTGGCTAGAGTAAAGAAAGATACTGCTTTAGACAGGGTAGTCACTATTTACCCTAATAACTCCGAGTGTTATTATCTACGTCTTTTACTTCATGAAGTTCGAGGCTCAACATCTTTTTTAAAATTAAAGACTATTAGTGGCATTGAACAAACCACACTTTAGGCAGCGTGTAAAGCTTTAGCTTTACTAAAAAACGAAAAGCACTAGGATACAACTTTGGAAAAAGCAACCCTTCGCTATTCTCCATTTAGACTGCGATATTTATTTACAGTAATGCTACTATTTTGCTATTTATCCGATGCTTCAAGTCTTTAAGAAAAGTATTAAGATAAACTTTTGAAAAATACAGTAATAAGATAGGAACATGTACTTAATTTTAAATAAAATTTATAATAAATGCTTGATTTGTCTTGAAGATAGTCTGTTGTTCATAGAAGATTAATGTTTGCAGCAGTGTGATTTGCTACAATAATCAAGAGATGGGTTATCTCTATAAAATAGACACCACATTTGAAAGATTAAGTGTTTAGCTTGTATTCTGTTGTCTGATATCTCACTAGCTTGTATATAAATTTTCAGGTTGATTACTCTGTTAGTGTACATTTGAGAGCTGATTGAACAAGATGCCTCAATTGCTTACGTGAAAATGGAAGCGAGCGGTCATCAAATACGTTTATTTAAAGGTTTCATATAAATTTGCAGATGCATGTTCTAATTTTAATATTAATCATGTTATCAGCTTGTCATTATACAAGAGTTAATAAATGGCAACTAACACTATTTTCTCTTAATATGTGCAGTAACAAAATACATTTCGTAACATTATACTGAAAACATCCTAATATTTTTTAATAATTTCATATTTCTATCCGATTCTAAAAATGTATTCTTATCCTAGTAGAAAAAATAAATACAAATCGCTAAAAAGCAGTTAATAACTAAAAAGAAATACAAAAAAATGTCTACTGTATAAATCAATTAATAACAGTTTTCTTTAGCCATTAGGTGACATTTCTAGTTACTAAATGAGAAGAAAAATATTCCATAATAATTTTCATAGTTTTCTTTAATTTGAACAGTTTTTTAACAGTTATTTACTTTTTGCCAATTTATTTTAGTTTTTCTCAATTACACAGTGTATCCCATGGAAAACGGAACTTTTTCAAAATAAAGACAAAAACTCAATATTCCGGCAAATCTCATTTATTTTATTCAAAATAGTCTCTTTTCGCATTAATACAACGTTTCGCGCGATCAATTAACATATCGAATGAGTTTTTGAGATCATTTTTATCCATCGACTTTAGTATGTCGGTCGTCGCTCTTTGGATGGCCTCTACGTCGGCATAACGTTTTCTTTTCATAGGCAAGTGCAATTTGGAAAACAAGTAGAAGTCGCACGGAGCCAAATCCGGCGAGTACGGTGAATGGTTAATAGTTAAAATGGAATTTTTGATAAAAAAATCCGTGATTAAGTTCGATCGATGAGACGGGGCATTATCATGCAACAAACGCCAGCTCCCTTTTTCACGATATTGTGGCCGCACACGACGAATACGGCTGAGCAAACGCTTCATAACACCAAGATGAAACACAGCAGTTATCGTTTGACCAGGCCGAACGAATTCACGATGAATAATACCCTCCGAATCGTAGAAACAAATCAACATTGTCTTTACTTTTGACTTTTCAAGACGACTTTTTTTCGAATTGGGCTCGGTTGGGTGCTTCAATTTAGCACTTTAACGCTTGGTTTTGGGATCATATTGAAAACACCATGTTTCGTCACCAGTCACAATTGAATATTTCAAGTTTGGGTCATTCTTTAACTCTTTAATCAAATCCTTACAATGTTGAATTCGGAGCAATTTTTCGTAGTCAGTCAATTTGTGTGGAACAGAGCGTGCACACACCTTCCGTAGATTCAAATGATCAGTCAAAATGCGATGAATTGAATTTTTGGACATATTCAATTCCATTTCCATGTATCGCAATGAAGATTTTGGCTCATTTATTATAAATTCACGCACTTTTTCAATGTTACTTTGAGTAACCACAGTATTCGAAGGACCTGGATGTTTTTCGTCCTAAATGTCTTCACGACCTTCCTGGAACCGCTTATACCACTTATACACTCTGGTAAGGGATAGACAATTATCGCCATGAACTTGTTTCAGCAAATTATGCGTCTCAGTAAAGGATTTACCGAGTTTAAAACAGAACTTAATATTTGCTCTTTGTTCGAAGTTCATTTTTCGACCGATGCCACAAACACACTGTCACTTTGAGCGCGATATTTTGGTTTCCATTAAACCAATTGTCATACAATTTTGACAGGATGTCAGTTAAGAATGGACCTTCCCATTGCTAACATCCACCAATAGGTGGCGCCAATATAAATCGATGTTTTGAAAAAGTTCCGTATTTCATGGGACACACTGTGTATTAACTGATTTGTTTTATTTTTAAATGGTTGAAACTTCTAAACATTTTAATTTCAACCTCTTTTTTATAAGTTTTGCAATTATAAATAATAAATATCGGTTTTTTTAAAATATCAACTATTAAGTGATGTCACTATGGTATTGACACATATGAAGTGTGGCAAAAAAGTAATGAGACTGATTTATTTACCAAAGTTTTTATTTTTCTAAACATCGATTTATCCCCTTTAAAGTAGTTCCCTTGGGCATCTACACACCCATGAAGATGTTGTTCCCACTTTTGGTAGCAGCGCTGGAAGTCTTTAACCGGTATGGTCTTCAGCATGTTTGTTACAGTCTTTTGAATTTTATCTAAAGTCCTGAAATGACATCCTTTGAGGACATTTTTTAGTTCAGAAAAAAGGAAGAAGTCACAGGGACTGAGGTCAGGTGAATAAGGGGGCTAAGGAGCCACAGGAATGCCTTTTGAGGTCAAAAGTTCTGTGACGGAGAAAGCAGTGTGACATGGAGCGTTGTCATGATGGAGCATCCATTGTTTCATTTTGCGTGACGCACAACTAGAACACAACTTCACTAATAGCAGTCACAAAAATCACGTAGTTAACGGAAGGAGTTGAAACTCGCACTGAGCCATGGGGAAGGGGAGGTACTGATACACGTGCAAGCGATCTGGCAACAGCGCAGCGTTGCTAAATCGTTTACATTATTGCCAGTCTCATTACTTTTCTGCAACACCTCGTATGTCAAATTTGCTTGTTGAAAACGATTTATTATTAAATGAATGTATGCTTAAGTATGTATCATTTTATTGATATATTTAATTTTATTTATTTATTTAAGAAACTCATAAAAATAATAAAAAAATTAATGTGTAATCTAAACACATCTTAAAAAAGACTTATAAAAATTATCAAATAATTATTTGTTTATGCGATGACTATAAAAACTTAAAAAAATCTTATACTAATTTAGAACAAGTTTTATTTATTTGAAAGAATCTAAGCTAATACTTTTTAAGATATGGATGGTGGAACTCTTAATATATTTAAAACAAAATTATTTCTAATCGTTTGAAAAAATATTTAAAAATTTTAATATAATTGATAATTATATCAAGAATAATAAAATTCATTTAAATAAATGTACACTTATCTGGATTTTTGTCATATTTTCTAATTAGCTAAGAAACGAGATTAATTAATTTATTTATTATTAACTTATTTAAGAACTTATTTTATTAATTAACATAAGCCTAGATTTATATTATATCATTAGTGATATTATGCTTTCAAAAAAATACGAGGTCTGGCTATTAAATAACAAGACTGCGCGCCTAGAGGGCGCCGTAGAGGGGTGGGGAAAAAAACGAGTAGTGCGTTGGGTATCTAGATATTTTGTCTATGCACGTACCAAAACACGTTCTCGTCACTATTATTGTATTTGTGCAGTAGCGGTCTTAAACGAACGTGTTTTTTTCTCGTGCCGAAAACCATGTGTGACTAAAAACAGAAGCAACGGATCAATCTCAAATTTCTCGTTAAATTGAAAAAAAACTCCGACTGAGTGCTGTAAATTGTTGCAAGAGGCCTATAGGGATAATTCTCTATCTCGTGCGCGTGTTAATAAGTGGTGTAAGCGCTTCAGTGAGGGCCGAGTGAGCACTGAAGATGACCAACGCCCAGGTCGCCCTGTCACTGTTTCAACTACGGAAACAGTTACCAAAATCAACCAAATTGTGCGTGCAGATCGTTGAATGAGCATCCAGATGATTGCCGAGGCTGTAAACGCCGATAAAGAAACGGTTAGACAAATTTTACACGAGGAATTACACATGACAAAAGTCTGTGCGAAGTTGGTGCTAAAAAACCTGACTCCTGACCAAAAGCTCTTGCGTCAACAGGTCTGCTCAGATTTCCTTGAAAGGTTGAAAAAAGATTCCGGACTGATGAAAAACATTATTACTTGTGACGAAACGTGGATTTTTCAATACGATGTTGAAACAAAGCGGCAATCGATGCATTGAAAGAAGCCTGAATCGCCCAGAATCAAAAAAGCAAGGATGTCCAAATCAAAATTCAAGGCAATGTTGATCATTTTTCTCGACATTAACGGTATCGTGATTACTGAATGGGTTCCAGAGGGTCAGACTGTCAACCAGACTTACTATTTGTCAGTTTTGGCAACACTGCGAGAACGAGTTTGTAAGAAACGGCCCGAGTTGTGGAAGAACAACTCGTGGATTTTGCACCAGTACAACGCACCTGCCCATAACGCGCTATCTGTGAAGCAGTATTTGGCCGGTAAGCGCACTCCAGTGCTCGAACACGCGCCGTACTCGCCAGATTTGGCACCGTGCGACTTTTTTTTGTTTCCGAAGATAAAATCTGCTTTGAAAGGGACCCGATTTGAGTCGATGGAAGCGGTAAAGCAAAAAACGGCAGAGCTCCTAAAGGCCCTCACCAAAGAGGACTTCCAGCACTGCTTCAATCAATGGAAATAACGTATGGAAAGGTGTGTGGCGAGAGAAGGGGAGTATATTGAAGGGGAGCATGCGAATGTAGAATAATTTTTATAATAAAACCCTTTTTCGTAACCAGTCTCGTTATTTAATAGCCAGACCTCGTATACTTCTCTAAATATTAAATTATTATACTCTTAGACTATTACGTGACATTACAATTAAAATTTTCTTTTTAATAATTTTTGCAACGGGTTTGCTTTCGAAGGTACGTGAGGGGCTCCCCCTCACGCGTTCTCACTGCTGCGGCCGCAGCTCTTTCTCAGGGCGGCCTTGAGTGACGACGGACATTAGCCGTCGTGCAATGGCACTCTCGTGCAGTGCCGATCCACTTACAATGTTGGATCCTCCTCGGATCCTACTTATTTTATGTGTCAAGAGGGCCTTACTCTAAGGTACCGCTGCCAGTGCTGCTCTAACCGGGCTCGGCTACTCAGTTTGCGTGCTAACCTTTAGTTGGCACGCCCGCGGAGGCGGCGGTATTCGAGATAGGAACGCTAGAAAAAGAAAGGATAAATAATGCGCACCCGTTTAGCGCCAATAACTTTATTATTGCGTCAAACTGCTACATTAGATACGAAAGCTAATTATGTATTGCGTAGAGGCCTCTTGCCGAGGATCGCAATTAGTATTGCCCGAAGAGCAATAATTTCCTACTAGGCGCGCACTGCGCATGTGCGCGCCCCGTAACGTTTGGCGGGCACGCTGATAGCTGGGCGTAGCCTCTTGCAGCCAACCGTGAGACTACGCATGTGTAGTCTCGCACGCCCCCCTCCCTCACACACATACACTCGATTATTATATATATATGTGCGAGTGAGAGCTAATCTTTCACTTCCCGCTTGCACGAATAATAATATTAGGTGTAGTAAAAAGAAATCTATTATTTTTGCATTAAATTGAAGGTTTTATTTAGCATAGATAGAATGATATGATTTAGGTCAAATATGCACTGTTTTGTTCGATAACTTGTTGCCATTTTGGAGGTGATTTCGTAATGCCTCTATCGTAGAAACCCTTGTCCCTATTGTCAAAAAACTGGGACAGTCGATTTTCGCAATCTTCTCTTGAGGCGAATTTTTACCTGCAAAATCATTCGTCATAGACAGGAACAGGTGGTAATCACTTGGTGCCAGGTCCGGACTATAAGGTGGATGCATAAGAACTTCCCAACTAAGCTCCCGGAGCTTCTGGCGAATCACTATCGATGTATGCGGCCTGGCGTTGTCCTAATGGAACACAATTCCCCTCCTATTGGCCAAAGCTGGCCGCTTCTGGGCGATTGCTTCTTTCAGACGGTCCAATTGTTGACAGTGCAGGTCTGAATTAAGAGTTCGGCCGCAGGGGAGCAGCTCTTATTAGATCATTCCCTGCCAGTCCCACCAAACACACAGCGAAACCTTCCTGACTGTCAATCCTGGCTTGGCCACCGTTTGCGCCAGCTCACCGCGATTTGACCACGACTGTTGTCGCTTGACGTTGTCGTGAGTGACCCACTTTTCATTACCAGTAACCATCCGCTTTAGAAATGGATCGATATTGTTGCGATTCAGCAGCGATTCGCAGATGGAAATTCTGTCCATGAGGTTTCTTTGCGATAACTCGTGTGGCACCCATACATCGAACTTCTTTTTGTATCCAGCCTTATTTAAGTAGTTCCAAACGGTTTTTTGTGCAATGTTTAGCTTCTGGGCAATCGAAACAGTGCTTACGTGACGGTCGGACTCAACGATTTCCATTATTTTATCGACATTTTCGACAATTGGCCTTCCAGATCGTGGTGCATCTTTGACGTCAAAATTATCGGAACGGAATCGACGGAATCAAAATTTCGCGTGATTGGCTGTTACAGTATCAGGACCATAAACACTATTCACATTTTTAGCTACCTGGCTTGCGTTTTCGCCTTTATCGAAGAAAAACTGTAAAATATGGCGTATTTTCTCTTTGTTGGTGTCCATATTTGACGCGTGCTAAAAAAATACTGAGTCAAGCAATCACAAAACTGTATCACAAGCTTTTTCAGTGCAAAATCTTATCTTTCTAACGCTATCTAGTGTAACCCGATGGCACTTTTACAACGGGAGATACAGACTACTAAAGCCATCTATTGGCAAAATAATGGATTACTTTTTACTACACCTAATATATTATATTCGCGATCGAGCGCGTATACTTATGGACGAATATTAATCTGACAAAGTGATCTCTCACTTGGTCCTACATGATGTTTCGTCCTCTCGAATTCTCTCTTTCTTCGCTCGGAAAATCGGTTATAAGCGGCGGTGATTTTTGCTGCACGTCGATGATGCTTAGCGGGCAAGAAGAAAAATAGAATCCCCACTTGCCCGTCTTGTGTCGTGCCTATTGCTTTTCTCGCACCTCGCCATCGATTCTTGATCGATGACGTCACGTGTAGTCAGGCTGCGAACTCTAACTCACACTGCATTGCAAGTGGCCTGACCTCGACAGACCACCTGTCACATTTTTAATAATTAAAAGAAAAATTCATTAATCTATTTAATTAATAAGACTGTATACTAAATACACTAGAATCAGAATACAATCATTATACATTATCTTTCATATAACATACGCATGAAAACGTTGTTACAACCAAACCTGAAGGATTCGCTGTTTATTTACGAATAATAATTTTTTTATTTGAAGAACTGCCCATTCGCTGGTAAGTTAGTTATTTTGACTTACCTTGAAGTAGAATTTATATAGTCATGTATTTGCGTACGTGGATTGTATGGAAATTGAATTCGAGGTAAAGAAATCATCAATTGATACGGAAGTTTATATTAAATTGAGATTGGTTGAGGAAAAACGAATTCATATTAACAATTAATTTTAATTTTTTTAATAGTAAGCATCATACGCTAATTTCGCTCATTTAATGGGTAAACGGATTTATAAAATAGTTTTAATTTATAATTTTTATAACATCTTAATCTATAAAATGAAACTCTTACAGACCGTAGAGTTATCGCTATAAATTCTCCGACGAAGTTCTGGAAGCTCTATGAGACTTTGATTAGATGACACTGACGTATTCTGATAACATGGCGATTTTTTATGTATATCAAGGGCCCAAAGGACGCACCAGGCAAAAACTACGATAACACTGTGGACACTTATTTTGTCATGAATCGAGGGCCCGGAGATCGCGCCAATTGTAAACTCTAATTAGAATGAGAACTTAATAAACACGGAATATGGAGGCCAATAAACTATTAATTGGGATGATATAGTGGCTACGCGAGACTTCTGGTGCCATCAAGGGCCTGGAGGGCGCGTCAATCGCGAACTCCGATAAGGTCGAGAAGTTGTGGTGCGTTGCCGTTACACATGGTGGGTCCGGAGGGTTCGCAAGTTGCAAATTCCCACGCGATTTAGAAGATCGCTAGTCCCTGTGCTTTAGCACAGACTCTTTCATACGATCAGTGTATTTTGCCAGTCACTGACGCCGATTACTTCGACGATGAATTGTGTTTTTTAAATACTAACGCCAATCACTTAGACGGTAAATGTAATTCCTAGGCACCGACGTCGATCACTGCAGTGTCCATTTGGGATTGCCAAACACTTACGCCGTTTGACTTCGGTTGATTCTACACGGTCGAGATAACGCCTACGTCGATTACACGTCGATCGACAATAGATCGGTCTCTTCAAGGATTTACGTCTAAAGAACAAAGAAGAAAGAATTGTGTGCGGCAAGAAGCCAGAGGGCTTATACTCTCGGTTTCTATCATCTGGTTGAATGTTTGACCATGGCCTGATATTACGATAGTAGTGTTCATGAGGCGTCTAACATCCCCCTTTCAGTGGTTGCTGGCTACGATAACCTTGAGTCCAGACTGGATGAGTTGACAGCTAGAGCAGGTGCATCATTCTTGGTAAAACTAATACAATATTTACTAAGGCTGTTTAACAGTATTCGCATTTTAACCAAAAGTGTTTGTATCCATATTTATCGTATTGACACATGGAGATGCTAAAGGCTGCGCATGCAGTTCCTGGTAACGGTAATGGTGGTGATTGTTTCGTGGTTTCATCCTTTATTTCTTCTGAGCTCCTTTGTTCGATACTCTTTTCACGGAATAGTTATTATCGATTTCTGTTTTGTTTTTACAACTTTCCTGTTCGTTTTTTTGGTGAGATTCTGCATTCCTCGTTGTTTAAAATAAAATGGAATCATGTACTTTGTTGTAAGTGATATTACTTCGTTCGCTATTTGCGATAGGGACAATCTTGTCGGTTGGTTTATTGACTGCTGTGACTGGCAGTGGGTTGCGTTATCGTTTCGTGGTTGAGGTAATGTTTCGTTAATTCGTTTGTTTGTTTTTTCTTGATTTCTGTGTTGCTTGATTCCTATTTCATATAATAGTTATGCCTTCTTTTTGAGGGATTGCGGGGCATAATTGATTATTTATTTTATTTTTCATATTAAAGTAGCGGTTATCACGTGCAAGTTTAGGAAACACTTCTGGGAAATACCATATATTGTAGCGTGTATATGAAGAAAGGAGTTTTGTGGACATAGCGCATTTGTTTTTCTTTCTCACTTTCCTTTTTGTCTGTTCGTATTTAATGACATCAAATTAAGTGGTTTTATAGTCTATTAATTAAATTGTCGGTGTACGAATTTCAAAATATATATATAATATATTCTACAAAGTAATATATATACAGGAACAAATGGGAAGTTGCCTAAAGTAATCACATAATTTTGAGATGAGTGCAGGAAAAAAAAATAATAAAAATACATATTAAATCAGTAAAGTGGTCATTTTTATTTAGAATAGGTTTCAGTTTAATCGAATATTTTCAACAGACACATATTACGTTTTTTCAAAAATGACAAAACCTGGCTAGGTAATAATCATTAATAGTAAATATTTTCGAAGTGATCCCCATCTGAACTTGCACAATAATCAAGCCATTTTCGGAAACTATGAAAAACTTGTTCAATTTTAGATGATGAAGTACTAGAAATTTCTTTTCTAATAGCTTCTCTCAAATCATCGTTGGTCTTGGGTTTTTTCGTAACAATAATCTTTCAGGTAGCCCTATTAGAAGGAATCACACGGGTTCAATTCCGGCGAATAAGGGAGCCATTCTATACCTGCATGTGCAAGCTTGGGATATCCTAAACCGATGACGCGTTCACAATAAACTTCGTAAATAGCTTTAAATACCTCTTGAATTCTATGCGGCATAGCACCATCTTGCATAAAATAATAGTTCCTGACTAATCCACGTTTCTTAGCGAAAGGAAAATATTTTGTAAGGATGTAACTTAATGAAATTTATTATTCTTATTCTAAGTGTCTCTCGATTCAGTTTTAAAGCTGCTGCAGCTTTTCTTTTTGAATCCGTTGGATTATTCTTAAAATGTTCTTTGACCTCGGTAACCTTATCTTCTGTTGTAACTGTGTATGAAGGACCAGGAAGATCATAACGATGATCGTCAAGAGTATGATAATTGATGAAGTTATCAATTACTCTGAGAAAGAAGTAGAAAAAAAATTGAAAACTTTATCAAAAAATCCGGTCATACGATAAAGTCAAATATAATCTTTTTCATTCTTACCTTCTAAGAGTATTTTCACTAACTACTCTTTTACTTCCAAACTTAGTACGAAAACCTCGACATGCTTTAGTATAGTTTTTACCTCTAGAATAAAAGCCTACGATGAGATATACCTTTTCATCATTCGTAAGGTCACTCATTTTAAAGTACACGTATTACTCTTTACGGCGTCTCAATAGAAACTGACAACATTCTAGAATGTACCTACGTGGGCCTAGCCTTATATGATATAGTAAAGGGGGAAAGAAATGCATATACTTTAGGCAACCTCCCATTTGTCACCCTGTATATATATATATATATATATATATTTGTGTGTGTGTATATATATATATATATATATTTGTGTGTGTATATATATATATATATATTTGTGTGTATATATATATATATATATATATAAATTATGAGTACAAATTAGTTTGGACCGTTTTCAAAAGATGGCTCTGGCTATTATGAATATTCAATAGTAACAGCTAAAGTCGGTAGTTTCAGAGAGGTTAGACATCTGTCAATAATATTCAGTTGATATCGCTTCGAGTTTCATAAAAAAATCTTGTTTTTAACTGTGTAAAATATGTCTAATTTTGTGTTAACTTAGCAGCATTTGCGGGAGGTTTTAGTTTTCTGTTTTAATTGAACGAGAAGTGCAGCTGAAGCGCATCGCATGCTTGTGGAAGTTTATAATGACAATGCTCCAACTTATAAATCTTGTAAAGAATGGTTTTCGACGTTCCAAGAATGAAGGTTTTAGCGTTAAAGATAAGCCTCGCTCTGGACAGCCAAAAGAATTCGAAGACAAAAACTTGGAAGCATTACTCGATGAAGATCCGAGTCAAACGCAAGAGGAGCTTGCAGAACCATTGGTAGTGACTTGAAAAGCAGTTTCTGTACGATTGAAATCCATGGGAATGATTCAAAAGCAAGACAATTTGGTGCCTTATAAACTGAAACCGAGAGACATTGACAGGCGATTTTTCTGTTGCGAGCAGCTGATTTAAAGGCAGTAAAGAAAGAGTTTTTTACATAAAAATGTTACTGGGGGTGGAAAATGGATATTCTATGATAACCAACAGAAAAAAGAATACTACGCTATGCTTGGTCAATCGTTGCCATCGACCTTAACATTAACACCGAAGCCGAATATTCATGATTCGAAGATCATGTCGTGTATCTGGTGGGACCAAAAGGGTGTTGTGTACTATGAGCTGCTACAACCCGGCGATACCATAACGGCTGATCGGTATAGGTTGCAATTGATTCGTTTGAGCCGTGTATTACGAGAAAAATGGTTGGAATACAAGCAAAGACATGACAAAGTTATTTCTCTGCATGACAACGCTCGGCCTCATGTAGCAGAAGTCGTAAAAAAATATTTGAAAACGCTTAAGTGGGATATTTTGCCGCACCCGCCATATTCTCCGGACATTGCTTATTCTGATTCTGGCAGGTCATCGGTCCACTTCTTTCGCAGAAATCGGAAATAGGCTCCTTACTTGCATCACCACAAAAGACAAGACATTTTTTCGAGGTGAAATTTGAAAATTGCCTGAGAGGTGAAAAAAAATAGTAACTAGCAATGTACGATACTTTGATTAATCTTTTATTTCTTATTTTGAAATAAATGCATTTTTGACCGCAAAAAAACGGACCAAATTAATTTGTACTCCCAATATTATTAACTTAGTTCGCGCTGATATCGCATTGAAGGAAATACGCGGGCATGCACACGAATGGATATGAGGAGCTATTTGCTTATTACGTGTATAGTTAGAAACTCCACAATCTGGCTATACGAAATCAGGTTTTCGTCCTCAGCACGTGTTTTTCTAATGAGTCGGAAAGAGAGAAGGAAGTCCCCTCTCACTTCGTCTCGCGTGGCTGCTATCAGTTTTCCGCACTCTGCTATCGGTTCGACAATCAATAGCGCTGCATGCAGTCACGCCTCGAATTCTTATGTCAACTGCATGGCAGTGTAACATCGGCCTTCCCAAGTTGAGCGAATGTTTCTCATTTTTTTTGTACCATTGCCTTATTTTCCCGTTACTCTCTCTTTTCTTTTATTTCCTTCAGTTGTTTAGGGCAGGAGTAACGTAAAACACAACAAACTTACAAAACTTAAAGAAAACTAAGGAATGTGCATATGTTTGCGTCCCTTGCTTTATCGCGCATAGATAACTAACGGTCCGAAGAACACGTGTATACACAAAACTTTTCTGTATCTTGAAGACAAACAAAATGTTACGTGACGAAATTTTAATAATTAAATTAAATTAAAAACTTATAAAAAATTAATTAAATTAAAATTATATAAAATATTACTATAAAAAATTAATTAAATTAAAATTAAAATCAAGCAGTTCAATGTACTACTGCAACACATAAATGTATACGTTTAATGTGTGAAAATGCTGAGCGCGCAGTTCGACGAACTCGATACAACAGAGTGTTAGAATAAGGGTGGGTGATACTTGCACTCACGCTGCAAATTGACTTCTGTGGAAAAAACCCAGAAGACATGGAAAATAAACTTATTCTTATAGTTAAATATTTTCCCCACACACCTATAGAGAGTTGTGTTGCTCAACTCGCCTCGGACACACATTTGAACAAATAAAATATCTAAAGTTGCATTTTAGTTGGGAGGCGCGGGGGAGGCTCGGGAGTCCACCAAGGCTCGCGCCGATGCCAAACAAGCGAAAATCCCCACGATGCCTCCACCTCAAGGTCTTAAAATATGAGTACCAACGGGCCGCGAGGAGTTGACCGTTGGAAAGGAACAGTAGTGACTAAGGGGATAGTCAGTAATGTAAGTTACGTCGTACTGTCACTAACTTTCTTTTGTGTTTTAATATTTTAATATATCTTGAATAACATTTCATTTTAATAATCATCCCGGTTTCTGCCGCGTGTTGCGTGAAACAGTGTATGCTATAAAGGTGACATTTACTAACTGTGTCAGTGTGTATATTTAATTAGTATAAATTATTAAATAAAAGACAATTTTTAAGGAGAACTGTTTTGGTAATTACTTCGGACCTCAATTCCTCATCGCACGAGTACCTTCGGAACTCTAGGACACGCTAAGATTCAGGTAAGACTTCACTTACAATCACTATGAATATTAAATTGATTAATTTCCCCTTTTTTTTTTGCGTCTGATTCCCAGTAAAGGATTGGGGAGAGGCGGTCATTTCCATAATCCGCAACAGCAAGGGTCCCTTCGGTTCGCGATGTGCGGGCGAGCCCGTACGGGACAGATTGGCGGGTCCCGCATTAAAATAAATATTAAAATTTCGTATCGTGCGTGTAGCCTCGCACGTAACAGCGAAATTTTTGGTGGAGGCGCCGGGTAACCGCCAACACTGAGGGACTTTTGTTGTATTAATTATGTCGATTATACTTGAATTATTTACATTTTTTTTTTGATAATTGAAAAAAATAAAAAAATAAAAAAAATATTTTTTGAAATTATATAAACTATATATTAGAATATAAATTAATGTTCATTTATTAAATATCAAATTATTGAGACTCCAATTGCTATAATAATTTATATAATGATAAAAAACCAGCAGTATAGTAAAGACAATAAGTATGCATATGTATATATATATTTTCAGCCTACTAACCAGTACGGCGACTCTTACCTACGGAGCATCGTCAGCGTGTAAATGGTTTCCATACGCGCAAGCGCCTTCTCGATCGTATTAACATTTTTCTATACGTCCTTCTAGGCTGTATAGACATTCTATACGTCCTTTTAGGCTGTATATGTGCCAGGAGAAAAAAAAGTTAACAGCGCCACTGCTATGTATTTGTCGCTTCATATAGCCTAGCATGTGAGTCTTCATCGAAACTTATATTTTCGAAACGCGTAATAAGACTTATGTATGTTGAGCGAAGGAGAGAGAACGAGATAGCGATAAGAGCGCGCGCACCATTGCTCCCACGTGACCACCCTATCTCTGTCTCGCTCTCTCCTTCGCTCAGTATGTACATTCAAGCGACCACGGGGCTCTGCTTTTCTTTTGTTTTCTTTCAGTATAGTGTATCGTGTGTCGGTAATATTCGTTCTTAATATGTGAGAAGAAGAATAAAAATGGACAATTTATTAAATAATAAAAAAAAAAAACGAGTGGTAGTGACAGTGATGAAGAATGAAAACGTGAATTAAATAAACTAATAGAAAAAGCAAAATCTAATATAATCCCGCAAAATTAAAAAATTTAATAATAAGTGGTTTTAAAGTGATAATTTTTTAGTTTATAATTTTGTTTGTGATTTAGATAAATGATTTAAAAGTTTTTTGTGTGAAGAAATTAAATTTAAAATATTTAAAAAAGTTACTGTTTTTTCATGTTAAATAAGAGACTAAAATTCATTGATTATACAAAAAGTGTGTTAAACAAATATAGTATTGTTATGATAAAAATAACATAAGAAAGTATTTATATTAATTATAATAGTATTAATATTATTAATAAGCCTTCAAATCTTATAAAAAAAACTTTTGTTAAAAATATTATTCTGTATAAATATTTAATAAATATACTCAAGAAATTTATATTTTTTAATAAATAATAATTGTTCAAGAATTAATTTTATTTTTAAATATTAATCCATTTACTATTTTTTTTAATTTCATAATTTATATTTATATTTACATTATGTTGTCTGTCACTTTTTGACACTACTACATGTACATGTACGCGTGTGTGTACAAAATGCGCATGCGTTAGCAGACGATATCTGTAGTTTACGAACTGTCAGTACGGGTTCGAAATTGCATTTAATTGATATGCAACAAAATAAAATTAATTATTCTGTTAACTAAGTAAGAGTCTTCGTACGGGTTACAAGGCTGAAAAATTTTTTAAGCACCATGAGTGAACCTCGCGTCATTAAAGCTTTCGGCTCATATTTTGTGGATGGATAGAGGCGCCTTAGTCGCTCGCTGCGCTCGCGACTGCGGCCCTACTATCCATCCACAACATATTTTGCCTCAAGCTGTAATGACGCGAGGCTCGCACAAGGTACATAAATAACTAATATTTACTAGTCTTGTTGAAAAAGTAGATAAACAGTTTAAATTAATCTAGTTACAGCTTGTTGCAAGTTATTGTCAAAAATGTTATATAGCAGTTACATCTTTCAATGCATTTTGTAATTCAAAAATCAAGTGAAAAAAAAAAAAAAAAAAAGATTCCACTGCTGAGAACAGATTTATTTTTGTAGATTTACAAATTTCATAGAGAAGAATAAGCATTTTTATATTTGCTTTTCACTAGATTTTATTCCTTTTAATTTTTAAATTGTGCATTTCTCAATTCAATTTCTTCCACTAAGCTGCATTTTTTTTTATCTTTATTCTTGACTAGCGAATGTAATTAAATATTTTATGGTTGAAACAGAAATATAGAAAAGGAATAGAATTAATATTTCAATTTTAAAGTTTAAAAAGTAATTTTTACATTTTTGTAATTCCAAATAATTTTAATCTTGAAAAAACCATTTGTGCAGCTATTGCAACTTATATTTTAAATACCGCAAATAATAATGCATTAAATATATTATATCATTTGTAATTTACATAATACTTTTTCTAAATTAATCTTGTACTTGATATTCAAAAGTATCAAAATTTAGTATTTCGAATGTTATACTTTTCTAATGGTAACTACTAATTCCTCTATATTGTCTATGAATTTTTATCAAGATTGTGATCGAATAACAATAAATTCTATGTGCTTTAAATTTAATGGTTTCTGATATAACTATATTTCTAGCTACATTCAGAAGCTTGTTAAAATTATTTAGTAATCATATACAAAAACTAAGGATGATAACTATAACATAAGTTATACAAAAATTTTAGAAAATTTTAATCAAAGATGTTTTACTTTGATAGTAACAAGTTATGATATAGAGCAATTTAATTTAGGATATTAGGTTGTATTATTGTTAATTGTATTATGAAGACTATTGTTAAACTTGCCTTCTTTTTCATGTCTGAGAAAATATTATTTTTTCCGATTATGTTACACAGATTTTAAATGACTAATGCGATTAACTGTCATTTATTGTATAGTTATTAAATTTTCATGATATAATAGTGCCTATGCTTAAAAAATTCGTGCAACATTTTATGACAAAGTATGTAAAATACGATTGAACAGTGGAAAATTTGCTCTGCTTAGTTGATCAAAACAATGTGTGTACGTTTTAATTTCAAGAATTAATTAAAGTCAAAGTAATTCTTCTATTAAATATATTATAATTTTATATATATTATTTAAAAAAAAAGAATATTGATTCTTGATATTTTTGTACATTAAAATCTTAGTGCATATTTTTTTTTACAATTATTAATTTATTTTATTAAGAATGATTTTATACCTTTAAGAGAATTGCTTTAAACGTTTATAATACATTGAAATACTATTTTTTTTTAATAAACCTTTACGGAGAAGTTATAATAAAATTGTATGTTAATTAATTTTGTTCAATTTGTACCGCAAATGAAAAACTTTCGATTAAAAATAAGTATTTTATAGAATGTCTATTTTTAATAAATTAATTAATTTCAAAATTTTTATTGCTTGTAATTAATAAAAAAGTGTCAATAAAATTATTGTATCAATAAAGTCATTAAATTTATTAAAATTAATATACAAATGTATTAAATATATAAAATATATAAAATAGGCCGTTAAAATTAAAATTATATTTTATTTTAATAAATTTGTATTGATTTAAAGTTCTAAATCTCCGACAGTTAAAAATTAAAATACACATATTCTTGCATTAAAATTAAGAAATAATTGATGTACATTTTTAATAATTTAAACTTAATTATTTTGTTCTTAAGGTTTTATTACTAGCGTGTTTGAAAAGTATATTAAAATTAATCATATTATTAAAATTAATATACAAGATATATTGAGTCTGAATTAATTAATGATGTCTAACCAAAAATTTGTATTAAATTTGATAATTCTTTTTTTTGCATCTAAGTAATTAGTTTATATAATTATTTTATTCTTTGTGAAAGATAACTAGTATAAACCTCACCGTGCGATTTCCCGTCGGATCGCCGACAGCGATGAAATTAATAAAATAGTGATAATAAATTTTTATAGGATGAAATGTTCTTATTTTTTCTTGACAAATGTAAATATTTTATTTATATTTTTATTGTTTTATTGTGAATGCAGACATTCTTATTTTTATTAGAATGGTCTATATGTTGATAATAAATATATTACAATGGTCTTATCTCATGTCTTAAAGAGAATTAATGTAGTTCTCTCCGCGCGAAGCCCGGCCGTCGGATCGCCGCCATGTGAAAATGATTATGCTACGAATGCGGTGGCAATTTTTACGTTGATACAATTAAATACCATGCAGAAAATTTTGTTCAATATTATACAGTGGATGTGTATATGTATGTATACGGCATACATATAAGTGAACAATTATATATAAAAAAATTATTTATATAAAGAAAAGTGAAAACGAATAAAATAAGTAGAAAAGTGACAGTGAATAATGAAGTAACAGGATAAACTAAATAATTTATTTAATAATAACATTTTATAGAAAAAAAAAAAAAAAGAAAAAAAAAAAATTTTTTTAAATAATAATTTTATATATTTATTAAAATTATTAAATGTATTGAATTATTTCAAAATGTGTTCATGTCAATATAATAGTGATGTTGCGAATAATTTTGAAAAAAAATGTATGATTAAATATACTTTATATATTTAATATATATATATATATATTAAAGTGTTTTATTTTGAGATCTAATGCCGTTCTTTCCGTGATTTGCCCGGTCGTCGGATTGCCGAGGCATGCGAGTGATCATGCTAGGAATGCAGCGATAAATATTACGTCACTGCGAGATAACGCGCAGCTGGTCTTAGAGGTTCTTTTTCTTATTCTCTCACATGTAAATTAAAAGTGATTTAAAATTTTATAAATAAAAATAATAAGCAGAAGAGAAAGTGTTAAAATGTGAACTTGCGATCTTGGACTATTCGCTCTGTGACAATTGCATGAATGTCAATGATACGGAAAATAAGAGGGACAAAAGGAGTAAAAGTTAGCGTTAGTGTGAAAATGGTCCATAAAAGAAAAATAATAAAAGGAAAATAATATATGAATGAATAAATAATAAAAGCGCGTGAATAATAAAATATAAGAATAAAATAAGAGAATAATAAATAAAATAAAATAAAATAAAAGGAAGTGAAGTAAAAACATATGTGCGAAATAAAATAAAATAAAGGAATAATATCAATGAAATAAAGAAGAAAAATAAATGAAATAATAATAGAAGTGCGTGAATAAATAAAACAAGAATAATTTATAAAAGAATAATAAATAAAATAAACGAAAGATAAATAAAGTGAAATAAAATAAAAGAAAGTGAATTAAAAAAATATATGTGCGAATTAAAATAATAGAATAATAATAAAGTGCAGCGAATCAATAAATAAAAAGAATAAATAAAGGAAGAATATTAATAAAATGAAAATAATATATATATGAATAAGTAATAAAAGAAGAATAATAAGTGAGATAAAGAATGAATAAATAAAAGAAAAACAGATAAATAAAGTGCATTAAAATAAAAGAAAGGGAAATAAAACATGTATATATATATATATATATAGACGGATTAAAATGAGTGAAATAAAACAAATGAAATAATGAATAATTAATATGAAGAATAAAATAAAGAAAGAAAAATGCGTTAAAACAAAGTGAAGTAGAAGAAAAATATAAATATACAAACATGAATAAATAAAAAGTGAATAACATAGAAGAAAGATGATATAATGCGAATTGAAAATAAAAGTGAAAAAAGGAAAATAAAAATATAATTACAGTAAATAAAAATGACGCGATAAGGAGTAAGTGAAGTGTGGGAAATTAGAGACAAAGTGTGAATAAATGATTATAGATTGAACGAATTATTATAAGTGAAAATATTATGGTCACAAAGTGAAGCAAGTTGATTTGGAAAAAAAAAAAAAAAAAAAAAGAAGATTACACCTTTTGCTTCGATAATTATTACAATATTACTGAATATTAATGTATACGTCGTATACCATATTATTGTACCATGTTATTAACCATATTATAAATGAAAACATACAATTATATATATTTATTGGGTCATGATTATCCCTATACTAATAATCTCCCTGTTAGATTAATAAATTTACATATTAATTAAAAATTGACATATTTAAAATTTTTTATTTTTCATAAAAATATTATGTATATTTAAGCTATATTAATAATAAAATTAAAATTTTTCCTAATTTTAGAACTTTTTTATTATTAGTAAGAATTTAATGGGAATCTATCTAAGTAGGACAATGTTTAAATACAATGTCTCGTCCCGACATTTGTAGTTAACCACTCGGATTACAGTCAGTGTATATGTGACTCAAAAAGATAATAGTACAAAGTATAAAAATTTATCCCCGAGGTTACTCTTAACATAGGGTATGTCAATTTGGTATACGTTTACCATATAACCAATTTTACTCCCCCTTTATTCATAAATATCTTAATATTTTTAATATAATACAAGTTACATATAAATATATCTTTATGCAGATATACACGTACATCGTTCAATAAGTCCCGAGAATAACAACGAAAACAACATTTTTTTTCAAAAATCATTTTTATTCATCAATATAATCTCCTTTTAGAGTGACACAATCTTTCCAACGCCTTTCCAACATTTCTTTACCATGTTTATAGAAGAATTTATCCTTTGCTTTAAAATAAGCTTCAGTTTCGGCAATGACCTCCTCATTCGAGCCAAATTTTTTTCCCTGGAGCCTTTTTTTGAGATCAGTAAAGAGCCAGTAGTCGCTGGGGGCTAAATTTGGCAAATACGGGGGGTGGGGAAGCAAATCAAAGCCCAATTCGTTCAATTTTGCCATTGTTTTCCTGGACTTGCAACATAGTGCATTGTCTTGGTGAAAAAGGATTTTTTTCTTCTTCATGTGCGGTCGTTTTGCTGCGATCTCCTCCTTCAAACGTACCAACAAGTCAATATAATAATCACTGTTGATCGATTTACCTTTTTCCAGGTAGTTAATGAAAATCACGCCATGTGCATCCCAAAAACAGACGCCATGACTTTGCCAGCAGACTGCTGCGTTTTTGGACGCTTTAGGCGGCTTTCGCCAGCCATGCGCCACTCAGATGATTACCGATTCGACTCCGGAGTAAAATGATGTATCCATGTTTCATCCATGGTCACGTATCGACGCAGGAAATCCTTTTTATTGTGAGTAAATAGCGATAAACAGCTCTTTGAATCGTCGACTCGTTGCTGTTTTTGTTCCACTGAAAGCAATCGCGGCACCCACTTGGAAAAAACCTTTTTCATGCTCAATTTTTCATGAAGGATTGTAAATACGCTTCCAGATGATATCTGTGTCATTTTTGCAATCTCACGGACCTTCACTTTGCGATTTTTCATTACAATTTTTAACACTTCACTCACATTTTCCTGTGTAACGGCTTCCAATGGCCTACCCGAACGTTCCGCATCGTTTGTGTCCGTAAGACCACGTTTAAACTCAGCATACCAATGACAAAACGTTGGTTTGGATGGAGAGGAGTCCGGGTAATGTTTTTTAAGCCATTGCTGGGCTTCTACGGTGTTTTTACCCATTAAAAAACAATGTTTTATCAACACGCGAAACTCGCTTTTTTCTATTTTTCAAACAAATTACAAAGTGACTTTACTCTAACCTCGATAACTCTGCTGTCTGTGATCCGATCGACGTGAAATTTTTACACGTTTCATGTAAAGGTTCGCACTCTATGGAAACTTGGCCAGTTTGGTACTACTAGCACCATCTCTGGGTTAGTCTCGGGACTTATTGAACGATTGTATACTATGGTTTGCAATTTGACGGAATATCGTTAAATATTCTATTCTAGATATTCTACGATTTCTGCGTCTAATTGGCTTATTCCATTTCCGTAGATGCAAAACATATCCACCAATCAAAATGTTCATCCTTTTTCAATGTTCTGCATGCAGCAGCCATATTCATAGTATTTTGTATGTAACAGCGCATAATATTATAAATATATTATATTGCATAATAATGAAAAATTTTTGCTCGAGAAGTTTAGATACATCTTTTTTTTTTCCATGAACCGATTTTGATGAAATAATGCTTGTACGTTGCTTTGAGCTAAGCTTAGGTTATCCATTGAAACTCTTTGAATATACGTTTAATAATTTCGGAGATTAGCGCGCACAAGCAGACAAACAAACGTACACAATTTTTAATAATAATCTTCGTTATGCTATTTCTTTTTTTGTAATACCCGCAATCATTTTTTGGTAATTACCTTTAATGTACAAACACGGCGGTACTACTTTTCCATTATAGTGCAGATTTTTTCGCGAGACTGTTTTATTTTACGATGACTAAGTTAAACTTGCATGCATTGAAGTAATATTGGGAAAGACATACAATGGTATAAGTAAATTAACCAATGATACATTGGCTTCAGGAATTATTCTGTCGATGAGAAAAGGTTTAAGACCTGATCCTTATTGCTCTAGTAGAATTATGCGCTGCTTGACTGCCGTTGGCCTGCAAGCCGCGAGTGCTTTCGCGGATGAGAGTATTTCTCTGCCGAGTTAGCTACTACAATGCAGAAAGCGGTAATAAAAAAAAAAAAAAAAGTATTTTTGAATTAAGTATTATACTTGTTGTAAGATCTTTGTCACCCTAAGACTCGTTACCGAGATGCCGTGAGGGTTAGCCGCACCTGACTCATAACTGAGTTTGTCGGGTGTTAAGGCCCTCACGATCGAGTGAATGAGCGGCAGGTGATAACCTTCGAATCCTAAGTAAATCTCACGTAATAGTTGGTAGGGTAATGAAGCAAGATTTGTTCTTTCCACATCGATTAGGGAAGAACGAATCAGGTCATAACGGTTATCAATGAAAAGGAGATTTCTTCCATCCTTGCAACCCAACATTGCCGTAACGCTATTTTGATATAGCACACATTAAGAGGCAATGTCCCTCCTGGTATTCCCTACTAGTCGGCGAGCATATGATTTCGACCACCGCTGAGAATCTAAGTATCAGCAGAGGGGTCACTATTAATCAAACCTCGCCACAAATAAAACCTAACAGGTCTTTGATCTGAAATATCAGGTCGCAATAACACTAACAGAGACAATGTATCATGAAATTCAGGCAAGATAGCGGAGGGAAAAATTACATTACCAACAACAACCCATAATCATTAACGTTGTAATCACCTTGGTCTCGATAACTAACTGTTGGGTAACTCATGAGAATCAACAATACTTCGTAATTATTATATTATAATAAACCATAATTGAATACAATCTGCTGTAACAAATTATAGATAAACAATATACTGAATAATAGTAATACTAACACTGACAATATAATCGTTAAATAATTAATTTAAATACGTTCGAGCTAATCAAATTATTAATAAAATTTATTATTAGTAATTAATTCATGTTAAAAAAAAAAAAAAAATCACCGGGTTAATCAGTTATAATTTAAAATTAGATTGGAAAATATCAAAAATGTAATCCAAACCATTAAGTTGACAATATCAAGGTACAAGTACTTTAAAACAAATAATTTCCCGTATACAAAAGAATCAATCCAGAGGTTAGAGTGCCGGAAATTGTGAACTTAGATGCATTATTCAAATGCAATAAACCAAATATGACTTATTCGAAAATTGATAGGCCATGTGTTTGAGAAAAATACATATATCAGTGAATATTTGATCATTCTCTTGGAAGTGATCGAATGATATATCTCAGCCATGATAAGAAACATTAAAATAATGTTAGATACATGTTATATAATGTTATATAATACTAAATATATATATTTTTAATACAATACCAATTAATTCCTTCTACTATAATTGAAATTTACAGCTATATGTGTATATATACATATACATTAGTATCTTTCCCAATCGGAGAGACCCTATTGCAGCTGATTGTAACTCTTATCCTTTTGCCCATGACAATCTCTTCTTCTGAAAATTCTAACAATATCATTTTTTTTCCCCTTTCTATCCGCTGCAGGCTTGAAAAGAGAAAAGAAAAAAGATGGCAGTACCAAGATTGATGACAATGGTGGGAATCTTCATCATGAGCGAAGTGGTACAATACAAAACAAATCAGAAGGACAAAAGCAAGGAAAGGAACCAGGTACCTTCTATGAATGGGATTCTTTTCAAGGAAATTTATTTACATGTACTCAAGAGGATACAAGGGCAGATAAGCCCGATCATAAGGCCAGGAACAAAGTTTCTTCTGGACCTTCTAGAGGGAGAAGGAATAAACCTAGCCTCATTCATAACCACTAGCATATCCCAGCACCAAAAGGAGAGATATGAGCTGCAGGAGGGGAATAAGACGTTACAATATCCTGAGTCAACCCCAATTGATGATAGAATGACCTCCGATGATGGGATTGGGGAAATGTAGCTCCGCGAATCCATTGAATACGGTCACAACGCCATTGACCACATACGAACGCTGCCCCTCAGATATAGAGACGCTTACTTCGGGTCCGTCACTTCTGACGGAGACCGCGCCGTATGTCACCAGCCGTTGCCTGTCTGGAGAGAATGTAAAGCATGCTTGGTGAACTTATTAGGGGGCAACACTGAGGATGTGTACCCAGACGCCTGTGAGTGTAGGAACCCACAGCAAAAAAGCGATTTAAACAACTGGACGACGTGTAGAAAATGCTAAAACCAGCCGGCAATTATCATCTCCCGGGACGAACCCTGGAATGATGAATACATCGAGTGGCGCCGCACAGCGTTGGATGACTCCCATCGCGTTTGGGACAAAAATGTGTTGCCGTCCTACTCAAAGGGGCAGTGCGAGAAGTGTAAGTGACCCCTGCCTCTCTGGAGGAGTTGTTTTCAATGCATGACTGCCATAGCCAACGGAGACCTAGATATAAAACAAGTGGTGGAGCGATGCAGAGATCAGTCACACCGACGAGAGCTGGACGTACCAATTCTCTATAATCACTGCAGTGGATTGCTACAACTTGCCGTCGACTCCAGACAGGAATATGCGCAAGAAGACCAAGATACGGAAACCGAAGGTTAATTTTTCCTCTCCTCTCATTTTTATAAAATTTTTTTTTCTTTCTCCTTCATCATAGCCCCTTAGACCACTTTTTCCAAAAAGAACCTGGCCACCTTCCAAGGTAAATGATGATTGGTGAGGCCGAACATTAAGCCAAATTTTATTGACATTGGGCAACCGTACTGATGCCTCTCTAACTCCCCTCCTATTCCCCCTTCCGTGACACAAAACAAGAGAGATAGATAACAACTCATTAAATAAACATCACAATTGAGAATCGGGCAATTGCATTTATAAACAATATCATTCAATAATATATGACGCCTCTGCCCCTATCTTTATCATATTGCCTACCTTAATTAATTATAATTCAATATCTGATAGTTATAATCAAATATAATAGTAAATACAAATTATATATAAGCATATATATATATTTTCATTAACATCTGATTATTTCTGCTCTAAAGCATCCATAATTACGAAATAACACCAATATCCACCCATTATTTCAACGATAAAATATATAAGTATAAATTGGACATCCGCATCGGTTGCATCTTGTAAAGCTAAACAACCCCAAGGATAGAATCAACGAAGACCAAACGTTAATATATATTGGGATTAACAAGAATACAATCTGGAAAAAAAAATCGGAATAAAGTACACAGAGGCTAAGACGGAGACAAAAACAATTAGACCGAATTTCAAGACCAATATGTTCGACGCAGCAAACCCAATAACCCCAAACCCACATAGGGAAGGAGAGGAACCCGCATACCATACTTAAGGTGCTGATGAAAACACCGATGAATCCATCCGAGCCCTAGTGACTACAATGGCATCAAGTCTCATTCTATAGAACGCCATTAAGGGCTTAAAAACCTTTAATGGATACAACAGACCACTTAAGGATTTCCTAATAGATGTCAGAAATAGGGCTGCCCAACTTTCGGAGAGTAAACAGGGCACGTATATAAAAAACGTACTTGGATGCTTAGAAAGAGAAGCCCGAGATTGTATATATGGATACGCGTTTAAAGATGTGTAGCCCTTAGTAAAGCATTTAAAAGAGCGACTCGCGCCCAAGAAGGATTATTCTTACTACTCAGAAAAAATACACTACATAACAATGAAAAAGGAAGCATCAGTTGGGATGTTCTATGACAGATTAAATATATTATTCATGGGAGCCCGTGGAGCATTAAGGCAACCATGAGTGACATCACAACAAATAACCGAGCAGATCAAGCCATTAGAAGAGGTAGCGTTACTAATGTTTAAATAGGGATTACCAGCAGAAATCGCCACTACGGTGCACAGCCAATGGCCCGTTAATTTAAATAAGGCGTATCAAGCCGCAGTGGAATTAAAAAATCTGATTAAAAGGCACATCTTACCAGACGCAAAGCCTAGACATAGACAAATTGAAGGTGATGAAGAGGATGACGAATTCTCAAGCTCAATTAAACGTAGAAATGATAGGTCCTATCCGGAAGGCCGAGGCAGCATAAACTATAGACCAAACGATCGTAAGTATAGTCGCAAAAATGTTCGAGTCATAGCGAAGGAAATTTCATTACCAGGAGCTTAGACTAACAGGACTTTTGGCTATAATACGAATAGACAATATGGACCAACGCAATACCACGACCGAATGGACTATTCGCGACAAGAGCATTATCGTCCGATGTATCACTTCCCATCCAGAGGAAATTATGAGCGTCTGAACAGACCCCTGGAGCAGTATCAGCGGACTAACAGGAATAGATACTACGCACAATATAATAACGATTCACGCTTATATAACCCCATAAGGGAAAATTCCAGAACAAGATACGCTAATCACCAGCCGAATTACAATAACAACGAGTATGCCAGGAATGACTACAGGGTAAGAACTAATTATGGAGGGCCGTAGAATCAAAACCCGGCAGGGCAAGCGTGGCTTAATGAATCCTGGAGAAGATCAGCTAATAATCCCACCCAAGAAACAAGACCAACAGACAGTAATTTAAACTCGATAAGGGCTCGTCACAAGATCCCGCTGACGAGCCCATACAATACCAAATCGACTCCATACGCAAGGAGACAAGAGCCCTCGATAACGACGAACGAGCCCCCAAGACAGATCCTGCTGGTCCAAAATAAAATACAGACACCATTAGGCAAATTTTTACATGTGCAAGACCTCAAGAAGAAGATTTAGAAGATGACAAACCCACAGTAATAAGGCTGCACATCCGTGAGGGACGAGTACCATGGTTGACCTTTATAATAGACAATGGAGCCTCGGCTAACCTAATTAAACTCGGCTCCTTGCATCCTGATCTCCAGATTGATGTAGGCGATATAGTTACACTAGGTGGGATTGCAGATAAGACGGTAAAAACTTTAGGTACCACCTATTTAACCATACAAGGGTCACCGGCGAAGTTTCATGTCGTGACGGATAAATTCAAAATTGACCAAGATAGGATGATTGGACTCGGCTACTTAAAAAAGGAGAAAGCCGTTCTATCATATCATAACAAAGCCCTCATGATAAGAAAAGATGTTATGCATCCTATTCCTTTTCAATCAACAAGTGACCAACATAAGCTAAAAACGAAAGAGGTATATAAAGCAAGTGACCCTTGCGAAGAACATAGTGATTTATCCGAAACATTCATAAGCAAATTGTTCACAGATTATCAAATAGATCTAGATCAATCGTCCCTTGACTAACAGAAATCCGAACACAAATATATAATAAAAGGAAGAGCTAGACAAGTACTCCAGATCGCTATCAAGCCCTGCGAGTTAAAAGAAGGATATCTCCCCAAATTAGAACTCAACAATGATCGAGTATACGAGGCCTGGCTATTAAATAACGAGACTGCGCGCCTAGAGGGCGCCAGAGAGGGGTGAGGAAAAAAACGAGTAGTGCGTTGGGTATCTAGATATTTTGTCTATGCACGTACCAAAACACGTTCTCGTCACTATTATTGTATTTGTGCAGTAGCGTTTTGAAACGAACGTTTTTTTTTTCGTGCCGAAAACCATGTGTGACGAAAAACAGGAGCAACGTATCAATTTTAAATTTCTCGTTAAATTAAAAAAAACTCCGACTGAGTGCTGTGAATTGTTGCAAGAGGCCTATGGGGACAATTCTTTATCTCGTGCGCGTGGTTTTGAGTGGTGTAAGCGCTTCAGTGAGGGCCGAGTGAGCACTGAAGATGACCAACGCCCAGGTCACCCTGTCACTGTTTCAACTTCAGAAACAGTAACCAAAATCAACCAAATTGTGCGTGCAGATCGTCGAATGAGCATCCGGACGATTGCCGAGGCTATAAACGCCGATAAAGAACACATGACAAAAGTCTGTGCGAAGTTGGTGCCAAAAAACCTGACTCCTGACCAAAAGCTCTTGCGTCAACAGGTCTGCTCAAATTTCCTTGAAAGGTTAAAAAAAAATTCCGGGCTGATGAAAAACATTATTACTTGCGACGAAACGTGGATTTTTCAATACGATGTTGAAACAAAGCGGCAGTCGATGCATTGGTAGACGCCTGAATTGCCCAGAATCAAGAAAGCAAGGATGTCCAAATTAAAATTCAAGGCAATGTTGATCGTTTTTTTCGACATTAACGGTATCATGATGACTAAATGGGTTCCAGAGGGACAGACTGTCAACCAGACTTACTATTTGTCAGTTTTGGCAACACTGCGAGAATGAGTTCGTAAGAAACGGCCCGAGTTGTAGAAGAACAACTCGTGGATTTTGCACCAGGACAACGCACCTGCCCATAACGCGCTATCTGTGAAGCAGTATTTGGCCGGTAAGCGCACTCCAGTGCTCAAACACGCGCCGTACTCGCCAGATTTGGCACTATGCAACTTTTTTTTGTTTCCAAAGATAAAATCTGCTTTGAAAGGGACCTGATTTAGGTCGATGGAAGCGGTTAAGCAAAAAACGGCAGAGCTCCTAAAGGCCCTCACCAAAGAAGACTTCTAGCACTGCTTCGATCAATGAAAAAAAGTATGGAAAGGTGTGTGGCGAGGGAAGAGGAGTATATTGAAGAGGAGCATTTGAATGTAAAATAATTTTTATAATAAAACCCTTTTTCGTAACCAGTCTCGTTATTTAATAGCCAGACCTCGTATATAGGGGAAGGAATAGTACGAAATGACCATAATACTTGCCGAGTGATGACAATAAATACCCTAGAAGAAGACATTTGAGTAAACATAGACCCTGTGGAAATTCTGCCGTTTGAATATGCTACCCCCAAATTCGACCCTCGCACAGATACTGAACCGGAAACGCCACCTAACAGGATAGGCCAGCAATGGGAACGAGCTCACTTACTACGAAGTTTAATTCGGGTCGGCCACCTTAATCAGGAGAAAAAAGACAGTGTGAACCAGATAATAGATGAGTACTGTGACGTATTCATATTGCCTGGAATCCACTCCCTTTTACTAATAAGGTAGAACACGAGATACTATTAGGAAATAATGTACCCATACATACTAAAAAATATCGACACTCCCCAAAACATAGAGAAGTCATAGGTGACCAACTAAAGAAGAAACTAAAGGACGGTATTATAGAACCCTCAAATTCACCTTGGTCCTCTCCCATTTGGGTAGTCCCGAAACGATCAGACAGTCATGGTAACCCCCGTTTGTAAATAGTTATTGACTTCAGAGAGTTAAATAAGAAAACTATAGGGGATGCATATCTTCTACCCAATATAGCAAATATTTTAGATAAACTAGGCGGAGCAAGTTACTTTACATGCTTCGATTTGGCCAGTGGGTTTCAACAGATACCTATAAAATCAGAAGACAAATGCAAGATCGCCTTCACTACCCCAAACGGTCACTACCAATATATACGCATGCCGGAAGGGTTAAAGAACGCACCCGCTACGTTCCAGAGACTAATGGATAACGTATTAAAGGGACTCCAAAACACAGAAATGCTGGTATACCTTGATGATATAATAGTATACGTGAGAGATTTGCAGGACCATAATAGAAAAGTTAGACAACTCTTTGATCGCCTAAGAGATGCTAGACTGGTGCTTTAACCTAACAAGATTGAGTTCTTACGACGTGAAGTTCCCTTCCTAGGGCATGTGATCAGCAAAAGAGCAGTTGAACTAGATCCTAAGAAGATTTCGGCAGTAAAAAACTTCCCAAAACCAACTATTATGAAAAATTTTCGACAATTCTTAGGCCTGGTAGGATACTTTCGGAGATTCATAGAAAATTTCTCGAAAATTGCAAAACCGCTAACCGACCTTTTAAAGAAAGGCTAGCAGTGCAGTGACTGGGGACCGCAACAGGATGAAAGTTTTGAGTTACTGAAGAAGCGGTTATGTGAAAGCCCTATTTTAATTTATCTGGATTTTGAGAAAGAATTTACGTTAACTGCGGACGCCTCTGACTACGCAATTGGAGCAGTACCAAGCCAGGAACTAAAGGGGTTCGATCATCCCGTAGCATATTTATCAAGAACCCTGAATAAGGCTGAGAGAAATTATAGTACTACAGAAAAGGAATGCTTAGCCGCATTATGTGCCATGCACCAATTCCGACCCTACCTACTAGGAAAAAGATTGGTTTTACGAGCAGATCATATACTTTTAAACTGAATGCATAATAGAACTGATCCTGGGCAACGATTGATGCGATGGATGTTCAAATTCACCGGGTATCAATATACTTTCAAATACAAACCGGGACGTTTAAATAGTAATGCGGACGCTTTGTCCCGCAATCCAGTAATAGACGCCACTAAACAAGAGATTAATGATAAATTACCGCAACTTAGGATATTGGTATTGAATAAGGTCGCATCTCAGCTAAGGAAAAAAAAAAGTCCAAACCCTCCGGATCAGGAAATCCGCCAGCCGAAAACGTGCCTGGCTCGGCAACAGCAAGCCAAGGGCGAGAGAGGCCACCTGGCTCGAAAACTGCCAGAGCACATCCTGTCGTAGACCATAGCACCGTAGCTCATAGAACTAGAGCTAAGACTAACCAAAATACAGAAAGTGATCTTCGTACCTTAAGAGCGACAACCTCTCAAGCATCAAGGAGTACCCGTAAGCCCTTATCTGTGACCCAATCTACTAATTCCCGTACACAGAGGCCCCCTACTAAATCTGTCAATACGCCCAATTCAACACATAAATTAGAAGCAATCAGAAGAGATGCAATATTACCAAATCAAGGATCATTACCAACAAATCCTCCTACGGATACCAAGGTCGGAACCAGCTCGGAGCTAGCATCAAAGAGTACAAGGTCAATTGATATCAGCACGGACACAGATGAAGTGCTACCGCGGGCTGACCCTAGGAGGAGTGGGCTGCGGGAAGAAACCACCGAAGAATCGGATTCTGACATTGACACTCAACACCACCAAAACAAGGATAACTTACCAATTTGTATGGATGTTACCGCAGACTCAGGAAGTGAGACCGAGGAGGTTACCGCCATACAAGAAAATCAAGAAGAAGAATCTAATGACGATTCGCAAGGTGCGTGTAGAAGTTCAAAACCTCTAACGTCACGCAAAAAGTTAGATGACGAGGTTACGGAAAACATAGAAACGACAGAAGACTGGAGAAATTTTAACGCGTCTCTGAGAAAGATCTATAACAGAATATATAATCAATATGGCCATAACTCTGATGAACTGTTAAGAGATAGAGACAACATTCTTGGAGGTAAAAGTAATTTCTCTGAAGGAGATACAGTTGATCCCGATTATCAAGAGAACTTAGACAGCATAGATCCCTACAACGACAAAACTCACAACGACGACGTTATGGAACGTCGAGTGGCACAACTGGAACGACAGCCTCCAGTTAGCACAAGGAATCCGACTCCCCCAACCTTGGACAACAAAATTAATTTTGGAACAAACAGTGACGCCGACGCAGAAGATTCAGATAATATACATGGGATACCAAGAAAAGCATCTAAACCCATTTCAGACACACCATTCAGTTGCAACCAAGAACCACAAGCCAAAAGTACCCCTCTAACAGGAAAAGTAAAGAAACACTTGCGTTTTAGCGAAGCAGTTTGCATTCCCGGAGACTCTAAAGAATCCTCCCATAAAACTTTACTCGAAAAAACACCAAGTGTAAATATAAATTATGGCCTAGCGCCTAAACATTTTTTCAACGAATTACTACCTCTGATCTCATTATGCATATCTTTAACCGAGTCGCATGAAACTATCACCACCGATCAGTGACCGAAGTTCAGAAGATACTGACAGCTTAGAAGAACAACAACTCCCGCCTCTACTGATTTTAAGAAATAACATTAAAACATCTCGACAAAGCCTCACCTATAAAAGAGACAACCTAGTACACTTCGTGACTAGCGATATTAAGAGTATAACGAGTACAACAATGTTATTGATTGATATAGGATCAATAAATCAAATGAAATTAAAGGAAACCAGACAAAAGGTAGGACAGATCCTGGTTACGTCATATAAGAATCATAACATACTATCCGTGGTTATAAAACATAAGTACTTCGACAGACTCACTATTTTGAACATGAGGACCGCTCTAGCTGATCTCAGAACTACAATGCTTTAAAGAAACCTCACCAGTTTTCGCATTTCGCAACAAGGAGACATGCTGGATGCCCTAGAGGCAGGACTATCAGCTCAACTGCTGACAGAAACATTTAAGGGTAGCCCAATTACCGTAAGCCTATGTTATGGAAAGGTGAATTGTCCAGAACCAGAGGGGAGGAATGGCATAATACAAAATTTACATGAGAGCCTGATAGGGAGACACAAAGGGGTAAACCAAACATATTAGAAGATCCGAGAAAGATATTACTGGCCAGGTATGAGAAACGACGTTCTGGATTATGTCCGAAAGTACCGAGAATGCAGTATGAAAAGGTTGGATCGAACTAAGACAAGGGAGCCCATGATTATCACAGACACACCGATAGAACCATTTGATAAGGTATCCATCGACACCGTAGGCAAATTGAGAATGACCCCTCGAGGCAACTGCCATATGCTTACAATGCAATACAATCTAACAAAATACCTGATAGTGGTACCAATACCTAATTTGCGATCTACTTCAATAGCCACCGCGTTGGCTAAGCACCTCATATGTTAATTCGGGGCTCCTAAAGCAATATTATCAGATAGAGGAACCAGTTTCCTGTCAGAGTTGACAAAAAACACTTATGAAAATATTTAAAATACGACATCTTACTACGTCAGGATATAGACTTCAGACCAACGGATCATTAGAAAGAAGCCATGCGCCATTGACTGATTTTATCAGAACGTATTCAGAATCTTATAACGACTGGGACAGATTAATACCTTTCGCAGCTTTCACTTACAACACCAGTTTACACTCTGCCATTAAATTCACTCCATATGAATTGGTTTTCGGAAGAATCGCAAGATCCCTCCTAAAAAAAACCAGTCGAGGAAAAACTGAATACATATAACACGTACCTACGGGACTTACTTCTACATTTGGATGAAATGAATAACATCGCCAGGGGTAATCAGATCGCAGCTAAAAAACAATCTAAAAGTCGATATGATAGTAAAGAGAAGAAACTGAAATCCAAGGTCAGAGACTATGTACATGGTGCGTACGGTATTTAAAGACATACATAAATGTGACTAACTTCGCGAATTTTTTTTTAATTTTTTTTCCTTTTCAGATGAGAAGTGGCGGACTACAACATTACTCAAGAAATAAAGAGATATGCTGTCATCGTCGCTATATGTGCAAACCATACAGATTTAGAGATCTCTAATTTTCTTAATTGCACCCGTTGGTTTTTTTCCAACGGAAAAAATTTTGACCAAGATCAAAAGACTAATCGCAGAAATGACAGATGGCTATGTTCAAACCCTACGGAGGTTCCTGTTGTTATGCACACAAAATTTCCAGCCACTGTTATGGTTTTAGGTGTTGTCAGCAACGAAGGACATGTTATGCCACCACACTTTTTTACTCAAGGACTTTGAGTAAACTCTGCTGCATACATCGAGGTTTTGGAGACGGTAGTGAGACCCTGGATAGACAATGTAAGCGGAGGCAGACTATACCTTTTTAAACAAGACTCTGCTTCTTCACATAAAGCGATGGCGACACAAGATTGGATGGCCGAAAATTTTCATTACCACATAACACCGAACCTATGGCCACCTAGCTCCCCAGACCTTAATCCTTTGAATTATTACGTATGGGGTGTAGTTGTGCGTCAGACCAATAAGCGTCCTCATAACACCACGTCTTCGCTGAAGACTGCTATTAATGCCGTTATGGTCAATACGAACATAGAGCATTTGATTCAGGCATGTAATCGTTTCCGGACCCGGATCGAAGAGGTTATTGCTGCTAATAGCGATTTTATTGAATAACTTTATAGCCATATAATAATTTAACGTTGTATAAGAAATCCCTAAAATTTCATTAAATTTTATTAAAAATACACGCTAATTAATTTTACTCTCAAGTTGTCCTTAAATACCGTACGCACCATGTATATGTGCCCAAGGAAATAAGAACATCAAAGTTCGATAAATTGTGTACAATAATAAACCTTTGAAAATCGTTGAAATATTGGGTAGAAACAATGCTATATTAGAATTACCCGATGGCAGACGTATTAGAAGACACATGGATAAATTAAATTTAGCCCCTGGATAAAAGGAATAACCGTTTCAGGAAACCATGCACAAGTCTCTCTGTCTCCTCTACGTAATAATGGTACACGCAGGAACTTCTCCAGACCTCACAGTAAAGAATTTCGAGATAGAGCTAATAAAAGAAAACCCATGAATGTATTATGAGCGTATGGAAGTAGTACGATTAAAAAGGGCTGATTGGCAGGTAACAATTTATGTGAACATAAAAGATTTTCTAGAAACTCACGGGGCGATCGACAGTTACCAAACCCTACTCGCTAATTGCACCGCACTCATGAAAGTGAACACTTGTGGGATTATGCTCGGGACAGACTTAGTGGAAGCGAGACAACACACCCTAATTCAAATACAGACAGAGATAAAAACCATGCTCTCTGATATGGGACAAACCGTGGAAGATCCTATAAAAGTTCCAGGAAGCATGAGGTACAAGCGGATGGTGCCCTTCGGTTTCATTGAAAGCCTCAGTAAAAGCCTATTTGGACTAGTCACGGCAGAAGACATTGACAAGATAAATATCAACATAGACCAGTTATTCACAAACCAAAAAGAGCTAGTGTACCTAGTAAATGGAAAAGAACACATAATAACCAAATCTCTAGAGGATTTATACAATACTATAAAAACGCATGCTGAGGTAATAAACAAAATAGAAAAGGACATGGACCGGAAATTCAAATTCATAGTCAGTGGAGAAAATGAATTGCGGTATCTAATTACTTTAACTATTTACGCTCATAAGATAGACGTCGCAATGCAACATCAAATTGTAAGTAATCGACGAATGCTGCAAATTATACAGGGACTTAATGTACGCAAGGTGGATCCTTCCTTCTTAAATAAAGATATACTAAAGCACCTAACAACCGACATAGCAAAGGCAAGTGGAGCACTAGAATCTCCAATACTGGTTCAACATTTAAGGGCAGAAGAAGTCGCAAGAATTTCGCAAGTAGACGCGGTTTACAACAACGGGAAGTTATTAATTATCATGCATCTTCCATTAGTAGAACGAGTACCCTACAACCTCTATAGACTGCATCCATTAGCTGTATCGCAAACAATAAACAATAATTGGATAGGAACAGGATATATAAAGCCAAGCCACAAACACCTAATCATTGGAACAGACCAAAGGCAGTATATAAAAATAAATTATGAGGACTTGCAAAATTGCTAACATACACATTATGCCTACATATGTTCAATCAACGGACCCTTGTCTGAAACCACTATTCAAGACGATTACGAAGTATCAATGTTGCTGAGACACAGAATACAAATAATGAAAACCTACGATGTAACCATAACTCCCAATAACGTCACTCAATGGAGTAACCTAAAGATGGATGGATCCTGGCTCTATTCCTCAGGACAAAAAAAAGATTTGTCTAATTTGTCCAGGACAACCAGACCAAACTATACTTCTCCAGGAGGCAGGAATGTTACGTATGGCACCCGGCTGTGTAGGCAAGACCGACAAACATCTTCTCATAAGTAAAGGAAATCAACGCAACGATTTTCAATACATATACAAACCAAAGATAACACTCAATGTAGAGGCCATATTCCCTGGCATGTTAAACTGTCATCAAGAACTGATCAGCACTCCAGAAACAGAGATCTCAAACGCCCCTGCACCAGACGTTGAAGGATGGAAAAACCGCGAAGAGTCGATACAAAAAATTACCCGTCGTCTAAAACAAACAGGAAATCATCAGAGAAGCATCTCCAACACGCATTATCTAATATACGGTGGAGCTTTGGGCCAAATCTTAATCACCGTAGAGTTTATCTTTACTGACTGGAAGTGTCATATTTGAAGAATGCGGCAACATCAATATCAGACCAAACGCAAAGTCAAAATAATCTCTGACACTACCCCTGCACATCGTATGCAGGAAACACTACTGGCCTACAAAATCAACCAACATTCGAAGGCCAGTCCTGCACACAACAGATACCAGAACAGGCCTTAATTCCTGGAAGATGGATAAATCAATCATTAATTCCTCCACAACCCCTGTCCTATCCACAAACATTATCTATCCAAATCCCGAACACCGACTAATCCGTAACCTTAAACTATGCAACCGTTCCACGAGAAGGAACACAGACCCAACGGAACACGTTTCCGAAAGACCACAATTAAAACTATGTCCTACTAATAAACCCCAGTTTATTTCGAACCCGGCATTTATAAAGCCTAACCCACAACCTTAGCTTCCAGAAAACTCAATCCGAAAAGACCATGGCTGGCTGATGCTGAATCAACGTGACTAAAAATCCAGAAGGTGAAGGCAGTTTAGTATTTTACAACCCTCGCACCACCTCCTTATCAGCTGCTGTAGGAAGAGCCGCAGAAAAGAGACCAATAAGAAGCGTAAACATATGATTAAATGGACATGGGGATCCCGCCGGAATACTAATGATAAGGTATTTCAACGAAAAAGACAAAACTAGAGAGCTACGTAAATTACGGAACAAAGCAAAGTCAAGGGCCATACCTACCAGACCCTCTGGAACAAGACTATTCTGCCAATTATCTTGAAATATAACTGAAGAAGAGCTCTTCAAGGATTTCGAATATTTGGACCATTAGATTTCATTAAGATTATCCGAAATATTGAGAGACGGGCCACTTGCGGATGTATTCAGTTTATTAACGCTAAGGATGCTCTTAAGACCTTGAAAGGAAGTAAAAAGACGTACCGTGCTATTTTCGCCGATCCCCCGAAGATGTCAAAGGCAGATCAGGATTAAAACCAAGGATATGAGAAGACACTGCACTCGAAATGCATGCTCTGGGTTGACTGCAAAACATTTGAAGACCATCTAATTACATGCCAAATACAGTGTCAAATGAAAGACCGCAAAGGACATTTGAAAAAAATAAGGAGTGTACTCCAAAAGCTTGAAAGTGAAGAATCAAGATCCAGCAAAGACCCTATTGCGGGACACGAAAAGACTATTAATCGAGTCCCTATTACCACGCCAGAATTCAAATCAAAAAACATGGGCGAAAATAAACACGCAGTTAAGCAGACTATTGACACCAGAAGGAACATGAGCATCTACCAGCACACACATCCAGCCTTATTAATCAAGATAAAAGAAGATCAAGAAAAAAAAATATATCTAAAAGATTAACACATGTAGTATAAAATTGATTCTTATAACCATATTAACATTTAGCCAATGTAATAGAATAAATCTTGTAAAAGCAATCCAAACGGTTCCATTTTACAGACAGCCCTAATGAATTTTTATCATACTAATAAGCAAGTCAGTTTGGATTGTTTCCTTATAGATTGTTAATTAGCACCAAAAAAAAAAAAAAAAAAAAAAAAATTAACAAGCTAGGTTGAGAACCTTTTTTTTATGTAAAGGCAATCTAAATAATTTAATTTTTCCCTTCCTCTTCCTTTTTTTTGTGAGTTATCCTAAATATTATTTAGACTGCCTACAACCCTAAAACCCTTAAGCAAATTAATCAACGTTTCTAGTACGACACTAAAGATAATATAAGGCTAATAACATTCGACAATTATGTAATATTAACAAACCATAATATATAGGCTAAGAGTCTGTTGTAAGCACATACACCACGCAGCACGTCCGCTGTTTACCGGGATAGTAAACGTCTTTAAGGGGGGGGGGGGGGGGGGGAGGATGTTACGTAACGAAATTTTAATAATTAAATTAAATTAAAACCTTATAAAAAATTAATTAAATTCAAATTATATAAAATATTACTATAAAAAATTAATTAAATTGAAATTAAAATTAAGCAGTTCAATGTACTACTGCAACACATAAATGTATACGTTTAATGTGTGAAAATGCTGAGCACGCAGTTCGACGAACTCTATACAACAAAGTGTTAGAATAAAGGTGGGTGATATTTGCACTTACGCTGCAAATTGACCTCTGTGGAAAAAACCCAGGAGACATGGAAAATAAACTTATTCTTATAGTTAAATATTTTTTCCACACACCTATAGAGGGTTGTGTTGCTCAACTCGCCTCGGCACACACATTTAAACAAATAAAATATCTAAAGTTGCATTTTAGTTGGGAGGCGCGGGGGAGGCTCGGGAGTCCACTAAGGCTCGCGCCGATGCCAAACAAGCGAAAATCCCCACGATGCCTCCACCTCAAGGTCTTAAAATATGAGTACCAACGGGCCGCGAGGAGTTGACCGTTGGAAAGGAACAGTAGTGACTAAGGGGATAGTCAGTAATGTAAGTTCCGTCGTACTGTCACTTACTTTCTTTTGTGTTTAAATATTTTAATATATCTTGAATAACATTTCATTTTAATAATCATCCCGGTTTCTGCCGCATGTTGCGTGAAATAGTGTATGCTATAAAGGTGACATTTACTAACTGTGTCAGTGTGCATATTTAATTAGTATAAATTATTAAATAAAAGACAATTTTCAAGGAGAACTGTTTTGGTAATTAATTCGGACTTCAATTCCTCATCGCACGAGTACTTTCGGAACTCTAGGAAACGCTAAGATTCAGGTAAGACTTCACTTACAATCACTATAAATATTAAATTGATTAATTTCCCCTTTTCTCTTTGAGTCTGATTTCCAGTAAAGAATGGGGCAGAGGCGGTCATTTTCATAATCCGCGACAGCAAGGGTCTCTTCGGTTCGCGATGTGCGGGCGGGCCCGTACGGGACGGGTTGGCGGGTCCTGCATTAAAATAAATATTAAAATTTCGTATTGTGCGTGTAGCCCCGCACGTAACACAAAATAGCGTAGATGCTTGCATTGATAAACGCTTCCTCCGCTTTCTAGTATCACTAGCAATAAATTTTAGGGAAGGACCTGGAAAGGTTCACATATCAGCAGCTATCAGAAGGGACAAATAGCGCGAAGCGCCTGTAATGCCTACTTCTATCTGACGCGCGGGTCAGCGCTCCGTATCTTAAGTATTAAAAATAATGGAGCGCCGAAATAACTACCTCTATTGAAGATTTTGTCTGTTTAAAATAAATATTTATTTTCTTTTTTCTTCCTCTCAATATTATCCTTTGTAACGCATTTACCAGATGCGTATATCCGCGTTTAAAAAACAACCCTACGTATAGATCTTACCGAAAATACGCTTAGATTAAAGAATAATTTTTTATTTTTCTTAGCACAAACACACACCGTATTCTATAATACTTAAAATTACAATAAGAGTAAACTTGCATTCTCGATATGAGTGGTAGCGTTGTTGAGATTAACTAATAAACAACATGCTACGTCTCGCTTATATTTGTAATAATAACTATAAGACAAGCACAATGTATTACTAAACTACGTTTAACTTGTAAATAACTATTTAAATAATATATTATAATAATAACTATCGGAATTATTAAAATATTTAGTTCTCACTCGTACAAAATTATATATTACACTTTATTATATTTAAATAAGTTATGTCGAATTCAAATATTCAAGCAGTTCATACGGAATTCCTTAATACATTATATTTATACAGGACTTATAATAACCCTTGTAGGATCCATAATAATTATTTGCCAAAATGCAAATCAGTTATATTTAAGAATCATGTCAAATATTTAAAATAATTCTATATTATTATCTTCTTATATATTTAGAATAATTTTATATAACATAGATCATCATGTAGTATTATTTATATTTAAGTATAGTTCAAGTGATTTATAAAAATCTGCAACTACTTTTAATTTTAGTAATAACAATTTTATAATCAAACTAAGTTACACATCAGATTTATTATATACTTGGAGTAATTTTATACAAAGAATAATTGTAAACGAATTAATTTAAGTGATATTTAAGTTCATAAAATCAAAATTTAAGTACGAATAAGTTATATTTTATTGGTAGCGTTAATAATACTTGGAACGATTTTATATTTAATTAAATTACCTTTGCATGCATCTCCAACTCTTTATTATAATTTCGTGCAAAGCATTTTATATTATATTTTACAAATAATTATGTTAAGTGACTAGCGATTATACATTTGCTTTTTATTGATTAGATTGTTTCATAAAAAAATAGATTATGCGAATTAATTTTATGTATGTAACGATCTTTCCAATATAATGTAAATGCAACGGGAGGTAGACGCAGATACATCTTTTCGCCTACCGAAGAACCAACACCCCCGCTTTAAGAAAAAATCGGAGAGCCTGCGCCAAGAAAATTGACAACTAAAAGTAGTTTAGGGCCCTCTCGAAATCGGCCCCTCGCCAACCAGAACGAATCAAGAGGGAGACGGTGGTAAGGCCCTCACTTCCCCCTTCGCCCCGCTTTTCCATTCTTTTCTCAACTTCTCTTTCCCGTCCTTAACTCCTTCTCGATTTTTCTCCCCTTACTAAGAAACTTCTCTTTCTTTCTACCCTCCTCTTTTTCGCTCGTCTGAAGGGATGACTTATCATCGAAGGAGAGGTGATGAGCTGCATCACTGAATATCAGAAAGACAGTACAACTCTACAACTCTACAACAATACAACAGTATAACAGTGCAACAGTCCACAGTACAACACTATAACTCTACCGCAGCAACACTTCGACGCTACAATCGCAACTAAGAAGATTTTGACGAGTCCAATCACTGAGATTCCAGAGCCGACCCTACGCAGAGACGAGGCGGCCGAGCAGCTAAGAAAAAAATCCAGCTGAAGTTCCGGACGATGTCTCCCGGCGCAGTAGGCAAATAGGAGACATTATTGTATCTAAAAATATCTCAAATATACGAAAGTAAGGCTTTCTTTTCAATCAATATCTATTTCTCACTATTCTTTGCTCCCACTCTCGTTATCATCCGGTCGTTCTCTAGGTCCAAGCACGTGGACTGCAAGCAATCAAAAATCTTTACGAATTGCTTCTTAGCTCCAACCACGTGGTTTTTATAAGTCTTATTCAATTAATTAATTGTTTAAACTGCAAATGAGTCAAGTCTTTATTTCTTTTGAACTATTTATTTATATTCATCTAATAGGATGAAAACAATATATGCTAAGCATTAAAAACAATTGCTTTTACAATAAGATTTAAAGTATAGTTACTACTTACTCGAAAAATCTGTGAAGATTAAGCCCGGTTAAATTGTAACAAAATATTCGATACTTCCCAAATGTTGTTTCAAGTATGACTTTATTTCGGATTAGCATTTTTAGTTGTCCTGTAGAGGAATTAAGGCAACGAATTGATCCACTTAGTAAATTCCATGCGAGTGCAAAGCACACCACAGCGTTGCGACCACGTGGCAAGGGAACGTAGAAGGATCAACACGAATTAACAGCAAGAAGACGAAGAAAGACAGTAAAACAAGAAAACAAGCTATCAACCGGAAGAGAGAAGAAAGAATTGACGAGAAGGAGATAGGACACGACACGAGGCAAGGGAGGGTGACCGGCAATGTACAATAAGGGAACGCAAGAGTATAATCAGCAGGTAGAACGAATTACGGGCCGTAAAACAGAGTATGATCAAAACAAGAAAGATGATAGACGTAAATATAAGCGAAGAAGTAGCCAATATCGTAGAAGCAAAGGCGATAGTAGAGACGAAACTAATCGTAAGAGTGGAAATAACGGAAAATTCGAAAATAATTGCGAAAATAGTCATTGTAGTTATATTAATTTATGCGATCGATCGGAAGGAATCGATTAAAAGAGTGACAGAGAAGAATGGCAATCGGTGAAACCACGGAGGCGATGGCACCGGAAGCAGGAAGACTCTTTCGGAGAAAGCGATGACTTACAACAAAACAAAAGAAAGTAGAAACGTAAAAACAATGAGAATACATGGAATCAGCGTTTAGCGGGTCGACATCCTCGTCGTAATGGCGGTCTATCCGAGAAGAGCATGCGATGTAAGAAAATACTGAAGAATTAAAACCTATGTCTTATAGAAGAAGGAAAAGATGCTTTTAAAGAGTTCCTGGCAAGGCTCGAGGATTACCGCACTAGCATGCGGATAAACGACAAGGATCTGCTGAATGCATTACCATGCATCCTAGATAAGGAAGCTAGCTGGTGGTTCTGGGCCAAGAAGGACAAAATTATAAAGTGGCGAAAATTTAAGATAGCACTTAGAAATAATTACATCGGCGAATAGAATGCAGAAGACCTAAGGGATAAAATGCGAGGGAGAATGCAAGCGAAGGGCGAGAAAATATCTAATTATCTATCATATTTCCAGTATACAGTAAGCTACTTTTGTCGATCACCGTCGGAAAAACTCAACAAGAGATCGCTCATCAAAATCGGCTCTCGAGGTACCAAATTTCATGAACGGGAAACCAATAAGAAGTCTTGCCGACTTGGAAAAATATGGCAAATCTTGAGAGTGTCAAAAGAATTAAAACAATAGATACACGCCACCGCGTCGTAAGGATAAAACGGGATTCCCGGAAGCGAGCTGTTCAGGAACAACTAGGAGCTTGAAGTTTGCCGCTTTTCGAGTAAACAATCCCAAATCCAGCAACAGCAGCGACGGGGTAAAACAGCGGGTAAAAAAAAGCTCAAAAACCGTCGTCGAAGAAGAGTAAGCGCGGAACAACCAATGATCAAATAGCAGCAGCCAGAAAAATGACGATAACGGCAACAATACGGGGCAACCTGCCTTAAGCGACAACAGCGCCATAAATCGCAAAGATGATAGAATCAAGAAATTAAACAGTAGCTACGAGGAGCGATCAAATACCGCAGCAAGAAAACATTTGGAATTATCGGTGCTTAAGGTAGGACAAACGCCGTCAGAACGCAGTACGTTTGCAGAATGGACGACCATGTGAAAATGACGTAACGCCTACTCTATGAGAGAATATAAATCGCAGCAACGAAACTATATACCTTCTGCACTGTCTCCGGCACCGAACGGCTCTTATACAGGGTGTCACCAAAGTCCCGGAACGGCTGTATATTTCCTAAGGTGGGGTATTTCGGAAAATGGTCAAGGTCAATCCTTAAGTAACTCTCAACGAGAAATTTAATGGTAACCTTAATTTTGACCTTGATGATGCCCTTCAAGTCATTTCAATGTTTTTTAAATAGAAACTCCCTTTTTTGACATTGGCAATCGAAAGAGCGAAAAATTTTACGTTCAAATATGTACTTAAGTCAGAAGAACACATTGGCCTTAAAGGTCAGCCAAGGCCATTTAAACATAAACAAGGTCTGGATATCTTTTGGCATAGGAACTCCCAATTTTTTTTTAAACTGATGCATAAAGATTAGCAAGGTTTATAAAGTGTTGACTGTAGGCGTGATCTTGACGATTTAAAAAAAAATTGGGGAGTTTTGATGCCAAAAGATAATTAGACCTTGTGCATGTTTGAATTGCCTTAACTAACCTTTAAAGTCAACGTGTCCTTATGACCTAAGTACATATTTAGGCGTAAAATTTTCCGCTCTTTAAATTGCCAATACCAAAAAAGAGAGTTCCCATTTAAAAAACATTAAAATGACCTTAAAGGACATCGTCAAGGTCAAAAAAAAGGTTACCATTAAATTTCTCGTTGAAAGTTACTTAAGGATTGACCTTGACCATTTTCCGAAATACTCCACCTTAGTAAATGCTGTGATCAAAAAGTAAGGTGAAATTGTCATTTAAAACTCCCGGGCATTAGGAAGAAAGATAAATTTTTTTTCCTGGGTTGGTAGGACTGTCTATAACATTTGCCAAGCGTCTGTTTGTCAAAAGGTTTAATTATCTCCGAGTTACACGTGTTTTTGTTAACAACCAAAAGTGAATTTTTCGATTTTTACAATGGGTGATTTTGTTGAGCAAAAGGCTTGCATCAAATTTTGTTTGCGGAACGAATATTTTTGTGCGGACACGTTGAAAATGTTGCGGAAGGCCTTTAGTGATCATACTATGGCACAGAAAAACGTTTATGAGTGGTACAACGAGTTCAAAGCGGGCCGAGAACGCGTTGAAGACGAGCCGCGCTCTGGACGACCATCAACGTCTACCGACGAGGGCCACGTCCAAAAAATCAAAGATTTGGTGCTTGAAAATCGTCGATTGACAATTAGAGACCTCGCCGATAGTGTTGGAATATCATTTGGCTCAGCCCAAACCATTTTGAAGGATGTTTTGTGTCTCACACGCGTCAAGTCTCGATTTGTGCCAAAATCACTCAATTTTTTGGAAAAAAAGGGTCGCGTTGATGTGTGTAAAACTTTTCTGTCTGACTATTAGGACCACTTGAAATGCATCATTACTGGAGACGAGACTTGGATTTACGTATACGATCCTAAAACCACCGACCAATCCAGCGATTATCGTGGAAAAGGTGAAGCAAGACCAAAAAGACCACGGCAAAGTCGATCAAAAATCAAGGTCATGTTGACAGTTTTCTTTGATTATCATGGTATGGTGCACTATGAATTCCTTCCGCTGGGCCAAACTGTCAACAAAGAATATTATTTGAGCGTCATGCGTCGTTTGCGTGGAGCTATTTGTCTGAAACGGCTGGAATTATGGGCGAACAACTCTTAGTTCCTTCATCACGATAATGCACTATTTAATACCGCATTGGTTCTTTGCGACTTTTTGGCGAAAAACTCGACTAATATCGTTCCGCAACCTGCGTATTCGCCTGGTTTAGCTCCGTGAGACTTCTGGCTATTACGGAAACTCAAAAAGCCAATGCGGGGACGCCGTTTTGACACGATTGAGGAGATAAAAACCTTATCAAAGAAGGTCTTGAAGGCTATACCGAAAAAAGACTATTCCGACTGTTTCGAGGACTGGAAAAAGCGTTGGTAAAAGTGCGTTCTATTGGACGAGGATTACTTTGAGGAGGATGAAATCGATTTGGAAGAATAAATAAAGAATTTACATTTTATAAACAAATTCACCTTACTTTTTGATCACAGTAGTATGCAGCCGTTCAGGGACTTTTGTGACACCCTGTATAGGTATTTGGCAGAGAAGTAGAACACTGAGCAACCGACTGCCCGAAGCGAATCTGTTATATTTTCAAGGCAATGGGTTTCGGGTCTACGATGCTACTTAAGGCAACTTGCGATTGATAAGTCATGACAAGTATGTGGTCGGAAGGAAGCTACGTTTAATAACTATGCCAATTGCGCATACGTAGGCACGATGCTAGAAAACGGCAACATGGGAGAGCCCCACAAAGAGTCGTCCCATTCGCTAAAACTGCGACCTACAAAACGAAATAAGAAAGAATATGATATGAGATTTGGCAAGGGAAACAAACCGGCTACTGAGATTTGTAAAGAAGATGTGAGGCATTTGGAGGCGAGTGGTGTAGTATAGGCTATTCGAGAATGGCGAAGTAATAAGAACCAATTAGAAGGGCAGAACCAAAAAGTAAATCAAATAGTAACAATAAGCCCTTCGGACAGCTAACCAGAAGAGCTATTATCCCGCAAAGAAGGGCTAACTAAAATGGGATAACAAATTGATGAGACGATTTGAAAAGGATTAGAAAATCTACGATTACAAAACAACGAAGCACGAGAATATAGAAACGGAAACAGAAATTTAGAAAAGGATTACACAGGTAACGGATGCGATACAGATTATATTAACAAAAATAAAAAGATCAAAGAGGATATGGAAAAAGACTAAGACTACATTCTGTCAAAAAAGTACCGGGAATTGTTGATTTAAATTTGACAGGGCAATTAAGGCAGGTAAATTTTTTTTCTAGGTTGGTACAACTGTCCTTAATGAATATGCCAAGTTTGAGCGGAATCTGTCAACGAGTGTGTTTATAGTAGCTGGTTAAGTCAGTGGCCTTCAGTTCGCGCGCCGAATTTTGTTTTATGGCTTCAATCGACTGAAAACAGGTGCCACGGAGCGGCAATTTAGGTTTTGGGAAGAGGAAAAAGTCACAGGGAGCCAAATCCGGCAAAAACTGTGGTTGCTCAAGCGTGTTCGTTAAGTTTTTAGCGAGAAAGTTGGTCATAATCGTAGCCCGGTGAGACGGCGTGTTATCGTCGTGCAAAATCCACAAGTTGTTCGCCCAATATATAAATTAAAATCGTACGTTTAGACTCGTGGGATATCTCAAGTTTATCTGCTATTTCCCTCAAGCTGGTATAACGGTTGAGGGAAGGTTTACCTTTTTCTGAACCGAAAAATCGATTTTCTTTTTTTTACATTTTTTTGTAGTTAATTACGTGTAGAATATATTTCCAAAACCGTTCGGTCGTATATATATTTTTTTTAAAGCTATGGAACAAACACAAGACCAATCTTTTTTCTTGAAAATTAAAATCAAGCGATAATTCAAGCGAAGCGTATTTTCCATAAATATTTTTGAATTAGCCGCCTATATACCATGGTAAGCAGAGGTACGAGAGCAGTCCCAAAAGTACCCGACCCGACAAAGAAAACAGTAAAAAAATTGTGAGAATGCTTTTTATTTTTCAACATATTCTCCTTTCAGTTCGATACACTTTTCCCAACGATGTTCAATAGCTTCGATACCCGCTTTATAGTAGGAACTGTCAAGCTCCTCGAAATACCTATTAACCGCAGACTCTACCTCTTCATTGTTGGCAAATCTTTTGCCGCCGAGCCATGTTTTCAAATTCAGAAAAAAGAAATAATCCGAGAGAGCCAGATCTGTCGAATAGAGTGTATGAGGAAGCAATTCAAACTTCAACTCATTGATTTTAGCCATCGCAATGACGCACGTGTGGACTGGTGCGTTGTCGTGATGAAACAACACTTCTTTTTTCGTCAGATGGGGCCGTTTTTTCTTGATTTCATCACTCAAACGCTACAATTAGGCTGCATAATATGTGCCGTTGATTGTTTTTCCTTTTTCGAGATAATCAATAAATATTATTCCACGCGCATCCCAGAAAACGGATGCCATGACCTTGCCAGCTGACTGAACTGTCTTTGCTTTTTTTGGAGCCAGTTCTCCCTTTTTAGTCCACTGCTTTGACTGCTCTTTGGTCTCAGGTGTAAAATGATGGACCCATGTTTCGTCCATGGTTATGGATCGACGCAAAAACTCAGCTTTATTGCTGCGAAACATTGTCAAACACTCAATGAAAACATCCTCACGTTGCTGTTTGTGCTCCATTGTGAGCAAACGCGGCACCCATCTTGTGCACAGCTTTCTTATGTCAAAATTTTCGGTCAAAATGCGATGCACAGCACTTTTTGAAATGCCTGCCATGTCTGCTATCTCGCGCATTTTTAGTCGACGGTCATCCAATACCATTTTGTGGATTTTTTTCACATTTTCTGACGTCGTGACCTCACTTGGTCGACCACTGCGGTGTTCATCTTGGCAGCTCGTACGACCTCGCTTAAACTCAGCTACCCAATATTTGACCGTTGTTAACGAAGGAGCAGACTTTTCCAGAGTAGAATCCAACTCGGCTTTGATATCGGTTGGACTTAGACCTTTCAAATGAAAGTATTGTATCACATCACGATGCCCGATTTTTTCCATATTTACAAATTCACTGAGAGCGTTCACTTTGGATGTCTGTAAAAAAGATAATAATAAACGTACCGTTATGAATTTTTCACATTAAGTTGTTGAAAGGTGGTATTGTCAATCGCAGTAATTGTTTTTTTAAGACTACATGTATTCATAAGTCGGGTTGGGTACTTTAAGGACTACCCTCGTACCATATGGGCCACTAGGTGTCGACACATGGACCATGACTCCGAAAAATTAGAAAATGCGTCTCTATATAGAGTATAATTTATGCCAACGGTTATAGCGTCGGCAGTTAGTTTACAACGTGCTGCGAGTAGAATTAAGTGGATAGTTGAGCGTTTAAGTTGTTTTTTGCGTTTGTTTTTTTAAACAATGCCTACTCTAGGGAAGAAAAGGAGTAATTATGCCGTGGGGCATCCTAATCGAAAAAAAAGAGACAGTTTAGTAGAAATCGATTTACTAATGAGTGCGATACTGAGCAAGTGAGCACTTCAGCAAACAAACTGAAGAGCACTGACTATGATAGTGTGCCTGTAGATGTTTCGGCAAATTACGTGCTCCTGCACTTTTTACACGTTTTTGCAATGGTCAGTACCTTCGTGAAGTGTCAATCGTGCGATGGTGAAATAAAGTTTACGAAGACAAATGGTGCTGGTGTTGCCTTCGAAGTTGTGGCTTCGTGCTTGTGCTCAACGCGTTACTGTGATTCCAGTCCAAAAAATCATAAGCGTTACGAAGTTAATCGCAGACTCATGTAAGCTATACGAATGCTGGGTGGTGGATTACAAAACCTCCGACTATTTCGTGCATTGTTGGATATAACATCATCTTCTAGTACTACAATGTATTACACATTTTTAGATAATTTGCACACTACGTTGTATGCCGTTTTCCAACACTTTCAAAGTAGAGCAGTGAAAGAAGAAATAGAGGGAAATGTCGCCGCCGGTAAAGATCCTAGTCTCGTGACCGTGTCAGGTGACGGGTCATGAAAGACTTGAGGTTTCTCGTATTTGTTTGGTTTTGCTACTCTTATTGGCAAAAACACGAGCAAAGTTCTCGACGTCAGCGTAAAATCATCTTTCTGTCAAGCATGCTCCAATCGTAAAAGTAAAATTGGCACGTTTGAAAATAATCTATGGAAAGAGAGCCACACCGAGATACGTTCCGCGAACCACTATGGTTGTTCCGGGAAAATGGAAGTGGACGCGAAGAAAGAAATGTTCTCTTGTTCTGTAGAGCTGCTTGGTATCACGTATGAGTCATATATCGGCGACGGGGACACAAAAACTTTCAAGGCCATTATAGACATGAATCCCTACGACAATCTTATTGTGAAAAAAAAAAGTGTGTTGGACATGTTCAAAAACGTATGGGCACACGTCTCAGGGCTGTTAAAAAGCAAACGAAGGGTTTTGGAGGTAAAGGCTCCGGCAAACTCACCGATGAAGTCATAGCAGATTTGACAATATACTACGGATTTGCCATCCGAAGGCATCCAGAGTCTGCCGAAAATATAAAGAACGCCGTGTGAGCAGTTTCTTATCATAATATCTTCACCGATAAAGAATCACAGCACGAACATTGTCCGGCTGGAAAGGACATTTGGTGCAAGTGGCGTGTTGCTGAAGCGAACGGTACATTGAAGACGTTCAAGCATAAGCCGCCTCTTGCAGATAACGTGCAAGCAGCGATTAAGCCAGTATTCGAGGCTCTGTCGACAGACGATTTAATGAAACGCTGTACTAGACGATACACTCAAAATTCCAACGAGTCTGTGAATGCTTGCGTCTGAAAGCTTGCTCTGAAACATCTCCACTGCGGTGCCAAGACTTTTGAAATTGCTACGTACACGGCTATTACTTTATTCAATGAAGGCTACATAGCATTATTAAAAATTATGGACGTTTTAAGGATCTCCGTTAGACTTGAAGTCAATAACTTTGCCCGCGAAGCTGACGCGAAACGCGTTACTTCAGCTAAGAGCTCGATGTCCGAAACCGCCAAAGCAGCTGCACTTTCAAAAGAATCAGACAAAACAAGCCTACAGGAGCAGTATGAGCATGAGGAAACTAATTTATGGCCCAGGAATTGCTGATTAATCGTAAGGTATGTTATTTTGACGATAACACAGATTAATCGTTAATCAAATCTTTAAACGCGTGTTTCTCGAAACCACGTTTCTCGAACTGTTGGCCACGATTACTAAAAGACTACTCAATGGATCGCCTTTTTTTTTTTTTCAATTGTTAAAGTATTTACCGGGATGTGGACAACGATCAAGATGATATATGCATTATTTTTATGTTTAGAGTACTTTAAAGAGTGAAAAAAAACTCAATAATGAAAAAAAATGCAAATGCCCGCCATTTTGTTAATTTTTGATTTTTAGCGATGATTGTAATTCAGATGCCGACTACACTCATATATTTTATAAAACTTTTTTGATTTTTAATTTTCATTTATTTTTGCAGGTGCTAGAGTGGCCAAGAGCGGGCCACCTTTTTTGGAGATGGTCACTTTACGGGGCGTGCCATTAATTACCGTCACGATATTTTGTCATTAAAATTTTTTTTTGTACTTTTTATTGTATTAAACAAGTAGCAAGCAATTTGAGTTGTTTGTTATTTTCCTTCTATCAAAAAAAAATTTTTAAAAAAACTGTTGTTTTGGTCAATAAAAAGGTAAACCTTACCTTAAGCACCATTTCCTTAATTTTATCGACGTTATCTGCGTTCGAAGCCGTCGATGGGCGCGCGGAACGAGGCAAGTCCTCGACGACTTCACGACCCTCCTTGAAGGCTTTGTACCACTCATACGCACGGGTTTTCGATAGTGCTTTATCACCAAAAGCCTTTTGCAACATTTTTAATGCATTGGCACACGAAATTTCATTCGCAACACAAAATTTTAGACAAATTCTTTGTTTAACGTAATCATCCATTGTAAAAAATCAGCACGCACTGTTGACATCGACTGACTTAACCAGCTACTGTAAACACACTCGTCGACAGATTCCGCTCAAACTTGGCATAGTCATTAAGGACAGTTGTACCAACCTAGGAAAAAAATCATACCTGCCTAAATTGCCCCGCCAGATTTAAATCGACAATTCTCGGTACTTTTTTGACAGAATGTATAATTAACTGTATTAGATACTGGTACGTATGAAAAATTTAGCCAATAACCCGATTACAGATTGTCTACGGAAGATAATGTTATGAATAACATAGCACCTCCGACGTCGCGGCAAGGTAAGTAAGAAGGAACTCAACCGGCGACAAAAAGGAAGCGTGACGAGGAAATAAATGAGAACAAATCGATAGAAATGCAAAAAATAGTAAGAACAAATACCGAAAATCAACATTTTTTGAAAATTGAACTCGGTGAAGAATGTCACAAAGCACTATTTGACCCTGAAGCTATGATCCCCCTGGTCGGCTCGCCAATCACTTAACGATACTACAGCAGGCTTCAACCATGTGCGTCCAACGTCAAGAGTGTGATAGGAGGATGCGTGAAGATATTGAGTATTTTACGTTTTACCATCGATGTAAATGGACACCTAAATGTGATTTATGCCTATCACTGTCCTAGATCACGACGAAATCCTTGGAATGGATTTTTGCAGAATTTAGGACATCGACGTGAGGTTGTCAAGAGGAGTGTGGATGCACTCAAAAAACGTAGAACGATTTTGATTCGAATGATGATGGTCGATAAGCGACAGTAAATAGAATACACAGAGATTACTGAATTAGATATGCAACAAAGGAAAATATTAGAGGAATTAGTAAACAGGATATTACCTTTACCATCAGATGATCCAGGAACAACGAACCTAACAGAGCATCACATCGACGTTTGGAGAGCTGCACCAAAAAAGCACCGTCTGAGATGTATGTCACCTATGATGCTGCAAAAAGCTCAAGAAGAAGTTACGAGGATGTTCAGAGAAGGTATTATTGAAAGGTCAGGAAACAAGTTAAGCAAGGCGCCTGCAATAGTGAAGAAACCAAACGAAAGCCATAGATTCTGCGTTGATTAGATCAAAATTTAAATAAAGTGATGAGGGACGATGCTTACCGTTAGTTAAGCTAATACGCAATGGACAAGAATGGATATGAGAATAGAAACAAGAAGAAACTTTTAAGAAGTTGAAACGCGTGCTAACTAAAGTGCAAGTTTTAGCTAGACCAGATTTTAACGAATCGTTCATTATTTAGCACGTTCAAGCCACTTTACCATAGGAGCCGTGTTGATGCAGAAGAGAGAGGATGGAGAACATTTAATCATGTAAATCAGTCATGTGTTAATTGCAGCTGAACGTAACTATTTGACGATGAAGAAGGAATGCTCAGCCCTCTTATGGGCTATTAAGATGCTTTAACTATACATTAAAGAATAGTCTTTTCGTGCAATAACTGACCACAGCGCCTTAAAATGGATACGAAATCTGCATCAACCAAGTGAACGACTAGCGAGATGGGCATTGGAGATTTAACAGTGGGATCTCGAAATTATACACCGAAAATAAGCATTAAACCATGTACCAGATATATCATCAAGGATGTTCGAGAATAAGAAGGAGGAAATCGCTAATTTTAGTATAATTACGAACCCTTGGTAACTGTGCCAGCGACAAGAAATTATGGATTATTTGAAGAAGTTTTCCGATTGGAGAATAGTAGATAATATGATGTATAGACATTGTAACAACCCACTGTTGAACCCAATTGGGATACCGGAGAAAGGATGGCGACTAGTGTTGCTTCTACAACAATGCTTGCATACATTGCACATCTTCGTCAGGCCACCTGGGAATAGAGAAGACGTACCGCCAAGTTGCAAGGAAGTTCTATTGACCATGTGTGTGGTATGATCTACTTACCTTCGTCCGGCGGATGAAAAAGCGGTAGCAGAAACATTCAAGGAGTTAAATTTGTTTTGGTAGGAAACTCCAAAATACTTATTGACGAATAACGGCAAGAAATTCAACAATAAATATTTAGCGGTGACCATAAAAGAATATGGAGTTAAGCATGTGACAACACCACCCTATCACCCTCAAGTAAATCCCCTAGAAAGAAATAATCGAACATCGAAAACTATAATAGCGAGTTTTGTGCAAAATGATGATTGGAATCGGGATGTACATCTTTATAAATTAAGGCAGGCCGTCAATACATTCGTCTAAGCTGCAACTAAAGTTTCACCTGCACATCTGAACGGTTATCGAATGGTTTTCCGCAAAATTAGAAAAATTTCTGTTCTGAAATTCACGGATCTCGTTAAAATATTGAATATTATATCTCTATGCGTATACCTGTTAAAAATGAGTTAAATAAGCAGAATCTGAAACCACACATCCGAATTAAAACGATGTTTTCCTTCTCGTCGTTTGAAATCTTAGATTCGGCTAGCATAAAATAATCTTCTTATGTGTTTTTTTTTTTTGTTTGTTGCTATCTTTTGGGCAAAAACGAAAGCTGCAGCTCATTCAGTAAAAAATCGCGCGACTCAGTACGAACCCTTCCACCGTACCCGGAGTTCACGCCACTGGAAGACACGATCTTTGCGACGACAAAAGCCGTATAACCGATGTTTCAAGGCCACTTCTCCCGGATACCAGAGTATCCCGGCCTAGCCTTCTCCTAGTTCTTATAAGCGAAAGAAGTGGAGGATGAAGACAAGCGACAGGAAAAACCCAATGGCAATGGGAGAAGAAGAGACAGTGGGTGATGACGGCTGCCACTGTTCGGTGGCTCCGGGAAGCCAGATAACTGCGATCTGAATTACCTCAGGCCACCGCCGCGAGCAAGACTTCGCCAAAAGGAACTGCGCAGATGAGACAGGCGAGTTGGTGGTTGCGATAGCGCACGGAGCCATATTATAGCGCCTTCGTCGTTTACAACCTAAAGGAGAACCCGACCCGGAAGAAGCGAGATGGCAACCATAGGACCAAAAGAGACAAGCAAGTGAGGAAGAAGAACTGCGACACAAAAAAATAGAAGTTTGGCAAGATAAAGAATCGCGTCACAGAGGAAGAGAGGAATACTGAATAAAGGAAGAATTAGAGAAATTACAGGCGGATATCCAGAGCCGGTGGGAGACGTGGATTTAATGAGAAACCAGCGAGTGGGAGACGTGGCACCGGTAGAGCGGGAAGTAATGGAAGTTGAAACCACTTTTAAGTTCCAGGACCTACAACCCGGGGATCAAGTGCACCAGCGTGACTGTCTCCCAGCCCCTTACCTACGCCGCACCGTTTATAGGCGGAGAGGCAGAAGGAAGGACCATTGGTAGAACCTCCTATACTTGCGGCTCATCAGCTGCGTACGGTGCCCATCGAACGGGTAGCTGATTAACCGCTCCTGGCGTAGAACCAGAATGAAGACGAGGACTGGGAGACACCAGCACTGACACCAGCCACCGAGAACGTGGAGCCTTCCGATGAGCACTGGGGCGTAGCCGGTCTAACCATAAATAAAGAGCAGCTGCGCTGGTTACGCTCTTCTTCCCAATAGCCTACGGTGGTCACTAAAACGGGAAAAAAGAAGCGCTATAACTCTAAGTCGTCACCTCATGGTAGACCATTACGTTCTCCCGCAGGTTACCACGCCCCTACCGCGATCCTAGACAAAGTCCTAATCCATAGAAGATCAGGCCTATAAGAAGCTAAAAGCTGGCGTCGTCATATCGACCTGCAACCTGCAGTACAGTGACCGTGCAGCAACAGAGAGCAAGGACACTGCCTTTTAAAACTGCGGGGGTGATGTTTGGGAATCTAATATCCATCTCAACGGATCCGTCCGTCGACCCACTCCTGCCAGTTAGCCTCAATTGTTGGCAGCCAGGTCATACAAAATGGCAGTGTTGTCGGGAGTTGAGGTATGATTATTGCATCAACTGCGGTAGCAGGGGGGTGAAAATCATCTATTGCTCCCGTTGCAGTGACAACTTGGGGCATACCTCGTCCGATTATCTGAACGGTTTGTCTGACTTGGTTTCCACGTTTCAGAAATCTAAAGAGCTTGAAAAAAAAAGGAATCAAAACCCAATCGAGTGCCAGTAATACTAAAACATATAAGGAAGCCCTCCAGAGCGATATGGTAAGCAGTGACAATAGTGTGCGATATACAGCGCGCCTGGTGGCTAAAGATTTTACACAGAGGCCTCCTGTATATCATGAAGAGACTTTTTCACTGATCATCAGACATTTTACACTAAAATTGTTCTTTGCATTGTCTATTCAATTAAATTTAGATGTCACTCCTTAAGGTGGTAAAACAGCTTTTTTAATGGTTTTCTCAAAGAGGACATTTATATGTATTAGCCAGATATTTATTGTGATGTAAATAAGAAAAAGGTTATTGTTAAACTGAGCAAAGAAATTAATGGTTTGAAACAATCCTCTAGATGATGGTACGAGAAGATAGAGCAATGTTTATGTGAATAAGGATTAAGAAAGAGTCATTTAGAGCCCTGTATTTTTATAAAAATAAATATTAAGGTGAAAATTATACAGTCTGTCAAGTAAGAGCGTGGTCGACTTCCTGACAGGTAATGAGAAATTTTGCTCTAATTTCCTTCGCAAGCCGATTGAAAAAAGCTTTGTCCTTAATGCATTGTCAACAAAAATTCAGTTGTTGTTGATCTTTTGATAAAGAATTACGTTAAGCGCCATGAGTGCTAAGTACGCGTCGCGCTACGAGGCTGTGTTCCTTTGCATCCACCCGAAAGGTCCCAAAATGTCGCAATCAGCGGCTGCTAAATATATGAGAAAGTCGAGGGCATTTGTACAGAAGTGGATACAGCGATATAAAGTGGCTAAAAATGTCGATGATTTACCAGAACGTGGCTCGATAGGAAAAGTGAACAAAAAAGATGAAAAAAGAATAGTGAATCTGTTTTCGCGGAATCCTGCTTTACAACTGCGGCAAGGACAAGCAAAATTAATGGCAAAAGGTTTAGATATATCCTACGAAACTATCCGAACCTATCTTCGTACTCATCATCTGAAATGGCGCAACACAATGAAGAAGCCTCTGTTGACTGAAAAACATGTGACAAAGCAACTCGCTTGGGCGCATGAGAATATTGATAGAGATTTTGAAAATGTCATTTTTATTGATGAATGTTCTATATGGGCACGTTCTGTCCTCACGCGAGCCTGGTCAATTTCCACCAATAGGCTTGTTCAGCGGACCGTAAAACATGGAATAAAGGAGCATCTTTGGGGCTGCTTCAAAAGCAGGGATTCGGCACTTTGCACCGCTTACTGACAACCTTAATGCCGAGAAAATGATAAAAATCTACAAAAAGGCTTTACTGCCATCTCCCAAACGATGGTTTATCACAAATAATGAAGATTAGATTCTGCAGGAGGACAACGATCCTAAACACCGCAGCAAGCTCTGTACTTAGTGGAAGACTAAATCTGGCATCGTTACATTGGATTGGCCGTCGCAGTCGCCCGATGCAAACCCTATTGAAAATGTGTGGGCATATATTAAACGGAAGCTTCGTGGAAGACGCACATACACTTTGAAGCGGTTGTCTTACGAAATTTGTCAGATCTGGAGATCCTTGCCATTAGAATACGCCGTCAAATTGGTAGAAAGCATGCCTCGGAGATGCCAGGCAATTATTGACGCCGGTGGTGACTGGACACATTATTGACCAAATTGCATCATTGTTTGTAATGTGTACAATGTATATATAAATATGAAAGTTTCATCAAATCAATTTTTTTATAAATTAACACGACTACGCTCTTACTTGACAGGCTGCAACTGATTTATTGTTGATGATTTTCTTGTTTATTCTAATAATCAACAAGAGACTGATAAGTTAATTTCAGTATTAACACATCGTTTAATAAGTCCCAAAACTAACCCAGAGATGGTGCTAGTAGTACCAAACTAGCCACGTTACCATAGAGTGCGAACCTTTACATGAAACGTGTAAAAATTTCACGTCTATCGGATCACAGACAGCAGAGTGATCGAGGTTAGAGTGAAGTCACTTTGTAATTTGTTTTAAAAATGGAAAAAAGCAAGTTTCGCGTGTAGATAAAACATTGTTTTTTAATGGATAAAAACACCGTAGAAGCCCAGAAATGGCTCGAAAAACATTACCCGGACTCCTCTCTATCCAAACCAACGATTTGTCGTTGGTATGCTGAGTTTAAACGTGGTCGTACAGACACAAACGATGCGGAACGTTCGGGTAGGCCATTGGAAGCCGTTACACAGGAAAATGTGAGTGAAGTGTTAAAAACTGTGATGAAAAATCGCAAAGTAAAGGTCCGTGAAATTGCAAAAGTGACACAGATATTATCTAGAAGCGCATTTATAATCCTTTATGTAAAATTGAGCATGAAAAAGGTTTTTTCCAAGTGGGTGCCGCAATTGCCTTCAGTGGAACAAAAATAGCAACGAGTCGACGATTCAGAGAGCTGTTCATCGCTATTTACTCGCAATAAAAAGGATTTCCCACGTCAATACGTGACCATGGATGAAACATGGATACATCATTTCACTCCAGAGTCAAATCGGCAATCATCTGAGTGGCGCATGGCTGGCGGAAGCCGCCCAAAGCGTCCAAAAACGCAGCAGTCTGCTGGCAAAGTCACAGTGTCTGTTTTTTGGGATACACATGGCGTGATTTTTATTGACTACCTGGAAAAAGGTAAATCGATCAACAGTGATTATTATATTGACTTGTTGGTACGTTTGAAGGAGGAGATCGCAGCAAAACGACCGCACATGGAGAAGAAAAAATCCTTTTTCACCAAGACAATGCATCATGCCACAAGTCCATAAAAACAATGGCAAAATTAAATGAATTGGGCTTTAATTTGCTTCCCCACACCCCGTATTCGCTAGATTAAGCCCCTAGCGACTACTGGCTCTTTGCTAATCTCAAAAAAATGCTCCAGGGAAAAAAATTTGGCTCGAATGAGGAGGTCATTGCTGAAACTGAAGCTTATTTTGAAGCAAAGGATAAATCCTTCTATAAACATGGTACAGAAATGTTGGAAAGGCGTTGGAAAGATTGTATTACTCTAAAAGGAGATTATATTGATCAATAAAAATGATTTTTGAAAAAAAATGTTGATTTCGTTGTTAGTCTCGGGAATTATTGAACGATGTGTTAAGTTCTAAGTTTAAGATAAAATTTTAGAACAGGTTTAGCAATGCTCAGACATGAAGAGTCAAAATAGATATAATCAAATGTTATTTTCTTAGATCAAGAACTAAATGTAGATTAGTTATTGGAGAATTTAATATGTGAGACTTTAAAGTTGCAAGTACTCCAATGGGATGTCAGTTAGATATTAATAAATCTGAATATAGTGATCGAGGAATTCTAAATCAACAACTAATTGTAAGTTTGAAGAATCTGTGTGTTCTCGCAAGACCTGACATATATTTTAGTGTCAGTTATGTCAGTCAGTTTAATAAGTGTCGTACCAATATTCATTGGAACTATGCAAAGAGAATACTTAGGTATCTAAAAAAAACTAATAATTTTTGTTCAAAATTTGTAAAAGAATTAGCTAAACTTGTGAGCTATATTAATGCAGATTGGGCAAGTCATACCTTTAATCGCAAATCATATATATGTAGGTTTCTGTTTTGTAATTTTAGGCTCGACTATTTTTTGGGAGAGTCAGAAACAGAGAACTTTAGCGTTGTCAAGCATGGAATCTGAATTTATGGCTAAGGCTAAGGTATGCAATGAAGCTATGCATTTGCGAACTTTATTATGTAAGCTTACTGATAATTTAAGTATTGTATTATTTGATAATGGCAGTCAGAGTATACAAAAGTAGGTGGCAAATTTGTATGTCATAGAAAAAGTGAACACATTGATATAAGATACATTTTATTAAAGATGCAGTTATCAATTAAATTATTAATTTAGCGTATTCATTAACAGCTGATATGTTCGCTGATATTCTCACTAAAGCTTTAGATTGTATGAAACATAGCAAATGTATTAGAGATTTAAGATTCAATGAGATAATGTCATAGACAGTTTGATATAATGAAAGATTGTTATTTTTAGAAAGGTTTTGTTTATTTGTCTGTTAATCTCGGTAACAGTACACAGGCTGGCGATGGGATCGGTGCTGGTGTGGCTGCTGCTGGCGCAGTGTCGGAGCTCAGCACGACGATGGTGTTGGCTTCAGTCGGTTCCTCGGATCGTGGTAGTGCAACCGTTATTTTTCTAGGCTGATTTCCCATTAGTTGCCCGCAAAACACCTGGTGCTAGCGGTTTACTTAGGTCCAGATGGTCCAACTACTAAATCATTCAGCCACGCAGTAGCACTCGTAGGGTGTCAGTGTTTTGTGGATTTTGCATGGATTTACTTCGGGCTTTGCAATTTTGCAATTTCGCTCAGGCGTCGCCCGATTTGCGCGGTTTTGCGCAGTTTCTTCTTTATTGCCATACTGTCTCTCATTTATTGCTCGGATTTTGCGTTGCTTCTGCTCGGTGATCACTCGTTTACAAAATTTTTGGTTTGCTCTACCTACTTACTGCTTATCCTCTTCTCTTCTGTCGGTTCTTTTTTGATGGCATTCTGGCATTCATTAAGATCCTAAGTCCGGTGTAGAGCAGGATATTGAGCCCCAGGATGACCGAGACTGCTTGCTTGTCTAGTACGACTAAGGAATGACGTAGGTGATAGACCTTAATGGTGACTTAATGGGCGAGTGCACTGGTAGGACGTTTGCGGCCTCGCGGCTAATGTGGTGGAGGTAGACGTAAGTGTTCACAAACATGGGTCTAGACCTAGTAGCGACATCCTGCGCCTAAGGCCAGAAAGATGGTCGTCATCCGACAGCTTGTAATGATTGGGGCTATTATCGTGATCCCTGCCACCGTCATACGGAAAAGAAATTTGAGACCTGAGAATCCACCTTGATGGTATGCGAAAGTTGAGATGAGCTGACCAGAGACCTGTGGAGCTGCATCTTCCCACAGTTTTCTGTTTCAACGGCTCATGATGAGCCAAAATACTGACTAATGCTGCTGTTAAGTTATCGTCGTTTATATAACTTGGTGCTACCCACCTTTCGTGTGATTCGGTGCACCTTCCTTTTTTTAGGATGTTAGGTCTTGGGCATGAATATGTCGTAGTATGCGCCTGTTGTGGCCTTTTAAGTTGAAGATAACCGGAGCTACCCCTAAATCCCAAGGTGACACGCGTGCCGTGCCAAAGGGACTTGCTGGCTCTTGGAGGTTTGCAGAGGATCTCAAACGGCGCCTTAAAGATGTCGGGCAACCTCTCCAAGTGATAAGCATTACACCTACAATCGGGACTCTGCAATACGAAAAAAAAAAAGTTAAAATAGAAGAAAAAAAGAAAGAAAATGAGAAAGAGAACGAGAGAGAGAGAAAGAAAAAGAGAAAGAGAAAGAGAAACAGGTAGATGAAAAAAATAAATAAGAGAATATAAAAAAGAATGAGGAAAAATGAGGTAAGAAAACAAAAGGAAAAATAAAAAGAAGAAAGGAAAAACAGAAATAAAAAAGAAAAAAGAAACACACATGTACAGAAACCCAAACTAAAATACTCACACACAATAACATCATTTCCACAAGGGGGGAACAGGAACAAGCCATGATAGAGGCCGTGAACGGAACTCCCTCTACTTCTCTTCAAGGTGACCTTTTTCCCCTTAAAAACAGCTAGGTGAAACTTTAAGCTGAAGCTGCTGCTACTTTGGGAGCAGAAGAACCACAAACTCTTAAATCCTAGGAACAACGCACAAGAAAATTACAATGTAGACTCTCCATTTCTAGGCCATCGTTGGATAAAAGATGCGAGGATAGAAAGATACTTAAAAAATTAAAGGCGAAGTAAGAGGTAAACCTTCGGGATTATCTCCCTAAGCCTTTATGAAAGGGTTATACCAAAATAAGAAAGAAGTCAATAGAGACGCTACCTTCAACTAGCAAGAATCCTTCCAAAAGGCATCGTGGAGGCAATCAGATCCAGCCGCTTCCCCCCTCTTAAAGCCACCCTTAGAGGGGCACTGGAAGCAGCAGGATCCAGAACATGCCCTAAAATAATCAGAAAGCTGCAGAGGTACCGATTAAAGGGACTTGTGAAGATCCCTAAATAGAGAGGACCTGACAGCGGCCTAAAAGGCTCACCTTCAAATAGTGATCGTGACGGCGGGGGAGTATTCCAAAGTTTTGCAATTCGGGTAAACCTCAACGCCTTCACAGTTGTCTTCAGAGGGGAGCTTAACAATATCCTCCGGAGCAGTGGCCGAGGTTTGACTCATTCTATTTGAAAGAGGGGGGGGGGATGTTTTCGTGGTCTCCAAAGAGAGTGTCAAGGAGTGACTGCTAACAAAGGAGGCCATCTAGTGCTCGGAGGCCCGAAACTTAAAAAGAGAGGGATGGAACTCATCCAAAGGATGCTGAAGGCCACCGCCTGCTTCCCTGGACTACTAGAGAAACCAGTAAAAGTCCTTAGCTATCTGAAGGGTTACAACCACTTTCTTTAGAACAGCCAGCTAGCGGGGTAAGCAAGCCAACTGGTGGATACTCAAAGAGGCCCATCAAGAGGGCATGAATCTGGGGACAAATACATCCTCATTTTCCAGTTGCATGAGTCCCAAGCCAGAGCTCTAGCGGCCGTGGACTACAAACCCTAGCTGAACCTGGCATTTGTCACCCTTTAGATGGCACACTAGAAATAGAAAGGTAACTTGCACCATAGCAAGGGCGCCTCTGCTATTCTACAAAGAAGCGTGGCTATGGTATGGCTAGGAAGAAACACCTCGAGGTCAAATGTCACAAATTCATTATAGTACTCTGGCTACCTAAGAAGGGACGAATTAGAGCCTAAAACCCTACACAATAATATGGTTGTTTGATGCAGTGCTTAAGACGAGACTTACATGCAGCGGGAAAAAACGCTGCTCAAAACAACGGAAACTCAGCTGAAGAGACTGAGAGGTCTCATATTTAGGTGCATTCTAGAAGCTGCCAGGTCTACACCTACAGCGGCTGTTGAGGCAATCCTCGGAGTGGTGCACTTGCACATCTTCATCAAAGCTGGAGCAGCTAAAAAACTTCTAAGAATAGGAAAAACCAAACCAAGAATAGGAAAGCTACTGGAGGTCCTGCTAATTAGCGGCATTCTGGAAATGCCTAAAGACAGAGAAGCAACTAGCTATTTCTTCGATAAAAGGTATAAAATCAGTCTATCCAGCAAGGAAGATTGGATAACCGGCTTCAAAAGTCTACTAAAAAATGCAGACATATGGTACACGAACGGATCCAAAAATAAGGTGAACTCTGACGCCGGGGTATATGGACGAAGAAACGGCAAAGGGCATACACATCCGCTAGGACCGTACACCACGATGAATCAGGCCAAGGTACTTGTCATCATCTACTGTGCACAAAGCGCACTGCTGAATAGAATAAAAGAATGCGTAATCATATGTTCAGATAGCAGGAGCGCTATTAAAGCTTTAGAAGCCTTCGCCACTAAATCATCGTTAATGCTTGGATGCCCCAACTTACTTTACATGCTCGTGGTCAGTCGTTGGCTAACTTTTCTCTGAGTATCAAGCCACTCTGACATCAATGGGAACAAAGTGACGGATAGACTGGCCAAACAGGCAACTAGAGAACAATTTGTGGGACCTATACTGGTTACAGGCATCTGTAATTATTCCGTTACTAATAAGATTAGTAGATGAGTGTTCAGGAAGCACAAAAAGGCTTGGATAAAGATCCTGGCCTGTAGAGCATCCAAGGTCTTTCTTAAAACACTATTAAAAATCTTGGTCTCTCAGGTGCTAAAACTGAATAGAAATAACGCAAAGAGGTATTTCAACGAGCTACAGAAAATTTCGAAAACACAGACACACGGATGGACCCACTGTGAGTCCAAACTGTAGATTTTGTAGCAATTAACCGTAGTCTTCGACTCATATAATCGATCATTGTCCAGCTCTTACGGCTAAAAGTCTACGGTGCTTGGGCAAGACCGAACTGCAAGAGCTGGACTTTAAAGCAGAGGACACGGACAGAATCCTTCCCTTCTAGAAGAGTATACTTATGCGAGCCCCGCTAGCAAGAAAGAGACGCCAAGAAAAGACTTATGTGTCTAACGCCCTCTATATTAAGGGGACTCCCAATAATAGAAATAATAAAAGAAATAATAATAATAACCGAGGATATTTTTTGGTAAAAGCGGAATAGTCCTTCGTATTTTGCTGTTAGTATCGCATTAAAGCTATCCTTTCTGTTAAACAAGAGGTACGTTTTTTTTTAATTGACACTTCTTGCCTGATTTCGGATGCTTATTCCTTTCAGCGTAAGGTATAATACTTTTACTGCTGTTGGAAAGCTAGGGCCTGGTTTTCTTTGTCCAGCTTTAGGGCGTTCTATATTTGGCTGTTACGTGTCACGGCGATTATTATGCATCGGCTGTCATCTTTGTGTCACCCACTGCCTGGCGTCGAGAGTTTTTACCACACGTACAGGTACGCCGGCGAGTACTCGGTTTTGCTGCTCAGTGCAAAATTGTACGTGAATCTCAGTTCCAGCAGCCTCTTGTTTTAAACTTTGTTATTCTTTCCGACGTACTGGCTAATCATTTCTTTCTATTACTGTGTTGATTCTCTTCACTAGGTTGCATTGTAGCGTGTACGACAGCGTATTCAGATGCTTAACGGCTTACATGGATTTAAAATAATAAAAAAAACGACTTTTAAACTATTTTGTTTAATAGTAAATAATGTATTAAACTATTATATCTTATTACTATCAAATAAAGTAACTTTTAAACTGTATGTTGTGACAAAGAATCCGTCATAGGTTGTCGACGAAGAATGTAAGTGTTTACATTCTTGCGCGACCGTCTCCAGGTTGCCAGCTTGTGTAAGCCTGCTTCGTCGCGAAAATGCGGATTTTTCCAAAAACCGGCAACGTTCGAAAATCACGCGATTTTCGAACTTGCGGCGACAATCGGCGAGGAATTTTGGGAGCCGCGAGGGAAGGGGGAGAAGAGCGAGCGCAACAGGGAGTTACGTGGTGCTCTCCTGAGAGTGAGTTTTATAAGCTGAACTCATACACTAACAGAAAAAATTTGGTTTTGTTTCAGATGACTTTAGCCCAAGTTATTATGTCCACCGCATTTTTTGAAGATTTTTGTAAAATAGCCGTCAGAGGGCGAACCGTACAGGACGTGACCGTATAGGACGACCGTGTATTTCATCGCCTCGATGATGGTGCATCTGGTGGCTTTGCGGAGCACTCTAAGTTCGACCCATTTAGTAAGACAGTCTTGCATGACTAGCAGCTAAATGTTCTCGGACGGTAATTGCGTCTATGGCTTGACTAGGTTCACGGCAACGGTCTTCCTTAGCTGGTTGACGGGTAACGGGTGGATTGTCCCGGTGGGTTAATAAGACATCTTTTCTCGGTGGCCAAATAATTCTTGTTAGCCTTATTCTGCGTTCTGATGGCATATGCGATAACCTGTTTTCCGTCATTGTCCCATTGTATGAATACGGTTTTCAGGCTGTCGTTGTTGGCATCCGTTTGCAGGATAAAAATCTTCGAGAAGTCGAAGCAGGCAAAGACCAGTGCCTCGTTCAATTTGTTGAAGGTTTTTTGTCAATTTGTCGAAGTTAGCTCAGGGGGAGGTTAGGTGCAAAACGGAGATTGGTTGGTAGTATGAGTGTGTATTTCTTGTTCGCTGATCTCGTACCCAAAGTACTTGAGCTACTTCCGTCCGAAATGGCACTTATCCCCACTTTGAAGTTAGTTTTGCCTCGCGCAGTCAATGCAGCACCTCTGGATGAAAGCAAAGTGCGTCTCAACGACCAGGGTGGCTATAATCATGTCGCCCAAGTAGCACGAGGCATGCAGATCCTGGTCTGGGGTGATGATGCGGTTGAGAAATCTTCAAACTTCGCCGGTGCGAAGTAGAGGTCAAACAGCATCACCGTGAATTGCATGAGCGTGCTGTTCGGTACGGTAAAGTCGGTGAGAGTGCGACTTTTTGAATTTCACAGTTCTTGCCAATATCCGTTCTTTAGGTTGATGTGGAGAGATAGCGTGTTTTCTGGAGTTTGTCGAGTAACCCGATCGAACGGTCGGAAATCGACCTTCCCTCGTTTCCTGACGGAAATCCGTGGCAGTCTCACGTAAGTATATTATTTTTTCTGCATACTGAGCAGAAAAACCTTTGCGTTGATTGATGGTGGCATTAGCTGTAGCTGCGCCCACATGGTTTGCAGCTGTAGGAACATTCCTGTCGGTTATACTGGCTGGTAGATACGGTATAGATAGTTCTGAATGCGAGAGCGGGCTGGGCTACCTAATATTTGTGTTCTGCCTCTGTCGCACGAGAGTGGCTAGCGGGGTACAGAAATTTCGAATAGGTTCATGGACCCCCTGAACTTGTTTTGTGATTTGCCGACTTACTGTATGCCATTCGTTGGCCGACAAGAAAAACTTCCGGAAGCGATCTTCGAACTCCTCCTAGGATCGGCAATCTGTGGCATAGCTTCGGTACTATTGGAGGACGTTGCTTCAGAGTAGTTCAAGCATCGATATCTTGGCACCTTATTTTTAGGACTTTTTCAAATTCCAACGCGTCCACCGGCACAAAGGACAAAGGCGCCCTCGTGCATTTCAGCTGAGCAAGCAAATCAGCGATACAGTAGCTTGCAAAACACAAAAGAATGCACATACCGATAGGTAACGATCACAACGATGACCTGCTGCAAGCAGAATTAGATCAGTTCTACGAGATACTGAGCTATCTAAGGACCTTCAGTGGACAGTGTTATATGAAGAGTTGGCAAAAAATCACGAGAGCTTGTAAAAGAAAATAGGAGCATCTAGATTTCGCATAACCAGATGGCAAGCTAACGCAACGAGTCATAGTTGACATGATCGGCATCCAGCTTGCGGATCCAAGCACAGGTGGATCGGCAGCAATATCCATCAATAAATTCACAAGAAAAGCAGCACATTAACTTTCGTAACCCATTTACATGTGCATTTATTTATGCTCACAGCATGGTCACTCCATGCGCTGTCTTGAGCCAGGCTAAACTTGTCTACTGGACAAGTCACGTTAAGCTTCGTTTATCCAGTCGTGTTGAACAAACCCTGTACAGTCTGTCAAGTAAGAGCGTCGTCGACTTCACCGACAGGTAATCAAAGATTTTGCTCTAATTCTTTCGCAAGCCGATAGAAGGAAGCTTTGTCCTTGATGCATTGTCAACAAAGATTCAGTTGTCGATGATCTTTTATGAGAGAATCACGTTAAACGCCATGAGTGCTCAGTACGCGTCGCGCTACGAGGCTGTGTTCCTTTGCATCCACCCAAAAGGTCCCAAAATGTCGCAATCAGCGGCTGCTATATATATGAGAAAGTCGAAGGCATTTGTACAGAAGTGGATACAGCGATATAAAGTGGCTAAAAATGTCGATGATTTACCATAACGTGGCTCGATAGGAAAAGTGAACAAAAAAGATGAAAAAAGAATAGTGAATCTGTTTTCGCGGAATCCTGCTTTAACACTGCGGCAAGGACAAGCAAAATTAATGGCAAAAGGTTTAGATATATCCTACGAAACTATCCGAACCCATCTTCGTACTCATCATCTGAAATGGCGCAACACAATGAAGAAGCCTCTGTTAACTAAAAAACATGTGACAAAGCGACTCGCTTGGGCGTATAAGAATATTGATAGAGATTTTGAAAATGTCATTTTTACTGATGAATGTTCTATATGGGCACGTTCTGTCCTCACGCGAGCCTGGTCAACTTCCACCAATAGGCTTGTTCAGCGGACCGTAAAACATGGAATAAAGGTGCATCTTTGGGGCTGCTTCTCAAAGCAGGGATTCGGCACTTTGCACCTCTTTACTGACAACCTAAATGCCGAGAAAATGATAAAAATCTACAAAAAGGCTTTACTGCCATCTGCCAAACGTTGGTTCATCACAAAAAATGAAGATTGGATTCTGCAGGAGGACAACGACCCTAAACACCGCAGCAAGCTCTGTACTCAGTGGAAGACTCAATCTGGCATCGTTACATTGGATCGGCCGTCGCAGTCACCCGATGCAAACCCTATTAAAAATGTGTGGGCATATAATAAACGGAAGCTTCGTGGAAGACGCATATACACTTTGAAGCAGTTGTCTTACGAAATTCGTCGGATCTGGAGATCCTTGCCACTAGAATACGCCGTCAAATTAGTAGAAAGCATGCCTCGGAGATGCCAGGCAATTATCGACGCCGGTGGTGACTGGACACATTATTGACCAAATTGCATCATTGCTTGTAATGTGTACAATGTATATATAAATATGAAAGTTTTATCAAATAAATTTTTTGATAAATTAACACGACCACGCTCTTACTTGACAGACTGTAAGTATGCGCAAACGCGCGTAGCTCTGATTGGTCAACGCGGGGACCAATTTGAGTGTTCCAGCCGACTATAAATGAAACTTCGCCATGAGCAGCATCTCAGTCAGTGCAACGACCGACCTGACTACTCCCTTCCCCCGCTACTACGTGGGGCACTGTGAGAACCACCCCCACACAGGCCCCATAGTGCCACACGTTCTCATTATCGCACGCATCGATTCACGTTTCCCCCTGTGTCGTTAATAAGTGACCCCATATGCGAATACTGCGAGTCGTTTCCGAAAAACTGCGAGCTAGATAGCACGCCTCTTAACAGCCACTGCTTTCTATGTTATAGGTATCGCCCAAAAGAAACTTAAGCCGCACAACAGAGAGCAGAGCTGCCGTCATTTCATTTGACGTGGCAACCTGAGTCATATCGGCAAGGTGAAACCGTAGCCGAAATTGGCTAATGACAAGCCGTATATACAGTCTGTCAAGTAAGAGCGTGGTCAACTTCACCGACAGGTAATGGAAGATTTCGCTCTAATCCCTTCGCGAGCCGATAGAGGAAAGCTTTGTTCTTAATGCATTGTCAACAAAAATTCAGTTGTCGTTGATCTTTTAAAAGAGAATCACGTTAAACGCCATGAGTGCTAAGTACGCGTCGCGCTACGAGGCTGTGTTCCTTTGCATCCACCCGAAAGGTCCCAAAATGTCGCAATCAGCGGCTGCTAAATATATGAGAAAGTCGAGGGCATTTGTACAGAAGTGGATACAGCGATATAAAGTGGCTAAAAATGTCGATGATTTACCAGAACGTGGCTCAATAGGAAAAGTGAACAAAAAAGATGATAAAAGAATAGTGAATCTGTTTTTGCGGAATCCTGCTTTAACACTGCGGCAAGGACAAGCAAAATAATTGGCAGAAGGTTTAGATATATCCTACGAAACTATCCAAACCCATCTTCGTACTCATCATCTGAAATGGCGCAACACAATGAAGAAGCCTCTGTTGACTGAAAAACATGTGACAAAGCGACTCGCTTGGGCGCATGAGAATATTGATAGAGATTTTGAAAATGTCATTTTTATTGATGAATGTTCTATATGGGCACGTTCTGTCCTCACGCGAGCCTGGTCAATTTCCACCAATAGGCTTGTTCAGCGGACCGTAAAACATGGAATAAAGGTGCATCTTTGGGGCTGCTTCTCAAAGCAGGGATTCGGTACTTTGCACCTCTTTACTGACAACCTTAAGGGGGGGGTATGGTTTTGAGGGTTCAAAAAAAGTGATTTTTTTTTATTGCATATTATAAAAGTATAGTAACTCAAGAATGTTGTCTGTTAATATGAAGTCAATCGGAGCAAAACTCACAAAGATATAGCTTTGGAAGTAGGCGTGTCTCGAACGACTACCTGAGCTGTAACCGCTCAGCGGAAAGGCAGCTGTTTCTCAATCTCTTTTGTTATTGTCCCTAAGCAGTTTACAGAAAGGTCTTAGACAAGGTCGTTGTAACGGTACCTGGTGTTGGTTCATTTTCGAAGCAGACGCGGAGTGTAACAGTCGTGTTGTATTTTCTTACTCTATTTCGTTGTGATATTTTTGTTGTTCGCAAAATGCCGAGAAAAGTTTCAAGAGAGTGTAGAAAGGAGTCTGCAAAAAAGTTGTATCAAGCTAAAAAAATAGTTCCTCCGCATAAACGAAGAAACGATGACGATATTGAGGCAAGGAGTACGTCAACGAAAAAAATCAGACTAAGCTTTAGCCAAAAAGTTGCTGAAGATACAAATAAACATTTCAGAATCATTGATTTTCTGTTAGTTTTTTCAACAATTTCTACGTTAGTAAAGTGTGCAGTTTGTGATAGTACAGTATCATTTCAGTGTTGTGGCAAAATAGGTCTTGGTTTCAAGATAAAAATAAAATGTGAAAAATGCAAAGAACCTCGTTACGTTCCGTCTAGTGAACGAGTAGATAATCATATGTATGAAGTGAACTACCGATTTGCTTTCGTGATGCGAGTTTTAGGCTTGGGATTAGCTGGTTGTGACAAATTCTGCGGACTGATGGATTTATCCAGTAATTTCGTATCAAAATCGGTATACAACAATTACTTGAAGAAAATGTCCTCCAGTGTGACGAATGCCGCAAAAAGATTTTTTGTTTCTGCGATTAAGGAAGAAAAAGCAGATATGTGTAGAGAAAAAAATATTGAATCTTCATCAGAATTAACTGTATCAGGCGATGGAACTTGGAAAAAGCGTGGATTTTCTTCTTTGTATGGCGTGGCTTCCTTGATTGGATATTACACCGGAAAAGTCGTCGATGTTCTCGTAAAAAGTTCATACTGTCACATGTGCGTTACTTGGAAGAATAAGCTTGATTCTGCAGAGTTCGAACAATGGCAAGAGAACCATATAAATGAAGATCAATGTTCTGTAAATCACAAAGGAGCATCCGGTAACATGGAAGTCGACGCAATTGTCACAATGTTCAAAAGATCGCAAGAGAATAACGTGAAGATTCGCAACTATATTGGAGATGGTGACTCGAAAACATATAGTGGTGTTATCAATGCTGAACCTTATGGTGAAAATTTTCTGATCAATAAAAAAGAATGTGTTGGACACGTCCAAAAAAGGATGGGAACTCGTTTGCGTGGTTTAGTCAAAAAAACTGTGACTGATAGTGAAACTAAAACTGGAAAAAATATCCAAAAAAAAACTCTCTCAGGTAAAGGGAAACTGACTGCAAAAATGATTGATAAGCTCACCCAGTACTATGGTCGTGCAATTCGTTTCAATTCTAATTCTGTAGAAGAAATGAAAAAAGCCATTTGGGCAACTTACTATCATTATGCCTCAACCGATGCAAAACCACAACACGAAAACTGCCCTAGCGGAGAAGACTCATGGTGTGAATGGCAAAAAGCCGCAGCTTCAAACAAGCTGAATAATTTCAAACACTCATATTCTGCTCTACCAACTGATGTTTTACAAGGAATCAAGCCAATTTATGAAGATTTAAGCAAAGATGCTCTCCTAGAGCTATGTATTGGCGGATTCACACAAAATAATAATGAGAGTTTGAACCAGCTTATTTGGAAGATTGCGCCGAAAGTTGAGAGTGGTTCAGCAACTGTCGTCGAATTTGCATCTTCAGTGGCTGCTTGTGTTTTCAATGAAGGCTGTAACGCTTATTTAACCTTCCTAGAAGATATGCGAATCAGTACTGGTCCAAGTTGTCATGGATGGGCGCTTCTAACCGACGATATTCGAATGAACAGAGCAGATGAGCGAGCAGCTGAAACCGCTAAAAATGATAGAATTCGCCGCAGACTTGATCAAAAAGATGCTTTGGACATTCTTGACGAAAGTTCTATACTCTATGGTCCCGGCATTGATGATTCTATGTGAGTAAAATAAAAAATAAATAGCTTACTAAGTTTTATCAGGGTCTTTTCGCTACGAAAAACTTTAAACGCGTTTTTCTCAAATCGATGTTTTTTGAGTCGGTGCACTCTGTAACTCAAAATCTATTCAACCGATCGTTCTCAAATTTTTTACAGTATTTTCTTACATAATTCATGAGGTAACCCTGTTGAGATTTTTTCGTTTTTGATTTTATTTTTTTTATTATTAACAACAATAGTCATGAATTCAGGCCAAAAATCGGTATTTTCACTTTCAAGTCTTGTAAAAAGTTCAAAAATTTAAAAAAAATGGAAAAACTCGACAGGGATACCTAGAGGGACATAAAAATTAAAAGAAAAACTTTGGTTATTCCATTTCAAATGATTCAGTGCTGAGGTATGATGTGCACCGCAAAATGTATTTTTTCTGAGGCGCCTGCGAAGAATTGCTGCCATTCGGTCAATTTTCAATGTTTTTCAACCAATATTTCACAGAATATAGTTCAATAACTACTCTTTAATGTATAATAATTAGAAATAAATTTACTGTTACCGTACGCCCAAAAAAAAATCTGTAAAAACCTGTTTTTTTCTACCTTCAAAACCCTACCCCCCCCCCTTAATGCCGAGAAAATGATAAAAATCTACAAAAAGGCTTTACTGCCATCTGCCAAACGATGGTTCATCACAAAAAATGAAGATTGGATTCTGCAGGAGGACAACGATCCTAAACACCGCAGCAAGCTCTGTACTCAGTGGAAGACTCAATCTGGCATCGTTACATTGGATTGGCCGTCGCAGTCGCCTGATGCAAACCCTATTGAAAATGTGTGGGCATATATTAAACGGAAGCTTCGTGGAAGACGCACATACACTTTGAAGCAGTTTTCTTACGAAATTCGTCGGATCTGGAGATCCTTGCCACTAGAATACGCCGTCAAATTAGTAGAAAGCATGCCTCGGAGATGCCAGGCAATTATCGACGCCGGTGGTGACTGGACACATTATTGACCAAATTGCATCATTGCTTGTAATGTGTACAATGTATATATAAATATAAAAGATTCATCAAATAAATTTTTTGATAAATTAACACGACCACGCTCTTACTTGACAGACTGTATACGAGGTATGTTCAGAAAATAATGGGAATTTTAGTTGTTTAAGAAAACTATTTATTCATTTGTCTACATTAATGTTGTCACCTTCAAAGTAGTCCCCGTTGTATATTATACACTTGTGCCAGCGCTTCTTCCAATCCTCGAAACACTTTAGAAACTAAATCTTCGGAATAGCCTTTAACTCTTTTAACGATGCGCTTGTAATGTCATCTATGCTTATAAATCGACGACCGTTTAAGGTTCACTTTATTTTCGAAAATAGAAAGAAGTCACACATAGCCATGTCTGACGAATATGGAGGCTGCGGCATCATTACAGTATTGTTTTTGGCCAAAAATTCACTAACAAGCAATTAAATGTGAGCATGTGCCTTATCTTGGTGTACATAGATTGTTTTGCCACGAATCCCGGCGAGGCAAGAATTCATGATGCACTATGCCATTAAAATCGAAGAACACCGTGAGCACAACCTTTACGTACGAACGCACTTGTCGAGCTTCTTGCTGTCTTGGCGATTCGAAATGCCTCCACTGGGACGATTGAGCATTAGTTCCAACATCACATCCGTAAACCCATATTTCGTTACCTGTTATAAAACGTTTCATTAATTCTGCATCGTTGTTGACTTCATTTGGTGACTCCTGAGCAATTTCCATTCGCCGCTGTTTTTGTTCAAAATTCAACAATTTTGGAACTAATTTTGCTGCCAGGCGTTTCATACCCAAAACATTCAAATAAATTTCATGGCATGAGCCAATCGATATGTCAACATCATCAACAACTTCTTTGATTGTGATTCGGTAATCGTTCAAAACCATTTCTTTCACTTTTTCGACTTTATCATCAGTTGTTGAAGTGCTAAGGCGTCTGGGGCGATCGTCATCTTCAATGTCTTCACAACCATCTTGAAAACGCTTATACCACTCGTAAACATTTGTTTTACTCATAGCGGACTTACAATAGGCTTTTGTTAACATTTTACACACTTTGTTACACTTTTTTTCACTTTTTACGCAAAATTTGATACCAATTTTTTGATCCATTTTTTTTAAAAAACGAAAATTGCCGAGTCCATAGAAACACGTCTAACCTTAGTGGCTGCCACTGACAAAGTAAACAATAAATACAGCTGAAAATTGTATCATTCTTTAGAGGTATGTATACCAACATAATAAAAAAAAATTTGACAGTCGGAATCTCCAAACCTGCGAAAACTCAAAATTCCCGTTATTTTCTGAACACACTTCGTATATAAAATATATATATATTGGATAGTCTAAAAAGTATTGAGCCTTTTTTTGTCATTTTTCGATTGAATATTTCTTTTATTTAAAATGGATTTTATTTAGGTACATATTGTCCATTATTATCTATGACCTTTTGCCATTTTTTGGGTAGAGCCATTATTCCATCTGTGTAGAACTTCTGTGGTTTATCGTCGAAAAACTTGGCCAAGTGATTTTCACAGTTCCTTTTTGGAGTGAATTTCTTTTCATTAAGGAAGTTTTGCAGAGACCGATACAAATGGTAGTCTGATGGTGCAAGGCCTGGACTATATGGTGGATGCATCAAAACTTCTCAGCTAAGCTCTGTCAATTTTTGCCGGGTCATCAAAGATGTGTGTGGTCTGGCATTGTCATGATGGAAGACAGCGCCCTTTTTATTGATCAATTCTGGCCAGTTTTTTTGAATTGCTTGTTGCAATCTGGTTAATTGCTGACAGTACAGAGCCGAATTGAGTGTTTGGCTAGGTTTTAGCACCTCACGATGAACAATTCCCTTCCAATCCCACCATACGCACAGCATAACCTTATTTGGTGTCAATCCTGGCTTTGAAGTCGTTTGTGATGATTCACCTTTTTTTGACCATGATCTTTTTTGAACGACATTCTCGTATCTTACCCATTTTTCATCACCCGTAATAATTTGCTTCAAAAACGGCTCGATTTCGTTGCGTTTTATTAGCATTTCGCAAATGGAAATTCGGTCGATCAAATTTTTTTGTGTTGTTTCATGCGGCACCCAAACGTCAAGCTCCTTTGTGTATCCAGCCTTACGCAAATGGTTCAAAACTGTTTGGTGATGGATATTCAGTTCCTTAGTAATGTCATGGCTGCTTATGTGTCGGTCTTTTATTTTTTGTAAGATTTCATCGACTTTTTCAGTGATTGGTCGACATAAGCGAGGTGCATCTTTGACATCAAAATTTCCCGAACGAAAGCGAGCAAACCATCTCTTGGCTGTGGCTTTTGATAAAGTATCTTGACCGTAGACACCACAAATTTTTTTACGAGCCTGCGATGCATTCTCACCTTGATCGTAATGGTATTGTAAAATATAACATATTTTTTCAGAAATTTTACTCATTTTTAAATGAATACAACTTTTGACACGAATGACGAAATACAAAACTGTCCATATGAAAATTGTAGACTGTAATGTCACCTTTCAAACGCATGTCAGTTTGATTTAATCTGATTAGTATTGCCTGATATATGACAGCGAACACCATCTAGTGACAAAAAAGGCTTAATACTTTTTAGACTATCCAATATATATTGTACATGTGATGGCGATAAAAAAATTTTGTATGTATAATTCAAGATGATGATGTATCTATATTGAAGTTCTATAACCTATGTTTAAAATTGTGTCTTTCTATTAACCTGTAAAAAACATTTTCTTTTTATAGCGTAAAACATGTCAAATTTCATGCCAAATAAACCGTTTTTGCGAGGAGTTTCACTGCACTATTTTCTTCAGAAGAAATCTGCAGCTGAAGTAGACAAAATTATTGTAAAAACCCATGGTGATCATGCTCTGTCGGAAAGAACATGCAGAGATTGGTTCAACCAATTTAAAAATGGTGATTTTGATGTTCAAGATAGAGAACGCAGTGATGCACCAAAAAAGTTTTAAGACGGAGAATTGGAATTATTATTTGCTAAAGATCTATGTTAGACGCAATCCGATGTTGCAAAATCATTAGGAGTTGATCAAACAACATTTCCGATACGTCTGACAGCATTATAATTGGTGAAAAAGGAAGGATATTGGGTGTCGTACTAACTTAAACCGAGAAACGTCGAACGACGTCTTGTCACGTGTGAATAGCTGCTTCAACGACAAAAAAGATAATGTTTTCTTGCATCGCATTGTGACTAGTGATAAGAAGTAGATATGCGACAGTAATCGTAAGCGTAAAAAATCGTAGGTTAAGCTCGGCGAAGCAGTAGAATCAACGCCAAAGCGGGATATCCACGGTTCCAAGCTCATGCTGTGCACTTAGTAGGATCAGCTGAGGGTAGTGTATTACGAGATACTCCAACCCAACCAAACCACTACAAGAGATCTCTATCGACAACAATTGATGCGTTTGAGCCGAGCATTAAAAAAAAACGGTCGCTATTTAGGCAGAGGCAGGATAAGGTGATTTTGCTGCATGGTAACGCTCGGCCGCATGTCGCGTCACCGGTGAAAACATACCTGGAAACGCTAAAATGGGAAGTCCTACCCTACCCGCCGTACTTTCCAGACATTGCGGTTTCTGATTACTATTTATTTTGATCGACGGCTAACAGCCTGGCTAAGCAGCATTTTACTTCGTATGAAAAAACGGAAAAATGGATCGATTCAGAGATAGCCGCAAATAAGGTGTCGTTTTTTTGACGTGGGATTCAAACGCTGCCAGAAAGGTGGGAAAAAATAATCTCTAGAGATGAGAAATACTTTAAATGACTAGCTTTTTATTATTCTTCTTAAATAGAGTGTTTATTTTCACAAAAAATGGCGAGAACTTATTCACACTCCCAATATATATATATATATATATATATATATGTATATATATATATATATATATATATATATATATATATATACATATATATATATATATATATATATATATATATATATATATATATATATATATATATGTATATATATATATATATATATATATATATATATATATATATATATATATATATATATATATATATATATTGCGCACGTCGTCACTTGTTCGCGTGAAAGAGGTTAAGGTAGATAGTAGCATTTAATGTACTTGAATAAGAATAATTAGCTCGTAGAAATAAGTACATTATTGTTAAATTAGCTTGATTAGTTTTGCATTTCATCTTATTGTAAGTTAGTTTAGAGCAGGTTAAGTTTAAGTTAAAGAATTTTTGTTCTTTATTTGTAAGTTTAATTAGAATATACGTGTTTAAACTAAACCAGCCTCTAGCTATTTCCCCTACCTCGCTGCGAATCCTGGGACTGTAGCATCTTGCATCGGGATTCCAGGCGTGGCTACATGGCGTCCTAACAGGGACTTTAGAGTCGTCCCGTCACCATAGCCTGCAAACCACGCCGCTTTTTCCGCCCGTGTCATTACAAGGTCGGCAATTAAGTTCTCACTGCTTTTCTTGATAAAAATGCAAATTTATTATAAAAAAATGGTTACAAATGAATTATTCGAAATATTGCCCATCGCTAGCTACAACTTTTTTCCATCTTTCTGGCAGTGCTCAATTACCGTTACGGTAAAAAAGTTTGTCTTTTGAAGCTATCCACAAATCGAGCCAATTTTTTATATCTTCATATGAGCAGAGTTGCTGATCAGACAGACCATGTGCCATCAAACGGAACAGGTGATAATCGGATGGCGCAATATACAAGGAATATCGTAGGTGTGGTAAGAGTTTCATTTTGAGCGTTGGCAAGTAGGTTTTAACGGGTCCGGCAACGCGAGGCCGAGCGTTTTCATGCAGTAGAATCACTTTTCCGTGCCTCTGTTCTTATTGTGACCAATTTTCGCGTAGTGCTTGGCTCAATCGTATCAATTGAAATCGATACGGTTGCTCAGTAATGTCTTCGTTTGATTTCAATAGCTGTGACGGGGAATCTGTCGTAGGCCGTCGACGAAGAGTGTATAATGTTTACATTCTTGCTCGACTGCCGCCAGGTTGCCGGTTGGGGAAAGCCTCGTTTAGGAGGACTTTTCGGATAGCCGGCAACGTCCGAAAATTACACGATTGTCGAGCTCGCGGCGACGATCGGCGGAGAATTAGGGAGCCATAAGGGAAATAGAGAGAAAGAAGAGCGCAACTATTAGTCTAGCTGTGCACTCCCGGGGAGTAAGTTGGTTTTTCGAGCGCTACGCGAATAGCAAAGAGTGAAGTTTGTGACAGGGAAGAGAGAAAGAGTCGGAGTAAGAGAGTGCAGCCAAAGGTCAAGGTGTGTGTGAGAGAGAGAGTAAGAGTGAAGAAGATGAAGTCAAGGGTGCTGCGCGAGGAAGAGAAGTGACGACATTGGAAAGCATCTTAGTCGAGAGCCGAGGGACGAGGAGGTCGAGAGTCGGCAGGAGGCAACCGGTGGTTGCCACCGCGACCTCAGAAGCCAAGGGTGAGGCGGAGACAGGGTGCATCGAGGCGAGCTCTATGCGAGGTTCGGCGGCTCTTCTCTGGAGGGCGAGCTGCAGGAGCAAGGAGCAGCGGTGCCAGAGGAAGCTGCCAGAAGCTCAACGGTTAGCGAACGAGCTTCGTGAATCGCAAGGGTGAGTGCACTTATTTATTCGTGCGAAATAGCGAGAGTGAGAGAGAGAGCGAGAGCGTGTGGTAGCGGGTTTGCGGTGAGGGTGGCGGGGGATTGCCACTTCCCTGCCCTGGGGAAGCGATAGGCCTCCGTCGGCTAGGAGACAGTCGCGGGCGGCCAGCTTGCATCTTCGCGACATAAACAGCGGGAGAGAGAGAGAGAGAGAGAGAGAGAGAGAAAGAGAGAGAGATTGAGGCATCGTTTAGTATAAAATTATTTTGTGCAAGGCACTAAGGGCTCACATAACCAAATCGGCTGCGACGTGGTGCCTACGTCACAAGCTTATAATAAATAACACTAGCTTGGTCTCTCTAAATACGCAGCATAACCTTTACAGCGTGAATATTGGGCTGAGCTGACGACATAGAAGCATCATCGGGCAGTTCCTATGACTTTCTTCTCTTTGTGTTGCTGTAATAAATCTATTTCACATCACCTGTCACGATGCGATGAAGAAGGCTCTTCCTTTTTTAGTGCTGGAGCAGTTGTTTACAAGCAAAAAAACGATGCTCAACGTACCTTGGCTTCAAATCATAAGAAACTCAAGTTCCCTGCTTCTAAATCATTTACAACGCATGCAATCGCTTTAAAATTAGTTTGGTGGGTAATTCCTAATACTGAAGCAAGCTTTTTTTTTCCATTTGGCATGAATCCTCATCTTCAATTCAGCGTCTCCAAAGGTTTTTGGCCTTCCTTCACGTGAACGGTCATCAATGTCGAAATCACCGCCTTTGAAGCGATGGAACCAATCATGGCACGTTTTTTCACTTAAAGCAGCTTCTCCGTAAACGTTTTGGAGCTTGCAATATGCTTTAGCCGTTGTTTTCTTCAAATGAAAGAAAAAAAGCAGCACTTTTCGCAAATGACGATTATTTGGCACAAGACATTTTCACGCAACCAAAAGCATATGACATAAAGATTTGTTTACTATATGTCTAAGCTTGTTTTATGACGTTTTGGATATCGAAATCGACAAGCACTTACTGCTTACGCCATCTATTGACGAACAGCGCAAATTTAGTTGCGCACCTAATATCTCAGATCAAATTTGACAAGAAACGAGAGACGACTCGACGAACAGCATGCAAGGATTACTTCGGAAACGGATGTGTCTGAGAAATTACAGAAATTTCCGTCAATGAAGCAAGTGGTGCTGGCTCCATTGGTACAGTGGAGATGATCATGAACTAAAAAGATATCGGTAACATCGCGCACCCATGGCATATGAGGTACGAGTATACCAGTACGCCAATCGAGAACATAAGTTTTTATGCACAAGGTCAAAGGAAATGAAGTGACAAATATTAAGGAGTCGGAACTTCTGGAATTGTTCCCTTGTTATTTGACGGCGTAGCAGATCTATGGTACGCGACTTACTGTGATTTGTTACGTACTTGGGATGATTCCAAGTGCGCTGCCCGAGTGACAGAATATCATGATGTATTGATCTAGTCGAGCACTTGATCGACGTAGAACCCGCTCGCCTGAACAAGCAGTATTCATCAAAAATCAAGGGGACGATGCAAGAGCAGACAAAATAAATTACAGTAGTTTGTGACAGCTAAGTACCAGGCTGTTCAATAAGTTTTGCGGTTCGATAAGAAAAATACAATTTTATGGTTTGAAATACCCTTGATTATTCAGTATAGTCTCCCTGAACATCAATACACTTGTTGCAACGAGATTCCAATTTATGAATTCCATCCCTGGAGTGAGAATCTGGAAGGGCTGCAAAATACGCTTCCACATCTGTTATGAGCTCATCATTTGATGAAAAACGCTTTCCACGCATAATTTTTTTAGGTCTGGAAACAGATGGAAGTCGCTAGGGGCTAATTCTGGTGAATACGATGGATGCTCCAACAATTCAAACTTTAATACATGGATTTTAGCCATTGTCAAAATGCTCTCGTGACACGGTGCATTGTCCTGATGAAAAAGGATTTTTTTCTTCTGCAAACCGGGTCTTTTTTCACGAATTTTTTCCTTCAGCTGGTCTAAGAGGTTACAATAATATTCAGAATTTATTGTTTTACCAGTTTGCAAGTAATCCACAAACAAAATTCTTTTCGCATACCAAAAAACTGATGCTAACACCTTTTTGGCCGATTTCTGGACACGAACTCGTTTCGGAGCCGAAGAACCAGGTTCACACCACTCTTTAGTCTCTTGTTTTAATTTAGAATCATGGTGATAGACCCAAGTCTCATCCATAGTGATAAATCGACGCACAAAATCCACTTTATCCTTTCGAAAACGCTCTAAATGTTGCTGAGAAAGTTGCATTCAAATGTATTTTTGTTTCATTGTTAGCGAATGCGGCACCCATTGTGCACACAGCTTTCTGAAACCCAATACTTTAGTCAAAATATTGCTTACACTACTTAATGAGATGCCTAGAGCTTCTACTAAATCTTTTTCAGTCACTCGACGATTTTCCAATACGATATTCTGTATTTTTTTTACGATTTCTGGTGTTGTTACTATTTTTGGACGTCCACCACGTGGATCGTCTTCAAGGCTTGCACGACCACGTTTAAATTCAGTAACCCATCTTTCTACTAAACTAATTGAAGGCGAAAAGCCCTTATACACTTTGAACATTTGTTCATAACTTTCCTTTGTTTTTAAACCTTCCAAAAATAAAAATTCAATCACTGCACGATACTTGATTTTTTCCATTGTAAGAAAATACTGTGACACGTTGATACTAAATGGCTTGTAAACAAAGAATGAATCGACAGATTAAAATGAAACTTTACATACGTTCATATGAAGAGTGTACCAACATAACAAAAAAAAATTTAGGCTAGTAGCAGCACCCTCTCTTATCGAACCGCAAAACTTATTGAACAGCTTGGTATGCTAAGTAATCCGACTGAATGACTCTCGTGGAGAGCTTTTGAAGCACAAGAGCACGATAACATTTTTGAGCATCGCAAACGACCGCTTAACCATGGATAATAAGAGCGTTACGATTGCATCAGTAACATGGTGTGAAGATACCAACAATAAATGGTATTAATAACCTTTGCGCGAGCTCCAAAAAGATCTGCAACGCTATCCAAGGTCGAAACTGGTTATTTGATGATACGTAGCCGAAGATTCGATGGGCGATGATGACGAAGCATGGAAACTTGTCAGCTGCCAGCAGAGTTGATGAAAAGACAAACTATCCAGAAACCGTAGCGGACGTCGTTATTGACAATGAGCTCAATTAAAAAGAGCCGGTGTTGTTTTGAGTTCATGCTGATTTTCTAAGACCTATTCTCTTCACGGAATGCATTCCGATCGCTGCGTGAAAGGAAAGACTATTTTGAAGAATTTGGAGAAAAATGCTTTAGCGCTTCGGAGCACCCAAAGTCTTTCTCTCCAAAAACACAACAGAATATAGGGTAAAAAAAAGTTTTTGACGAATATCTCGAAGTGCGAGAAACACGTCATGCGACTACATCAACGCCGTATTATCTATAAATTAACCCGGTATAAAGGGCTAACGGCACATTTGAACAAATGGCCGTTATGAGTCTGAAAGAAAAGCATGATCGGTAAGACGAACATCTATCAGACTAAATTATGGCATACACATCCATAAATCTTAGTTCCACTGGGGCTAACTACATTTTTGAACTACTTGAACTTTTGTAAAGCGCAAGAATGATAAACGTAATATTACGACACGCAACACCAAGAATCACTACTCATAGTCGGAAATTTTGTATGGAAAGAGAATCAGGTTCTCTTATCTATCGCTCAAGAAAGAGCGGCAAATCTAGCGCTCAAGTTTAGAGAACCATTCGAGATTACGGATGAGTTAAGCAGCAACATGTATGAGTTCATCAATGCAGATGAGACAACAGTACGTACGAGGTACGTGCTTAAAAAATAAAGTATTTAAAGGCTTATTTACACTCGTGATAAACGAAAGAAGTCGAAAAAATTATTACATATTCTGAAAGTTCAATATCTGAAGAATATTGTCGTTAAATTTTATAAAGATCAGAGCATTAGTTTTGGAGTTACAGGTAATTCAAGCACATGACCGTCCGGCGCGCGCGATTGCCTGGCACGCAGCTGCCGTTCGAACGAGCAGGTATAAGGATTATAGCGGTATGTTAAACGTCTGGCCTTAAAATTTTCAAAGGATTGTGTACCAACGAATTTAAAGGTTCTACATCGTATATATTTGTCTCATTTCTGTATGCACACTCGCGGCTGAACCATCTAAACTTCGTCTAATTTGTTCATAATATTTTCAATTTAATTTGCTCGCAGATACATCGAATTTTTTCGATTGTAAATATAGTTGGTCAGCATCATGAAAAAACATGCCATACAAGAGACTCTTTAAGATCACGTAAAGACCGAGTAAAAAAAAGAAAACAATTTTTCAATCCGAAAACCGCAGAGACTGACAAGAGTAGTTTTAGTGCGTCTCAAAAAAAAGTTAAGGTTAGCGAAGAAGTCACTGTACTGGTGGATTATTCAACGAAATACAGAATTTTAAATTCTATTATAGTTTTTAACGCCATTTCGTAGTTTTTGAAGTGTAAAGAGTGTAACTGTAACATCAAAATCTGCTCGAACTGATACACGCGGACTTGGATTTAAAATAGCTGTTAGATATAAAAACTGTGAGCAGTACACGATTTCTTCGCGTGCGTATATTCGGCATTCATATGAAATAAATACAGGCTGCAATTGATGCAGAAGATTTATTCTATGTCCCTGAAATCGATGACTCTATGAAAGTATGAATAAATTAATTCTAAATATAAAAGAAACATACTTAAATCTTTCAATGAGATTATCTCGAAATCGTTTTTTTTTTTCAAAAATATCTTTGTGGTGGACACAACTACTAAAAAACTATTAATGCGATTTATACCAAATTTATAATACTTACTTATCACATCAATATCTAGGGCTTGAACGAAAGATTTTTGATTTTGTTAAAAAAAATTTCTAACAAAAAACCGAAAATTTAGCACATTGAAAAGTGAACTTCTTGTTAAAATTACGTGATTTTTTGAAAAATCGAAATTTAAAAAAATTCTTTGTTAAGACTCTAGCCATTGCAATACACCAATAAAATCTTTTTGAATTTCTGATTTCAGATGAGTCATTCTCAAGGTATCGTGTCCACCGCAACTGATGCTGAAAAAAGGAGTTCCTGGAGAAGAACTGAAGCTCCACCATTTTTGAATATTTTTTAATAAGAAAAATTGTGAAGGTTAATAAAAATATTTACTAATTTATGGAGGTTATATTTTTTTAATAAACGTTTATTGTTGTCGAAAAAATTAAGAATATCACTTCATTTCGCTCACTACACCTATATATAAGCCCTTAATACTTCCCTTAGATTCGGAGATACACGCGGGAGAACGCGAGAGTTGGATGTCAAAGGAAGCAACGTTAAAATGAGCTCTGACTAGCCAGAATCTACCTCAGTAACAATAAATGAGTCAAGAAAGCGAGGTAGACCGCGAAAGGTGAGCCAAGTCGTCGGTCTTGCTGATTTTGAAGCCAGAATTGCTCTTCTACTTTAGATTTTTTCTCAAAACATAAAACACCTTCTATAAATAAAGAATCTCTAATAAAAATAATAATAGAAAAAACATAGAACCAAACCTTCGTGTGTTTGATGTTTAAAAAACCTACTTTAAATACAAAATGCCTGCAGAATCTTGCTCTGCTGATGATCTGAGATATTGATCTTAGAGACAGTAAAAATCGCCAGAAAAAAATAAATTATTACTATATATCGTCAAAAAGCCGAAAGAATGATTGTAAAATTAGAATCATTTTTTGTTGCAGAAAATCATTTCTTTTGTGTTTAATGGATATTTTCTATATAAATTAAGAAATGTTTTCTTATTTAAAGTTAATTATTACCAAAACTATAAAAGGAATTAATAAGGAAATGGAACATCAGAGAAAGTTAGATGTATATACGATGGTAGATTTTTGTCTGATGCTCAAAAGAGAAAACATATTAAACAACCAAAAACGCAAATGATATCCACTGCATAGATCTATTGAAGATGAAAGAGTTCGTTATAAAAGAAAATAATTGTAAAATTAGAATCATTTTTTGTTGCAGAAAAAACATTTTTTTTGCATGCAAAGGATGTTTTCTGTATAAATGAAGAAGTCTTTTCTTAATAAAAAAAACAAAAAAAAATGTTTTTTCTGCAACAAAAAATGATTTTAATTTTACAATCATTTTCTTTTATAGCAAACTCTTTTGTCTTCAATAGATCTATGCAAAGGATATCATTTTCGTTTTTGGTTGTTTCATTCGTTTTCTCTTTTAAGCATCGAACAAAAATCTACCATCGTATTTGCATCTAACTTTCTCTGATTTTCCGTTTCCTTATTAATTCCTTTTGTATTATTAGTAACAATTTAATTAAAAAATAATAAAAGTTATAAAAGAGCAAATTTGGAATCTGCCATCGAAAAAAGGAGATTTTTAAAAGTATGCCTTTCTCTACAGGCACTTGAAGACGAAGGCTATAAAATCAGTAACTCAAAGAAATAAAAGCATTATGATGATGCAGGCATTACAGCTAAATATGTTATTGATTCTGGTATCAAAAATTATTTTAAATTTGTTTAACACTAATGGTAGAGAAAAATGACTATAAAGTTTCTATAATTTGGGAAGTTTTAGGGATAAGAGATCTCAGAGAATTTATAGCATTAGAAATTAAAATGCTAACATTCTTTATGGTTCAATGACTGCTAGTTGTTTGCCTCGTACTTATTGTACTGCAGAGAAAAATGAGTAATAAAATAGCGGAACACTTAGAACTTATGATAGTATTTTAAAAATTGGGAAGAAATAGAAATCGTAAGTCACAAGTAACAAAATTTCGATACTGTATGTTGAAACCTTCCATTTTCAACAAAAATAAAACATTTACTATTGATATCATTTCTCCCCCGGAACTTCATCTTCTAATTAAAATCGTAAATCACATCTACAATCACTTGTTGATTCAATGCGAGAAAGAAATTATTAGAAAAAATATTAGAGTGGATCACTAAATGGAATGTTATACCTAATGTGACCTATAATACTGTATCTTTTGCAAGTCACGTGTGCAAAGTGCTCTTAAATAAAAAGAATATTCTTGACTAATAACTTAATTTTAAAATAAAAATGTACTTAAAATGCTTTAGAGATTTTCAAAAAGTTGTTGATTCTTGTTTCACAGTAGGTCGAAATTCAGAGTGTAAGTGTAATACATGAAACTTTTAAGGAGCTACATGAATCTTAACATCACCTTAACAACTAGAGTTCATTGCTTATTTTTTACACCAGTAACTCTTACGAAAAATTTAAAAAAAAGGTTTGGCTGTTTTAGGCTGCCATTCAATACTATGAAATAAATTTTGTAGTGATCAAAATTCGTCTTTAAAGTGCGTTTAGTCGTGCCGTAACTTGTAATTGCTTCCCTACATCTAAACTCTCCGGTGAGTACGCGAATGCGCGAGCCCTTTTCTTTAGAATAAAGTAACGAATTCCACTGTAAAAATAGAAGTGCTTTCCCTAAAAGATTGTATAAGTATGGTATTTGTACATTGGTTTTCTCGGTCTGCGTAATAAGTTTGTGTGTTCGTGAGCATGTGAGTGCATGTGTATGTGTGCGCACGCGCGCATGAGCATGAGTGTAGGGAAATTTCGCGAGTTTCCCTGGCGTCTATCATTACACAGACCTACAAAAAAAAAAGTCTTTCGAACTTCTAATGGAATTATTTTTTTTTTTATGTATTTGGATCTGCTAAACATGAGTTCGCAATAAAAAAGGAGGTTGCCCAGTAAATTTCAAAGGCAACCTTATTTACTTTGACCCACTTGAAACAAATTTTTAACTACAAATAATAACAATAGTTTTGTAATAATGGATTTAAGATACAATCGCAAAAAATTGCAGAAGCCACTTTTTTCAGTGGTAAACGGTTAAAAATCGAGAATTTGATTTGCTCAAAACTAAACAGGATTATCTTGGTAAATGCACGAATACGTTTGTTAGTTTTGACTGATATTTAGATCAGTATATTAGTCAGAACAAACAAAAAAATGTCAGAGTATAAAAAAAACTGATGACAACAGCACGCTGAAGTTAAATTTCAAGACCTTAGGTAGAAGAATTTTTAATATTCGCACATTTACCATACGTAAGTGTTTATAAATATGGTATTTAAGGAGAAACAAATACAGGTAGGTCTGATTGATTGAGGATGAAAACTTTTACTATGACCTGTAAACATTTAATGGTCATTAGCTTTGAAAATCTGATTTCTTGATTCTTGATCAAGAATTTGAGATCTTTTTAAATTTGAATATCAAATTTATTTCCAATATTAATTAATTAATTCAACTTTATTTTTAGCGTAATGATTGATTGTATATATACTTAAAACGTAAATTTCTACTTATTAAAATTATAGTATTGATTTTAGTTAACCAAAAAAAAAAAAAATTATAAATATTAACTTACTCAAAAAGTTTTTTACCAGTTTCCCAAATTGTACCAGAATTGTCACAATCTTTAGGTGCTTCTGTAATACTTTCTGTTTCATTCATTTCTCTCAAAGCTGAGACTAACACATATCTGTTAAATCATATAAATAAAAAAAAAAATTATTTATTATGTTTATATTCATTCGTATTAGATGTAGCAATTTTTTAACAAAGTTAAATCAATTAGTAAATGATAATAATATAAAAAAGTTGAAATGTTGATTAGAGAAAATATTATTGTAAAAAAAATATGTTAATGGCTGTGGGACCTACATGTTTATTTTTTAAAAATTTAGTATGATAAATTTTGTTTATATTGTATTTGTAAGAAATGAAAATTTTTTCAAATCGTAGAATAACGTTATTAAAGATGAATGTTGATCTGCAATAAATGAGTTGTTTCTTTTTATAAAAAAATTATTCATCTATAAAGTCGGAATAAACTATAAAATAAAAATTGCATTAGAAGAGAAAAATCTATTATATACCGTATCTGCATGTAACATAATACAATTAACAGTCAGATGCCTAATAGTACTTTGACAATCTTCAACCTTTTTTCAAACGATTTAATAAATACATGTCTTATTACAAAGCAAACATAGTTAATGGCAATCCAAGCTCCTACAGTCGCTACTTACCTTAGCGAAAATCGGAAAGCATGAAAAGCATAAAATCAAGTATTTGCCCTGCTAAAAATGCTAACTAAAAACGATTTAAAAGGTTATCAGTTTTAAACGGATTTAATAATATTCGGCAACACAAATATTATTTTATTAAAAAATACAACTGATTAAATTTTTTTCAAATAAGCAACATTATATTATTGGTCTTAATAGATTTTAAACAATTACATTGGTTTTAATTTGATAAATTTCGACTAAAAAAGCTGATTAAAACCGTTTACCTTTTGAGCCGTTTATTTGGGCAAAATGGCCCATTGCTAGCAACAACTTTTTCCCATCTTTCTGCAAAGCTTGAATACCGTTACGATGAAAGTGTTTATCTTTTGAATCTATCCACAAATTAAGTCAATTTTTCATATCTTCATATGAGCGAAATTGCTGATCAGCCAAATCATGTGCCATCGAACGGAACACGTGATAATCGGATGGCCCAAAATCTGGGTAATATTGTGGGTTGGGTAAGAGTTCCTATTTGAGCATTTGCAAGTAGGTTTTAACGAGTCCCGCAACGTGAGGCCAGGCGTTTCCATGCAGTAGAATCACTTTTTTGTGCCTCTGCTCGTATTGTGACCGATTCTCGCGTAGTGCTTGGCTCAATCGTATCAATTAAATTCGATATGGTTGCCTAGTGATGTCTTCGTTTGGTTTCAATAGCTTATAATGAATAACACTGACTTGGTCTCTCCAAATACGCAGCATAACCTTTACAGCGTGAATATTGAGCTGAGCCGTCGACGTAGAAGTATCATCGGGCAGTCCCCATGACGTTCTTCTCTTTGGGTTGCTGTAATGAATCCATTTTTCATTACCTGTCACGATGCGATGAAGAAGGCCCTTCCTTTTTTGTTGCTGGAGCAGTTGTTTACGAGCAAAAAAACGATGCTCAACGTACCTTGGCTTCAAATCATAAGAAACCCAAGCTCCCTGCTTCTGAATCATTCCCAACGCATACAATCGCTTGGAAATGGCTTGGCGGATAACTCCTAATATTAAAGCAAGCTTATTTTTCGTTTGGCATGGATCCTTGTCAAGCAATGCCTCTAATTTAGCGCCTTCGAAGGTTTTTGACCTTTCATCATGCGTACAGTCGTCGATATCGAAATCACCGTTTTTAAAGCCATAGAACCAATCACGGCACGTCGTTTCACTTAGATAAACATCTCCGTAAACGTTTTGAAGCTCTCTATGTGCTTCATCCGTGGTCTTCTTCGAATGAAAGAAGAAAAGCAACACTTCCTGCAAATGCCGATTATTTAGCACAAAATGAGACACAACCAAATTTTCACACAATATTTTCACTCAACCAAAAGCATATGACACCAAAACAAAATTACAAATGTTTCATAACAATTTATTAACCATATGTCTAAGCTTGCTTCATGACGTTCTAGATGTCAAAATCGACAAGCGCTGGCGGCTGGAGCCATCTATTGACAAACAGCGGGAACTTTGTTTTGCACCTAATAATATTAGAGCTACAACTCTAATCGGTGTAATTCACGCTGTATCATATCATTTAGTCTATCTTTTTGGAAAGCATCGTCAAACCAAGTAATTTATACTTGTACATCGGAGTTAAGGTCCAATGGGTGCAGACTATCTATCGTTATATCATTTAATCTAACATTTAAGAAAACCTTGTCAAAACTATAATAGTATCCCATACTCATACATACGTAGCTATAGCTCTAATGTATGATCCACGTTGAATCGTATCTTTGAGATCATCTTTTTGGGAAGCCTAGTTGAAACAAGTAATTCATGCTTGTGCATTCAAAGTTATTGATTCCATGGATGCATACTTTTTGTTATTTTTAAAAGATTAGTATGTAACATCTGTGTTACATTTGCATAAAAAAAATACGCCGACTGCTTTTGCCTTTTAGCGCCTAAGCACCGAAGCTTATGGACGTGGGATGGCTAAAGTTTGGATTACGAGATTTTGTTAGAAGTAAGTGTGCGTTTTATGATTCAGCGGATGCAGGAGGCTTTATTCCAAAAACGGAACTAGCCTGAAGCCCTGCTCTGGGAAAAGTCCTAACAAACGTGACACAGGAAGAGGAACGATCAGCTGCTTTTCTTTCGAAAATTCCTTCGAAGGAAAAATAAAATAATTTGATAAAAAAGAAATGAGAAATAATAAATACAAATAAACTCACTTTATTCAGTAAAAGCGTAGCGGCAGGCGATTCTTCTCTCTCTCTCTCTCTCTCTCTCTTTCTGTCTCTCTCACACTCTTTCTCTCTCTCTCTCTCTCTCTCTCTCTCTCTCTCTCTCTCTCTCTCTCTCTCTCTCTCTCTCTCTCTCTCTCTCTCTCTCTCTCTCTCTCTCTCTCTCTCTCTCTCTCTCTCTCTCTCTCTCTCTCTCTCTCTCTCTCTCTCTCTCTCTCTCTCTCTCTCTCTCTCTCTCTCTCTCTCTCTCTCTCTCTCTTTCTTTCTGTCTCTCTCACACTCTTTCTCTCTCTCTCACTCTCTCTCTCTCTCTCTCTCTTTCTGTCTCTCTCACACTCTTTCTCTCTCTCTCACTCTCTCTCTCTCTCTGTCTCTCTCACACTCTATCTCTTTCACTTACTCTCTCTCTCTCTCTCTCTCTCGCTCTCTCTCTCTAAGGTTTCATCTAGTATCTGGCAATTGTAGTATAAAATCTTATAAACCGCAGCGACTTGGCCTCAACCTCAACTTTAAGTCTGAGAGCGTCAGAGAGTCCGAGGGAGTGATTTTTTCTTTGCCGTTGCCTGGCTTATTACCTCGGTTTCCACCTAGAAGTTTTTTTTCTACTTCCAAATAAAGATGAATCGGAGTTTGCGATTTTCACATTTTCGGTCGTGGGAATCGGTGCAGCGTTTGCAGTTTGCTACACGCAGCTCGTTATATGATACTTTCTGGAACTCTTCTTGTGATTGGAATTTGAGAAACAGAAGAATAAGAGATGCCTCATTACAAATAACTTAATACAAAATAACTAACTACTTAAACATAAATATATTCGTTCGATTAAACCTAAATAAATTATAATTAACTTAACGGGTTACTCCCACTTGCGACTTTGAAAAAATCGATTTTTTATTAATTGCATTTTTTTGAAGTATAAGTATCTGAGAATATGACCTGAAAATTTCAAGTCGATCCAAACAAAATTGACTGAGATATGAGCATTGAAAGAGAAGAATCCGTTGTGTAAACAACCAGCAATTAAAACTTTAAACGCGTTTTTCTCGAAATGGCATTTCTGAAGTCAGTGACCAAGATTACTCAAACATTAATAAACTAATCTTCTTAAAATTTTGCAGGCTTATTAAATACATAAAAATGTAGTTTTTAATCGTTTGATTTTGTTTTGAAAAAAATGGCCGTTTTATAGCCAAAAAACGGCCGTTTTTTTTCGTTAAAATCAAACCATTAACTTTGACTGTTCGCCATTTTGTAAAAAATGAATAATTTCATAAATCCTTTGATTAAAGACTAGTTTATACTTATATATAACTAAATTTATCCACATTTTTTGTTTTAAATGATCCACTTCGCCGCAATGTTGGTCACCGCAAACCGTATAGATAAAAACACTATTTCATTGGCGGCCATTTGCCACTTAACAATGTAATATTTTGCAATAAAAAAATTACTGAAAGTTCTTTAAGATGTATTCTTTAAGGTGATATAATAATCGTTTGAAAAAGTTTTGTAGTTTTCTTTAAAAAAATTCATGAAAAAGGCCTTTTTTGTTGAGCTACAACTGGGGGTAATCCCTTAAATAACTAAACTAAATTCAAAAAATATAAATATATCTAAATAAATTATAATTAAATTAAATAACTTAATTAAAAAAAATTGTATAAATAGGTTCTAAATAATTTATAACTAACTTATGTAACGTCGGTACATGACCTCCGTTTTTTTGTCAGCCAACAAGTTTTTTCCCTGCCTTTCCTACCACAATAAAGCCCCCTTCACAACCTACTCGACGCACGCTCTACTCACATATTTAACCCAAGCTAAGCCGAGAGTTGAATGCGCGAATGACCTATAAAAAAATAGCCGCTCTCGTTAAACGCAACTTGATTACGATACAATTTATTACAAACAAAACTATGTAACATCAAATTATATTGTCCATCGCGCAATCGCACACAAATAAACATAAAATCATGCATACATAGCTGAAAACAATGTTCTTCTTTCTAAGTAGATCGCTAAGTCGGTCAATATGAATTTTATCGACATTCGACATACAAATTTTTGCAAAGTGATTTTTTCTTGAATAAGCATCTATACCGTAATTTGGGACAACGCGCAATAATCTGAAATGTCCTGAATTCCTCTTGGAATACTCTCATAATAACTTTTTGTAAATAAATAATTAATTAATTGAATAAAAAAAATTAATATACATATGGTATTAATTTAAATTAATAGACCAATGTTTAGCTGTTACATGCATCTATTATAAAAACATTCCTCTAGTTGAATTTTAATTGATACGGCTATTATTCGGCGGCAATTCAACTATCCTATTTATTAATATTTCACTATTTTATAGAGTAAAGATCTTATATCTCTAATAACTGTGTAACGTCGGTAGGCGACCTCCGTTTTTTCTCTTGTCAGCCGATAAGTTTCTTCTCTGTCTTTCCTACCTCGATCAAGCCCCTCCACAACTTACGCGACGTACTCTCCACTGACATACACCGTTGTGAAAACTAACCTAAACTCAAACCGAGAGTTGAATAGCCGCTCTCGTTAAAATTTGACTACGATGCAATTTTTTACAAACAATCACACACCAGTAATGAAAATCATGCATACTACAGCTAAAAATAATGTTCTCCTTTCTCAATCAGTCAATACGAATTTCATTGACACACAAATTTTTGCAAGGTAATTTTTTCTTGAATAAACATCTATAGCGTAATTTGGGACATCACGCAATAACCTGGAATGTCACGAATCCCTCTTGCAAAACCCTCATAATAATTATTTTTATAAATTACTAATTAGTTACATAAAATTTTTTTTTAATAATTAATTTTAATTAATAGGCCAATGTCCAGCTGTTACATGCATCTATTTTAAAAACATCCCTCTAGTCAAATTTTAATTTATACAGCGACAATTCACCTATTCTATTTATTATTATGTCACTATTTTATAGTGAATATTTATTATTATTATATTATTTTATATATTTTTAATAACTGTCTGTGACATGCGTTTTCATAAAAATATAAGAGTTTTGTAATTACAATTAATTCTTCGATTAACTCCCTACAGAGCAATTATTTTCATATAAATTTACAATTACATTAGCGTGTCATACACCTATTAAATAACTCTTTGGAAATAACGTAAGGCAAATAAGTACTTCTCCAACAGATCATTAATTAAAAATTATAACTTCTAAAGAATGACTACGAGGTCTGGCTATCAAATAACGAGACTGGTTACGAAAAAGGGTTTTATTATAAAAATTATTCTACATTCGAATGCTCCCCTTCAATATACTTCCCTTCCCTCGCCACACACCTTTCCATACGTTTTTTTCATTGATCGAAGCAGTGCTGGAAGTCTTCTTTGGTAAGAGCCTTTATGAGCTCTGCCGTTTTTTGCTTTACTGCTTCCATCGACTCAAATCGGGTCCCTTTCAAAGCAGATTTTATCTTCGGAAACAAAAAAAGTCGCACGGTGCCACATCTGGCAAGTACGGCGCGTGTTCGAGCACTAGAGTGCGCTTACCGGCCAAATACTGCTTCACAGATAGCTCGTTATGGGCAGGTGCGTTGTTTTGGTTCAAAATCCACGAGTTGTTCTTCCACAACTCGGGCCGTTTGTTACGAACTCGTTCTCGCAGTGTTGCCAAAACTGACAAATAGTAAGTCTGGTTGACAGTCTGACGCTCTGGAACCCATTCAGTTATCACGATAGCGTTAATGTCGAAAAGAACGATCAACATTACCTTGAATTCTGATTTGGACATCCTTACTTTTTTGATTCTGGGCGATTCAGGCGTCCTCCAATGCATTGATTGCCGCTTTGTTTCAACATCGTATTAAATAATCCACGTTTCGTCGCAAGTAATAATGTTTTTCATCAGTCTGGAATCTTTTTTTAACCTTTCAAGGAAATCTGAGCAGACCTGTTGACGCAAGAGCTTTTGGTCAGGAGTCAGGTTTTTTGGCACCAACTCCGCATTTGTCATGTGTAATTCCTCGTGTAAAATTTGTCTGACCGTTTCTTTATCGGCGTTTACAGCCTCGGCAATCATCCGGATGCTCATTCGACGATCTGCACGCACAATTTGGTTGATTTTGGTCACTGTTTCCGGAGTTGAAACAGTGACAGGGCAACCTGGGCGTTGGTCATCTTCAGTGCTCACTCGGCCCTCACTGAAGCGCTTACACCACTCAAAAACACGCGCACGAGATAAAGAATTTTCCCCATAGGCCTCTTGCAACAATTTACAGCACTCAGTCGGAGTTCTTTTCAATTTAACGAGAAATTTGAGATTGATACGTTGCTCCTGTTTTTAGTCACACATGGTTTTCAGAACGAGAAAAAAACACGTTCGTTTGAAACCGCTACTGCACAAATACAATAATAGTGACGAGAACGTGTTTTGGTACGTGCATGGACAAGATATCTAGATACCCAACGCACTACTCGTTTTTTTCCCCACCCCTCTACGGCGCCCTCTAGGCGCGCAGTCTCGTTATTTAATAGCCAGACCTCGTATTTAAACTATCATTCTATTATAACAATTCATTCTATTATACAATTATTTCTTCTTTTGTAATAATAAAACACTCGTGTTCATAATAGCAATCTTTTCTTTATTATTTAACTACTCATTCTTTATCTAAACATCATTATGTAAATTAATCACTTCAAATGCGACGAAAAACTTCGTTCTTTTTGTAATATGTGTTAAACTTTAAATGGCACACGATCATTCAATTTAAATGAACATAATTTTATTGTATATATTAATAAACCTATGTAGGTCCTTTCCAGGACAGCATACAGGCCAACATCGGCCTATACGGTTGTCCAGTCCCGAATTTCATCTCTATCCCTAAAAATTCTTACAACTTTAACTCCTCCGCCGTCCCAAGCCAATGAGTTTCAGTTCTTAGGCTCATAAAGGCGAAAAGCAGTTCACGTTTATTTGAAACGCGGTTGAAACGTCAACCCGACGTTACAACTGTCTACGAATGCGTTTTTATAAAAATAGTTGTGTTTTGTAAATTAAATTAATTCTTCGATTAACTCCCTACAGAATAATTATTTTCATATAATTACTGGTAATTCCAATATTAATTTACAATTGCATTAGCGTATTGTATATCTATTAAATAACTCTTTGAAAATAATATATATCGCTTAAGGGGGAATCTCTATATAAATGGCCAAAAAGTAACACAAACTTTGAGAATTTATTGTGAAAAAAATTTAAGGATGTTTATTTGAAACTTAATTATAGTTTTATTCAAAATTTCTAAAATAATACAAACTATATATTTCTTTTGTTTATTAGTTATGTTAATATAAATAAATGAACTTTTTTTTCATAAACTTCTTCTTCCTTCATTGTGATACGGATTGTATAAGTTGTATCTATCTGAAACAAAAAAAAAGGTCTCTTGTCATTATTATATTAATATCTCATCCATTGACCAAGTTTAAAAATAATAATAGGTTGTTAAACGAAATGGTGGACTTTAAAAAAAAAAATTATAAAATTAAGTTTAGTATTGTAGAAAAATTGTTAAATAATTATTTTTTATAAAAGCAAGTAGAAATATAGATTTTAAAACATAAATTTTTTACAAATTGCCCTTTGAATTGAATCGATAAGTCAAATAACTGCTGAGTAATTTGTATCAAAAGGTCCAAAGACCATGTTTCAAGAATAACGTGATTTAGTTTACAGTCAAGAAAAATTGCATTTTTTTATACTCACAGTTATCTCTATTAATTCCTTAGCTAATCAGCTATTCCTGGACTGAATAAAAGTTCTTCTCCTTGTGTGAATTCATTTTCATGAATTCATAGATTTTTTCTTGCTGCCCCAGCATCTTTGGTTGAATCTAATGAGCGCTGCTCCTGGCATCTTAATCACCTTTTATCTTTGCTTTTTGCTTAATCGAAAGCAGTTAAGCTAATAATAAAAACTAGACACTTCATTGTCTTTAACCCATTAAATCCTGATCCGAATCTAGGCTAGATATTATCAAACTAACTATTGAATTGGTGGCTTAGCCGAAAAAAAATTCCCGTGATTTTTAATATCATTCGCAATTGCATATAAGAAATTATTTAAACAAATTGTGACGTAACGTAAAAATTAAAATAATTAATAAAATTAATTATTAAGACTAAGATTAACATTAAAATTAATTAAAAATCTTAAAATTTAATAGATTTATAATTATAAGGATATATCGAAAATATTTACATATTTTATCTAATACAAACGAAAACAAATATGCAATATATGAATGTTTGATGAATATTGTAATGTGTGATGACCCTACGCGCTCTATACAATGGAATGTCTCTATATGACAATGTCTTGGTTCCATTATAAAAAGTGTAATGCTTGCAACAATACTGCAAGTGAACTCCTATGGAAAAATCAAGGAGACGTGAAGAATAACATTATTCTTATAATTTGAGAATAACATCTCTGCAATACATGTATAGAGACCCGAGTTACACAACTTCTATCGGCACACACATTTAGACAAATAAATATATCTAAGTTGCATTTTTGTTGGAAGGCGCGGGGAAGACTCGAGAGTCTACAAAAACTTATTTTGATGCCTAACAAGCAAAAATCCCCACGATGCATCCGCGACCGAGTCTTTAAGTAATGAGAAAGAGCAGACCCGCGAGAGAGTTTTTTCGGCCGTCCAGCAGTGCGTCAATTAAACAAGAGTTTTTCATACGTCAATTTAGAATTTTTTTCAGAGAGAGTTTTTTTCGACCGCCCAGCAGTGCGTGAATTAGGCAACAGTTTTTTCGATTTCGAAAACGATCGATTGATCGATTTATTTTATTCTACGAATATTTTTTTTTTCATTTCGTGTCGTATTCATCCGTTAGATTTTCGGTGTGCAAAAAAGTGAGTCGTGTTGTGTGGAAGTGCAGTGACTTGAACTGTAAAGTGAATCATATAGATAAATCTATTTATAAAATAAAAAAAAAACCATATAGAGGAAATTAAAGTATTAATCATATAACTTATAGTTTATAGTATTGTTCGTTGATGTGCACCCGATTTCTCCAACTAATCTCTCTTCCACGTGAAGATTTAAAGCGGGTTTCGAGCCTCCAGGTACGACTAATAGTCTCAGGTGAGAGTTTTTACAATCAATCGCGATAAATTAATATTTGTTTGATTACCCCCTTCGCCATGTTCGGGTGCTCCCCTATGTTATGGGGCAGAGGTATCTTCGGGAATTCTCGTAAGTCATGACAATAAGATCGTTTTTAATTCGCGATGCGCGAACTGACCCGTACTAAACGAGTAAGTAGGTCCCACATTAAAATATATATTAAAATTTCAGTCTGTGCGTGTTCCCCCGCACGTAACAGTGAAATTTTTGGTAGAGGCGCCGAGTAACCACTGACCCTGAAAGGTTCTTTGTTGCTTTTACGCGGAAAGTGAATATTATTTTGATTCAAAATAAATAGAGTAAATTCAATCGCTTAAAATAAATCTTGTACTAGCCAAACCTTTAGATAATGCTCTTATAATAAACGATTATAATTTTTATTAAGGTAAATGAAAATTCATGTCTTAATAATATAATCTTATAAGCAATGTTAATCTTATACTACGTGTGTGAATAAAATTAAGGTTGTATGAGGGAAAGATAATAGCAAAACCATCAGAAATATTGTAGTTCTTTCCGCGGAAAATCACGGCTGTCAAATCGCCGTAGTATTCGAGTGAATATGTTACGAACAAGGTGACAAGTTTTGCGTCAGCACGATAAGATATTGCGCGAATCTTTTCAAATAACATTATGCAGTTAATGTGGATAATAAATATACATATAAATATATGTATATATATATATATATATATATATATATATATATATATATATATATATATATTGTGACAGGTGGCTAATAGAGATTAGGCCACCTGCCTTGCGGTACGAGTTGGAGTTCGCGGCACCACTACACGAGGCGCCATCTATCAAGCGATCGATGGCGCGACTCGGAAAAAGGCGCGAGAACACGCGGCGTGCCAACTCGTAATGTCATCGATCAAGCAATCGATGGCGCTACGCGGAAAAAGAGGATAGGCGCGACGCGAGAGGAGGAGGAGGAAATCCTTTTTCTCTTCCTGACCGCCAAGCAGCATAGACTCTGTCAGATCGAGATATTTTTCGCCACTAAGGTCAGATTTCTTTAGTGACATTCCCAGCGTTCCAAAGAGAGGACAAATAGGAAAATTATGCAAATAAGTGGCCACTTGTAGTGTTAGTATCCGCGACATATATTTTGTATACGCGCGCGATAGCGATAATTTATATTAAATTATTTGTGCGAGTGGTGAGTGAGAGATTCGCTCTCACTTACTCCTATATAGTAGATTGTAAGAGTGTGTGTGTGTAGACGCGGTAGAGACTACACACGTGTAATCTCCCGGTTGGCCGCAAGAGGACGCGACCAACCATCAGTGAGCGCACCAAAGAGCCAGGCAGGCTCACGCGTCTAATACCAGCCCGAGTGTATTTGGCTGGTTCACATGTCTTGCTGAGTGAACACAAAAAGACGAGTAGACGGTGCGCATGCGCAGTGCGCACCCAATATATTAGCATTGCGCATCGGACAATACTAATTGCGATCATCGAGAACAAGCCTCTACGCAATAAATAATCAACTTTTATTTAATTTTTAGCAATAAATACTGTCTGTCAAAGAAGTACCGAGAATTTTAAATTAAAACAACATTTTTACGTTTACTAATCAAAATTTATTGGGTAGCCTTCAAAATAGGCTCCATTAGCTCCGATACATCTATGCCAGCGGCACTTCCAATCATCGAAACAATTTTGTTTTATGGCTTCAATCGACTGAAAACGGGTGCCACGAAGCAGCAATTTAAGTTTTGGGAAGAGAAAGAAGTCACAGGGAGCCAAATCCGGCGAATACGGTGGTTGTTTAAGCGTATTCGTTAAGTTTTTTGCAAAAAAGTCGGTCACAATCGTAGCTCGGTGAGACGGCGCGTTATCGTCGTGCAAAATCCACGAGTTGTTCGCCCACAAATTTCGCTGCTTTTTACGAATACGCTTACGCAAACGTTTCATAACGCTTAGGTTATACTCTTTATTTACCGTCTGACCCTCTGGAACAAATTCGTAGTGCACCACGCCACATATATCGAAGAAAACAATAAGCATCACCTTCACTTTTGAGCAGCTTTGCTGTGGTTTTTTCGGTTTCGGCTCGTTTTTTCCCACCCATTGCGATGCTTGCTGGCTTGTTTGCATATCGTACTCGTACACCCACGTTTCGTCACCAGTTATGATGCATTTCATGAATGCGAGATCGGAATTGGCGCGATCCAGCATGTCCGAAGCAACATGTTCGCGATGGCGTTTTTGAAAAAAATTAAGCTCTTTTGAAACGAGTCTTGCGGCCACCTTTCTCATGCCCAAAATATCAATTAAAATCGTACGCGTGGACTCGTGGAATATCTCAAGTTCATGTGCTATCTCTCTCAAGCTGGTGTGACGGTTTTCAAGCACCATTTTCTTAATTTTATCGACGTTATCTGTGGTTGAAGCCGTCGATAGGCGTCCGGAACGAGACAAGTCTTCGACGACTTCACGACCCTTCTTGAAGGCTTTGTACCACTCATACGCACTGGTTTTCGATAGTGCTTCATCACCAAAAGCCTTTTGCAACATTTTCAATGCATCGGCACACAAAATTTTATTCGCAACACAAAATTTTAGACAAATTCTTTGTTCAACGTAATCACCCATTGTGAAAAATCGGCACGCACTATTGACATCAAATGACTTAACCAGCTACAGTAAACACACTCGTTAACATATTCTGCTCAAACTTGGCATAGTCATTAAGGACAGTTGTACCAACCTAGAAAAAAAAATTTTACCTGCGTAAATTGCCCCGCCAGATTTAAATCGACAATTCCTGGTACTTTTTTGACAGAATGTATACTAGTATATATATATATATGTATATATATATATATATATATATATATATATATATATATATATATATAAATATACAGGGTGCTTACGGTATTTAAGGACATGAATAAATGTAACTATAACTTCGCGAATTTTTTTTTTAATTTTTTTTCCTTTTCAGATAAGAAATGGCGGACTACAATATCACTTAAGAAATGAAGAGACATGCTGTCATTGTCCTTATATGTGCGAACCATACAGATTTAGAGATCTCTTATTTTCTTAATTGCGCCCGTTCATTCGTGCATAAGGTTCGCCGTAAATTGGAAGCATCAGGAGGCGATACAGAATCGGTTGCGAAACGCAAAAAGCACGAACAACGTTCTGACACTGTCCGATCTGCAGAATTTTTAGAGCAAGTGCAAGCGATCATAGACGAGGACCCTTCAAAATCAATGAGGGTCCTTGTGAGTGAGCTTCATGTTTCTGAGCGCCTTATTCGTAGAGTTGTCCATGAAGACCTTTGGTATAAGTCTTACGTGATGCGCAGAGGACAGTTCATGTCGGAACGAACACGGGTACAGAGAGTTCTCCGATCAAAACGTCTTTTAAACAAAATCAAACACCCTTGGCGCCCAAAATGTTATGGTTTTTTCCCGACGAAAAAAATTTTGACCAAGATCAAAAGACCAGTCGCAGAAATGACAGATGGCTATGTTCAAATCCTACGAAGGTTCCTGTTGTTATGCACACAAAATTTCCAGCCACTGTTATGGTTTTAGGTGTTGTCAGCAACAAAGGACATGTTATGCCACCACACTTTTTTACTCAAGCTAATTAATTTTACTCTCAAGTTGTCCTCTAATACCGTACGCACCCTGTATATATATATATATATATATATATATATATATGTAAAGAGAATATACTCTCTTTAAATCTAGCGCGCTTAGTATACTCTGCGCGCTCATCTATCAATACTTACTAAATGTCTCGTTAGGTATCAAGGTTATCGATTACGATGAATCATCAATAACGAAGCAGGGAGAAAGAAAACATAAAGAGAGATATGGAATTCATAATAAGAATAAAACTTCTACAGAATAATTAAATGATTAATATAATAAAAGTAAAGTGATTAAATAGTTTTGTGAAAGAGAGACGAATAATAGATTTTAATTGTCGTTTCTCTTATTTACAGAGAAACCATTTTATCTATTGATTCTCCTTTAATCTAACCTCAAGAAATTTAGATATTATAAAACGACAATTTTTGTCTTAATAAAATGAAATTAGAATTCACTTTTAAGGCTGTGGCTTCAGCAAAAGATAGCAAAACAACTGTCATCGCCATAACCTCAATTACAACAGAAGAAGGAATAAGCTATGCTATCCCAAGTAAGATTGTTTATTCTAATTACCATGCAATATTAATTGAAACTAACGAGTATAAAAAGGTAAAAAAATCTTTAGAAAAAAGAGGTGATATAATAAGTATATGGATAGAATTATCTACAGAATTACAACAAGAATATATAGATGAAACTGGGAATATGCAATTTGGAGGAAAATATTTAAAAAAAATAGGTAAAGAAGAAATTGGACAAAGTACAGAACTATTAAGAATTTTAGAAAAATTAATTGAACAGTCAGAAAAAAGAGAAGAAGAAGTGAACCTAAAACACATCATGGATAAATTCATAATAGAAAAATTTAACAACAAGAGAATTTATGTTAGACTATGGATAGATACGTTTGAAAAAGAATGTGCTCGATTCAAAATTCAAAAAGATAATACGAAAATTGAATTATTAAGATTACTTTTAGACGAAACATGTCAAAACTGGTATAGCTCCAGAACATTAAAAAAAGAATGTAATGAAGACTGGTCAACTTGAAAGCAAACATTAATAGAGACTTTTTCAAACAAAGGATGGAATAATATAATGTATGCACATAACTATAAATACAAAGAAGGATCATTAGTAGACTATGCCATAAAAAAAGAAAGATTGTTGCTAGAAATAAATGAAAAAGAACATGAAGATACTCTAATTGATAGAATTAGAGCTGGATTACCAGATTTCATTAGAGAAATAATCAACAGAAATGAATTAAAAAATACAAAAGATCTAATTAATAAATTACAAAATTATGAAGGAAAGATAGAGAAAAAGACAGATAGTAAACAAAATTATAGACCCAGAAATGAAGAGAAAAAACCATGTAAAACATGTGAAACAATGGGAAAAGGAAGTAGATATTACCCAGAAAACAAATGTTGGTTCAGAATAGATAAAAGAGATGAACCAAAGATAACAAAAAGTAACACGGTGATAGAAGTCGATCTCAACGCGGAAAAAAAAAACATGCAAACACACCATTAATTAAAATTAAGATGTTATTAGAAAATAAATTAGAATTAGATAGAACTTATAACCCAGGATCTCAAGTCTCTTTGATAAATGCTAAATGGGTAAATATAAACAATAAAATAAGAGATAATAAAATATTCTTAAAATCAGTCAATGGTGTGAAACACACAGATGGATTAATAACAATCAAAATAAAAATTTTAGATATAGAAAGAAGAATAGATGTTTATATAATAGAGAAAGAAGATTTTGAAGACTTCATAATTGGCTTAGATATGATACCATTATTCGGACTAAGACTAAATGAAAAGTTACAAATTTCACAAAAAAAACAAGAAATAAAATTTTAAAAACCAATGAAATTAGAAGAACCAAATAAACAAACCACAAAATACTCAGTAAATTTTAATGAACACGTGGAGATAGATGACTTCCAAATTGAAATAGAATACTTGGAAAAAGAAAAAAAAATTAAGATAAGAAAATTAATAGGGAAACACAAATCAGTATTTGCCAAAGATAAGTATGATGTCACAACAGTGAAAGATTATGAGGCTAGAATAGATTTGATAGTGGATAAATACTGTAATAAAAGACCATACAAGTGCAGTATAGATGACAAAAAAGAAATAGAAAAACAAGTAGCAAAGCTGTTCGAAAAAAATTTAATTGAAGAGTCTTACAGTCCATTCGCTGCGCCAGTCACATTAGCCTATAAGAAAGATGAATAAAAACGATCTCGCCTCTGTATCGACTTCAGAGATTTCAACAAAAATATAATACCACAAGCACAGCCGTTTCCTCTAATAGATGACATCATACTAAGAGCAAGAGACTGCGAATATTATGCAACACTAGATGTCAATTCGGCTTTTTGGTCAATACCACTAAAAATAGAAGATAGGAGTAAAACAGGATTTATAACTCGAGAAGGTCATTATCAGTGGACGTGTCTATCATTTGGACTCAAAACTTCACCAGCAATATTCCAAAGAATTTTGAGTAATATATTAAGAAAACATGGATTAAAGGAATTTTCGGTAAATTACATAGATGATATACTAATACATTCAAAAACGTTTAAAGAACATTTAAATCATGTACAAAAAGTGCTAGAATTAATAAAACAGGAAGGATTCAGACTTAAATTTAAAAAGTGTACGTTTGCAGCTAGTTCAGTTAAATATTTAGGCCACATAATAGGAAACAACACAGTTAGACCACTGAAAGATAATATAATATTAATACAGAAATTTCCAACCCCAACAGCACCAAGAAATGTTAGACAGTTTCTAGGAAAAATTAACTTCTACAATGAATATATCCCAAAAAGTTCGATTATACTAGACCCTATACACAAGTTATTAAGGAAAAATAAAAAATTTAAATGAACAGAAGTATGCGAGAAGACTTTCAATGAAATCAAGAAATTACTATGTTCTCAACCAGTGCTGGAGATCTTTGACCCAAACCTCCCAATTAAAATTTACACAGACGCATCAATAGAAGGCATGGGAGCTGTATTGAAGCAGACACAACACAACGGGGAAAATAAACTAGTAGCCTATTTTTGAAAAAAATTGAACGAATACCAAAAAAAGAAGAAAGCAATATACTTGGAGTGTTTAGCTATAAAGAAAGCGATTAAATACTGGGAGCACTGGCTAATAGGAAGATATTTTGGAATATACTTGGACCATAAACCCCTAGAAAATATAAATATAAAAGCAAGAACTGACGAAGAACTAGGCGATCTAACTTATTATCTATCTCAATACGATTTTAAGATCAAATATATACCAGGTAAAGAGAACACAGAAGCGGATTGTTTGAGTAGGAATCCGGTGTTAGAATCGAATATAAAAGAAGAGGATATACTTAAAACAGTAAATTTGATTAGGATAGATGAAATAAAGTTGGACCAAGAAAATAACAAACTAATACAAAACCACAAAGAAAAATTAATAAAGAAAGATGGAATATATTACAAAAAGTTAGGAAAAGGAAACAATATTATTCTGTCTGAAAAATATATTATACAATTAATAAGAAAAACACATATAGACTAGTGCCACACAGGAATCACACAAACAAAAATGAAAATAAGTCCATTCTATACGGCAAAAAATTTAGAAAAAAATATAGAAAAAATATGCAAAGAATGTAACATATGTATAAAAAATAAATCAAGAGGACAACACAAATATGGCTTGATGTCACAGTTAGGACCAGCAACTACACCTTTCGAAATAATGTCCATTGACACCATCGGAGGATTTGGTGGTGCTAGGTCAACAAAAAAATATTTACATCTACTCGTGGATCATTTTACGAGATATGCTTTTATTTTAACATCTTAAACCCAGAGTGCAAATGATTTCATAAAGTTAGTTCAAACCACGCTAGATATAGAAAAGATTAGAACGATTCTAACAGACCAGTGCCCTGAAATAAACTCAAAAGAATTCGAAGAATATTTAAGGAAGGAAAAAGTTCAGCTAATCTTTACTGCAATAAATACACCATCCTCGAACGGATTAAACGAAAGATCAAATCAAACACTAATAAACAAAATAAGATGTAAAATAAACGAGAAAGAAAAAAAAAGAGCATGAACATCGATAGCCAGAGAATGTGTCGAGAAATACAACAAATTAGAACATACAATCACAAGATTTACACCAGAATATTTATTATACGGAACAGACACTGGCAACATACCAGAAGAATTAAAAAAACAAAAAGACGTAGATAATTGGTCAAAAGATAAAAAACTAGCTTTACACAGAACACAAAAATCTCATAAATACGATGAAAAACTATTTAATAAAAACAGGAAACGTCATGAATTCAACGTGGGAGATATGGTATACATAGAAAACGGAAACAAACTTAACAGGAAAAAACTAGACGAATTAAGAATAAGACCTTTTAAAATACAAGAAAAAATATCTAACTCTATAGATAAAATCAACACTGGAAGAAGAAAACAAGAAACTAGTCTATTTCATGTAACAAAAATGATACCAATAGTAGAGGAAGAGAACTGAAAATCTGGCAATTTTCATCTTAAAAAGGGGAGATGTAAAGAAAATATACTCTCTTTAAATCTAGCGCGCTTAGTATACTCTGCGCGCTCATCTATCAATACCCACTAAATGTCTCGTTAGGTATCAAGGTTATCGATTACGATGAATCATCGATAACGAAGCAGGGAGAAAGAAAACATATATAGAGAGACATAGAATTCATAATAAGAATAAAACTTCTACAGAATAATTGAATGATTAATATAATAAAAGTAAAGTGATTAAATAGTTTTGTGAAAGAGAGACGAATAATACTAGGTTGTTCAAAAAGTTTTGAAAGCGACATCTATAGAGCAGTAGAAGAACCAAAATTTTTACGCTATTTTAATATTTTATCTTTCATATAAACATACCCAAAGTTTCATTTTACTCTGTCAATTCATTGTTTGTTTACAAGCCATTTGAAGTTGACGTGCCAGTGTATTTTTTTTATAATGGAAAAAACCGAATATCATGCAGTGATAAAATTCTTTGTTTTGGAAGGTTTATCAGCAACGGAAATTCATACAAAAATGGCGAAAGTGTTGAAGGAATCTGTTCCTTCATTTCCAACTGTGCATCGATGGGTTTTAGAGTTTAGACGTGATCGAAAAAGCGTTAAAGACGATCCACGCTCAGGACGTCCAAAAAGTGCATCAACACCAGCATTCATAGCAAAAGTACAGGATATGGTTTTGGAAAATCGTCGATTGACCGAAAGACATTTAGCAGAGGCCCTAGACATCTCATTAGGCAGCGTGAGTCATATTTTAAATGAAGTTTTAGGTTTCAGGAAGCTCTGTGCACAATGGGTGCCGCATTCGCTCACAATGGAACAAAAACACGTTCGAATGCGACTTTCTGAGCAACATTTGGAGCGTTTTCGAAAGGATAAAAAGGATTTTTTGCGTCGATTCATCACTACAAATGAGACTTGGGTCTACCATTATGACTCTGAATCAAAACCAGAGGCTAAAGAGTGGTGTCAACCAGGCACTTCGGCACCAAAGCGAGTTCGTGTCCAGAAATCGACGAAGAAGGTGTTAGCGTCAGTTTTTTGGGATGCAAAAGGGATTTTGTTGGTGGATTATCTCCAAACTGGCAAAACAATAAATTCTGAATATTATTGTAACCTTTTGAACCAATTGGATGAAAAAATTAGTAAAAGAAGACCCGGTTTGCACAAGAAAAAAATCATTTTTCATCAAGACAATGCACCCGCTCACACAGCTCAAAAAACCATCACTAAAATAACCGAATTAAAGTACGAATTGTTGCAGCATCCACCTTATTCGCCTGATTTAGCTTCCTCTGACTTCTGGCTGTTTCCACACCTCAAGAAATTCCTTCGTGGGAAGCATTTTTCATCAAACGAAGAGGTTATAGCCGTCGTAGAAGAGTATTTTGCAGGCCTTGCAGAAAGTCACTTCCATGATGGGATAAACAAGTTGGAAGACCCTTGGACCAAGTGTATTGAACTTATGGGAGATTATACTGAGCAATAAAAGTGATTTCACCAACAAAAAAAAGTATCTTCATTTCCGCTTTCAAAACTTTTTGAACAACCTAGTAGATTTTAATTGTCGTTTCTCTTATTTACAGAGAAACCATTTTATCTATTTATTCTCCTTTAATCCAACCTCAAGAAATTTAGATATTATGTATAAAACAATATATATCCTATAAAAACTATAATTTTAATATTTATTTTAATGCGGAACCTACTAATTTGTCCCGTACGAGCTCGCTCGCGCATCGCGAACTGAAAACGATTTTATTTTCACGACTTATAGGAATTTTTGAAGTCACCTCTGCCTCATTGGATAGGGGAACACCCGAACATGGCAAAGGAAGAAAGCAAACAAATACAAATTTATCGCGAGACATAATAAAACTCTTACCCTTAACTTGTAGTTGTTCCTGAACCCTCGAAGTTCGCTATGGATCCCCGCGTGGAAAAGAGATGAGTTGGAGAAATCAAGGGCAAATCAATGAACAAATATAAATCTTTGCTGTACGGCTTCTCTTTATTTCACTAATATATTTATCTGTACTATTTGCTTTACACTCCAAGTCACTGCACTTTCACACAGCATGGCACACCTTTACACACCGAGAATCTACGAAAAATACTGCTACAACAAAAAGAGTCGATCACTCGATCGATGTCCAAATCGAAAAAAAAAACTCTCGCTGAAAAACTCTTGAAGCAAAAAAAGCTCTTGTTTAAATGACGCGCTGCCCGATGGCCGAAAAAACTCTCTTCGTAAAACTCTCTAAACTCACTAGCGAGCCCACTCTTCCCCAATACTTAAAGACTCGGTCGCGGATACATCGTGAGGATTTTTGCTTGTAAGGCATCAGCATAAGTCTTTGTAGACTCTTGAGTCTTCCCCGCGCCCTCTAACAAAAATGCAATTTTGGTATATTTATTGTCTAAATGTGTATGCCGATAGGATTTGTGTTACTGAAATCTCTATACATGTATTGGAAAGATATTAGGTGTAGTAAAAGGAAATCCATTATGTTTGCATTAAATTAAAGGTTTTATTTAGCATAGATAGAACGATACGATTCAGGTCAAATATGCACCATTTTGTTCGATAACTTGTTGCCATTTTAGAGGTAATTTCATAATGCCGCTCTCGTAGAAACCCTTGTCCCTATTGTTAAAAAACTAGGACAGTCGATTTTCACAATCTTCTCTTGAGTCGAATTTTCCACCTGCAAAATCATTCGTTATAGACAGAAACAGGTGGTAATCATTTGGTGCCAGGTCCAGACTATAATTGCCTGCCTAAATTGCCCCGCCAGATTTAAATTGACAATTTCCGGTACTTTTTTGACAGAATGTAAGTTGCATGGCAATCCATATACACTTGTATTAATTTTACATTTAAAATTTCTTCGATAGTATAAAATATTCTTTTAAATTAAGATATAATTAAAAATTCAATATATTTAAATACATACCTTCCCTCTTAAAATTTTACTACATATGCATTAAAATTACAGTAGTAAAACTACATATGTAGTAAAGTCTCAAGAGCGAAGTTATGTATTTAAATATATATATACACAGTATGTCGGAAAAGTTCCCGAACTTTTAAAATAAAAAATCGAAAATTACATCTAAAGAAATTTATTCCAGTTAGCTTTCAACATAGTCCCCTTTCCTAGATATACACTCATTCAAGCGCTCCATGAGTGATTCGAAGGCTCTCTGGTACTCCTCTGAAGTTATCGCTGCGAGACGCTCGGTGCAAGCCGCTAGAATGCTCAGTACATCTTCAAAAAATCGTCCTTTCAAGGCCATTTTTAGCTTGGGAAATACGAAAAGATCGGCTGAAGCCAGATCTGGCGAGTATGGGGCGTGATTGATGCGTGGGATCTGATTTTCGGCGAGATAACGCTTCACAATATTCAAAGAATGAGCAGGCGCATTGTCATCCAGCAAACACCACGATCCTGGTTCCTTGTACTCGGGCCTGATGCGATTAATCCGGTGCTTCAGACGTTTTAACACCTCTACGTCATATGCAGCATTCACGGTGGTGTTTGGGGGCACAAATTCTTTGTGTATCAGGCCTTTGGAGTCGAAATAAGCGATGAGCATCGTCTTTACCCGTGATTTTTGTTGGCGCACTTTTTGAGGCCTCGCACGGCCCGGACTGAGCCAAGCGGATGACTGGCGCTTCGTGGAAGGGTCGTATTTAAAGCACCAAGTCTCGTCTCCAGTCACAATTGAGGTTAGAAAGCCTGGAGCAGTGTCGCAAGTCTCGATAAAATCTTGACAACATTGGATGCGAGTTTCTTTTTGTTCTGGTGTGAGAAAGTGCGGAACTAATCAAGAGCAGACCTTCCTGCGGTTCATTTCTTCTTTCAAAATCAACGCCACGCTATCCTTGCTCATATTCAGTTCGTCTGCCAACATTCTAAGAGACATGTGGCAATCCTGCTTTAGTAGCGCGCACACGCGAGCCTCGTCTTCGTCGGTAACAGCTGTTGACGGCCGGCCGCTTCTCTCGTCATCATCTAACGACTCTCTACCCTTCTTGAACCGACTGAACCACGTGTAAACAGTTGTACGCGACACTACACCTTCACCGTAAGCCGAATCGATCATTTTGTTTGTTTCCGCGAAAGTTTTTTAAGTTTATAGCAGAATTTAATTGCGCCACGATGTTCAAATTTCTTATCCATCGTAGAGCTTGCACCGGGGTACTAAACACACGTTCACTCAAGGACGTCTATCTCGGCAACTAATGAACGGATACTGGTGAAAAAATTCTCAGACACTCCAGAGGGATGTAGAAACACAGTACTGGTGTCTTCCAAGAGATGGCGCCACTTGTACAAGCGCTACAAAATAAGTTTGGAAACTTTTCCGACATACTGTATATATATATATATATATATATATATATATATATATATATATATATATATATATTGTCACGGAGAACACTTCGTATTCCGCGCGTGTTTATATTTTGCACGATTCCGCGGTCCGCGAGCCAAGTTCAATTTTGGTTATGTGACGGCCCCGGGCGGGAGAATACGGTACAAGCCGATAGATAGAATAGTCGTGTGCCGCATAAAAAAGATAGGCGAGTTCAGGCTAGGCAAGCTAGCTTTTTCCCGCGTTTTTTAGGCAGTTCTCTTTCGCCATTTTCACAGTTCGGACGTGTGCCCTCTTCCCGCGTCTCGACAAGTTTTTTGCGCGACATTATCGCGAGTTTTTGGCGCGTTTCGGTCGTGTTCTTTAAAGCAGGTGCGTAGCTGCGATCTGCAGCACACAGGGCACTGCCACCAGATCACAGGGGCGTTGCAGCAAGGCGACGGCACCAACGATTTTGTTCGGCGGCAGCGGTGTCCCGCTACGAGCGGCCTTATTTCGATTTTTGGCGTGCGCGGCTGGCCAGCCACCGTCGTAAGTTTATTATAACTGTAATTTTTCGCGCGTAAAATTTTTGTTTTATTTGCGTAGGAGTAACCTTCGCCTGTTACTCCGTTCTTTAGCAAATTCGTATTTTACGCGGTTCGTGCGATTGAGAGAGCCGTATCTCTCTTACTCTCGTATAGTCAGTGCGAGAGAGTTGCGGTCTCTCTCGCACCCGTATAAGTATAAGTGCGCGTGAGTGAGAGAGCGGTAATTCTCTCACTCTAGTGGTAGCAGTGCGGGAGAGTCGCTTTCTCTCTCACACTCGCGTAAGGCTAGGCGCGCAGGAGTGGGAGAGCGCTCTCTTTCTCGCTCCAACGGGCTCCGTGCGGGAGAGTATTCTTCTCTCTTGCACTCGTACGTTAGACGGCGCGCGCGAGTGAGGGAGGCCCTTCTCTCATTCTTATAGGCGTAGTGCAAGAGACGTTCTTTCCCTCTCGCACTCGTATCGTACGCTGCGCGCGGGAGCCGTTTCAGCGCATTATATCTCGCCTTATCGCCTGCACTCCTTGTGCGTATCTTGTATAATTTCTTTTTATTGTTTTTTTTTTATATATTTTTGTTGTTTCTTGGTAATTTATTAAATTATTTTATTTATATTAAAGACAATCTTTTTCTTTCCTTTTTTTTGCTTTCTTTTTTAGTATCCCTTTCTTGTCGGGTTATATATTATAAAAGAGGTCGCGAAATATCATCGGATGAAGAAGATTAAACTAGCAAGGATCCAAAAAAAGACTGAATACCTGTCTATGAATGGGACTCTACTCAGTGAGATATACTTGTGGACAATCAAGTAATTACGAAGCCAGGCCAAGCCTGCCATAAGACCGGGGACGCAATTTCTCCTAAGTCTCTTAGAGGAGGAAAAAATCGACCCAGTTTCCCTTATAAGGAAAGATATCGAGCAGCAGCAAATCCTGAGGTACGGGTTACAGATTAAAAGTGAAATGTATCAATACCCCGACCTCACCCTGGTCACTGCAGAAATGGATCCCAAGGACCAGCAGGAGAAAATCACATTTAGGGAAGCCCTCGAATAAAATCATTATGTAACGACCCACTTTTGCACGCTCCACCTCGATTACGGAACGCCGTAGTTCAGGACAGCTATCTCTGGGGGGGCATGTATAAGATGTCACCAGCCACTACCTATCTGGTGGAGCTGTGGAGTATGCTTAGCCGATTGGTTAGCAGGTAACGTCGAATACGTCTATCAAGCCGCCTGGGAATGTAGGAACGCTCACCACCAGCAAGAATTGATTTCGGCTACCTTGTGTAGGGAATGCCAGGGCTACAGCCTATCACCGTTTCTCGAGAGGAACCCTGGGATAATGACTACGCCGACTGGCACTGCGCAGCCTGGGGGAACAGTCCCCGCGATCGGGCCGATGGTACACCGTTGCCGTTTCAAAAAGGACAGTGTAATAGATGTAAGTCGCCACTGCCTCTTTCAAAAAATTGTTTTAAGTGCATGACAACAATAGCCAACGAAGGGCTGGACGTGGAACTGATGGTGGAGCAATGTGAAAACCAAATTCATAAGCGGAAATCGGAATATCCTCTGCAATCAATGCTGAGGATTGTTGCCGCTAAGGGCATTCACTCCTCCCAGTCAAGGCTACATGCGGATGAAGCAGGACAGGTCAATTAAAATTTGAATCTTTTAGTAAAACCGTTTTCTCCCTAATAAAATCCAATTTGCCACATTCCGAAAAATTTACGCTCACTACCGTCCAAGGCAAATGATGATTCGTAAGGCCTAAATAAAGCCAAACTCTGTTGGCATTGGGCATCCACACTGATGTCCACAGTGTTACTCTAAAGTTAATAATGATTCGGTAAATGAACCCAACAATCGCAGATCAGGTATGTAGTTCTACTTTTAAGCGACGCGCATAGAATACGGTCTGAAAATTTACGACGCCACTGCTCATATTTTATTTTTTTTTTTACCACGCAACCTATTCTATTATCTAATAATTATAATCGCTTCTAGCCATTACAATTTAATGTCAATAGGTTATACAATTTATACATACAGGGTGGCCCGTTTTAATCAATTAGTCAAAATAACTTCAAAGAAAGATGGTTATATCAAAAAATGTTTCAGACAAAAGTTAGGGGTAAGAGGGGTCGTCCAACGCTAACCTTGGCGTTAACCTTGAGGTCAAATTTGAAGGTTGTTTGAGCGTCAAATCGCAAATTTTAAATGAAAATCCCGATTTTTTATTACAGATTCTGATTTTGCGTCGAAAAATATGAAAGTTTTGTTAAAAACATTTTTCTTGATGCGTGACAGATGGAGCTGTAATCGGCAGTTTTAATCTATCAAGGCGAATGTCTCAACAACTACGCATATGAGAAGGTAGGAAATGAAAATTTGTTAATCAGAATAAGGGACATGCAATGACACCACATTCGCCCCCCCCCCCCCCCCCTCTAATCCCCTGTATGGAGCGGTTTCAACTTAAAAATCTGTCATGGGTACCCTAATTTTATATTGCAGATTCTAATTCTGCGTCGAAAAATATGGAAATTTCGTTCAAAACATTTTTCAGATTCGTGACAGATGTCGCTGTAATCGACAAAATTAAAAACGTGTACAAAAATCGTTACCGAATTAGAATTTCTCGAGGAATGCACATTGTGTTCTGCAAATTAGAATTCTGTGGATAAATACGTTTAGAAAAATCTGTTTTGATGAAAATGTTTATTCTACTTTTAGCGTTACTCGAGGACAACGACACGGACGTAGTAGCAGCATGTCCCCATGGGGTGTGTAACGTCGGGGTGACGTTACTATTGCGTGGGAAATTGACGCAAACCTGCCTTGTGCCTTTTTCGAGCCTAAGTACTGAAACTTATGGGCTCGGGACGGCAGAGGTATTAATTGTAAGATTTTGTAGGAAGGGTGGTGAGATGCGAGACTGAACAACCATATAGGCCGACGTTGGCCTACATATTGTTCTGGAAAGGACCTAACAAGTGATGTTTGGAGAGAGATATTCAGCCGATCTTGGCTTATACTATCTCTTTGGAGATTGAAAAGAAAAAAGAAAAATTTGTGTTCAAAACTCACTTTTTTATTGCAGAAATGGTCTAGGTTGGCTGGAAGTCCTCACTCTCTTTCTTTCTCTCTCTCTCTGTTTGAATTCTGCAGATCCTCGTCGTCGTCTTCTTCCTGTTTTTGTGTTTGAAAATGAATAGTTGTTGTTCTTAAATGAACAGTTTGTAAAATTTATATATAAAAATATGTGACTGCGGCTGCTGTCGTTTTTCAAACGAATTCTCGTAGTGATTCCTAGTGATTGCTTGTCCTCGAGTGCTGCCTGAGGTCTGCTAGCTGTCGAAAATTTTGCGCGATATTTATACGCTTTTCCGAAGTAGCGCCGAACGAATCCTTTTTTCGGAAAATTTCTGGATAGGGTAAGATTTTCGGGCGCCCTTCTCCTCGAAGGGCCTGTCTGAGAGGGCGTGGAAAGCCTCTGCGAGGGTGTGTCGTCTTGAAGTCGGAGAGAGAGATTGAGAGGGGACTGTCCACTTTTACAAAATTGTATAATAACTTTAAACTAATGTTATTATTTATGTTTCATAAATGTTTATTTTATTATAATAATTTACGTAAAATTTGAACTAGGCTACGAAAAATAATCGTCTTCGTAGCTTGATTCTAACAAAAATTACAATTAGTTAATTCATTTTTAATATTTTATTTAGTTTTGTTTTAAAAAAAAGATTTTATTGGTCTTATAATGTTTAAGTTTTTCTATTATGTTAGCATCTATATAATTTCAAAAATTTTCTTTACAAAGAGTTTAACTTAAATATATGTTTCTATAATTGTCCGTATTTTAATGAATAATAATGATAATTGTTATAATACACAATAAGTTTTAAACAAAATATCATAGTGATATTTTCTTTGATGAGTTAAATAATTTTAACTTTGCGTTTAAGATATAATTTTGATTTCGGATTTACATTATTATTACATAAAATCTAGACAATTAAAGAGGCGACTTATAATTTAAATATTATCGCTTAATTCTGAATATGATCTTGATCATTAATTTTAAAATATAATTTAAAATAATTTTTAAACATAAATAATGCCAAGATATAAAAAGAATAATTTCAACTAGTAAGTTCTAAAATATAATTCTGAAATAACTTTATAATAATTAATTCTAATATAAATTTAAACCTAAATATACTTTTAGCTTAAGAGTAACAAAAAAAAAATATTCTTATTAGGAGTTTCGGTAATGTTAATTTTACAAAACATTTTGTTTTTATATTAATCTTAAAATTAAATTAATCATTATTATGTATAGTAATATTTTTTGTATTAAGGTTTTACATAAAACGTATAATTACATATATTTATTTCATGCGCGTTTTCTTTCGCATAATTTTTTATTTAAATGTAAAAATCAACTTAAATTCTAATGCGCGTATTAGCTTAAACTTAAATATTGGTTCCTTTTGATAAAAAAATAAAACGATTCCTTTATAATTCAAATTATCTGAAACGTTTATAAATTTTATTAAAGAAAATTAATGCATAAGAAAATTTATTACATGTGTTTTTTTTTATCTTTTTATTTCAAAAGAAAGAATAGAAAATTATCTTGTTATTTTGTACAATGAAAATGAACATATTTAGGCCGTTTTTGCTATCGTGAAAGATTGTTGTAGATATTTTTAGTATAATTCTTTTTTTTTTAGTATACGTATACATTTTTATATGCATACCTTAGAAAGAGAAATCGGCTGTATTATTTTAAAGTAAAATTCGATTAAATTTAAAGATAGCAATTGTGTTTGTTTTTTTTTTTTTTTTTAATATACATGTTCTATTTTATTTAAAAATAATTACCCTTTTATGAAATTAAAAATGTAAAATTGTCGTAAATTATACAAGAAGCAGGAGTTTGTTGTATTTTGGTGAAATAAATTATATAACTGTTAGAAACTTATTTTTGGATTTTAAATTATTTATAAAATTTAAATATTTACTTGGTATACATATGTTAATCAATAAGAAATTTTATCTAATATCTCGTATGCACTTTCTATGTTTTTTCCTTTCGGATTTTAAATAATTATTTTGGAATTTATTTTGTATGATAAAAAAAAAATATACCTTGTGAGGTATTTTTAGAAATCGCAGTTTTTATACTTTTTGTTAAACATTGTATCTTTTATTTTATTAAAATATTATTCAATATATTCCTAGTTTAAAACAGTAACTCAATTTATTTACCAAGGTCTTCCTAGTGACCTATTTATTGTTTTATTACGCTACCTGTACAGTGTATCGGTAAGCGAAATTTACGGTTATAATTTGCGATAATAAAACAATTTAAAAATATTGCATAACATTATAATTGTATTACGCAGGGAAAGTTCGAAAAAAAGAAAATACGTATTTTAGATAGGAAAACTACGGGTAGAAAAAACGGTGTTTATGGGACAGTTTTATGTTTTTCGGCGCCGAGTTGACGTGCACGTGCTTGGCCCAGTGTCCTTTCGTTAGACTCAAGTGCATGTACCATTTTTTGTACCGTTCCGGGAAAACTCGTAAACTCTTGGCCCACGCTTAGGGTCTCTTTCACAACGGTCTGTGTCAATAGCCCGCGCGTAAAGTAAGTTTTTGGAGGGAAAAATTCTCATTGGAGGAAAAAATTTACTATAGTTCCACGCAAGTGGTCGATGAGATCGAAGCGCTTTCCCGCTAATCGGCAAGGGCAGGAACAAAAAAAAACAGAGAGAAGACTTATCGGCTTAACACATATAAAAAAAACGGAGGTCGTTTACCGACGTTACAGGTGCTTTTTCAATGTGAGTCCCCTTGCCTCTCACAATACGGCATTTAGAACCAGGCTACTAAAACTGCAATGCTAAATTTTCCAAGCTTAAATTCATTGCAATGAGCCCGATCTGTGCAGCCGACGCTCTAAGCGGTACTGAAATACATTATTGCTGTCAACACATCACGTATACATGCGCCATTGAGCGTATATGTACGAACAAGTCGACTGCTCTATAGGTTGCGATATACCGCACAGTAGCGTTTCGTCGCCCAGGTGGACCTTGACCTCCAGGTATCAAACCTGAAGAACAAGATCATCCCCATTTAACCTTGAAATGGTTTTTCAAGGTCAAATCAAAAATAGCTTACAAAGCCATTCTACGGTCAAATCTAGGATGACCTTAAAATAATCTTGATGGTCCACTTCAAGGTCAAATAAGAAGACCTTCAGATGACCTGCAAGGTTGGTCCCTGGACATCGGAAACTATGAAGCTGTCGACCTGGACAACGAAAACCTTCGATGTACGTCAGGTAGACATCGAAAACTAGGAAGCGGTTACAAGTCTCGTTTATGTACTATAGGGAGATGGTATTGAAAAATAAGAAATATGACTAAAAGTGCCTAGAGATCATAACAATTCCGTAACTTTATTGTTATTTTGAAATTTTCGAATTAAACAGCATTCGCAAATTAAAGAAAGATATTGTACATGAATTTACTATAAATAGTTGCCACTCGTTTTTCGACAGTCTGGATTACAATCGTTTTTATAACATTCGATTTATTCCGTTTTTTGGAATGCCGGTGCCTGGGCTGACAAAGAATTTCGAAAGTTGACAGCGCGAAAATTCGAATTAGGTCTTGTCGCATAGAAAAAAGTTGACATTGGCAAAATCAGCGAGTGAAAATGTCCATGAAAATCATTAGTGACCGAAAATAACAACTCGATTCGTTTTGCTTCCCGAAGAGACTCAGAATCGCAGACACTTATTATTTCGGCTTCGGGTCATTGCTCTACGTTTTATTCTTTTAATCGATTAAGAAATAAGGTTACGCTACTGTGGCCGTACTGCGAACTTCGATTTATTAGTGCGGTCACACTTCAGTGTCAGAACTCTCATTAAGAACATTAATTGAGAAACTCGATAATTTTTCCAATAGCTGCCATACTTTTCAATACGTAGGTAATTTATTTAAAGTAAACATGTCGGATTATACTCATACAGAAATTGTTGACATAATGATGATTTTAGGCGAAACTCAATAAATTTACAGCTGCTACACGACTTTATGCGCAACGTTTTTCGAATAGGAGACATCCAAAGATGGTAACCATTCGTGATCTAGCAAGAGCTTGAGAAGAGAGAATGACACGTTAGCGCCTTCATCACAAATATGATGAAAATGACGCACGTGCCATTACTGTTCTTGCACTTTTGCATATGAATCCCAATATTAGTAGCCGTCAAATACCACGAGAAACAGGCATATCTCGGTCAGTGGTGCTAAAAATTCTAAAGGCAACAAAGTATCATGCTTACCATATTGCATTAACGCAAGCACCAACACCAGCTGATATGGTAGCACGTGTTTGGTTCTATTAATGAGCTTTGCGAAAGACTTAACGTAGAAACCAATTAAGTACGTCCTTTTCTCTGATGAAGCTACCTTTCAAACTTCACTGAGCATTTAAATAGACACGAGTCATTTTTGGTCAGACGTTAATCCTCACTGGCATAGATTCATTGACAATCAACATCGATGGTCCGTAATAGTCTGGTGTGGTATTGTAAACGGGTACTTAATTGGACCCTACTTTTTTGATGATAATGTAACTGCTGCAAGATATTTGAAGTGATTTGTTGAATTTAATGAAGAACGTGGATCTAGGAACCAGGCAACAGATGTGGTTCCAACCAGACGGAGCACCTTCACATTTTGCACGCATTGTACGTCATCACTTAAATGAGCAATACCCCAATCAATGGACTGGACGCCGTAGACCATTTCGATGGCCTCCCCGTTCGCCCTATTTAACATCAACTGATTTTCACTTATGGAAGATGTTGAAAGATTGCGTTTACGCACGGCGGCCGACGACGCATGATGATATTAAAGAACGTATACGAAAAGCTTGTGCGACCATACCCCGGACTGTGTTATTAACACATCGTTCAATAAGTCCCGAGACTAATCCAGAGATAGTGCTAGTAGAACCAAACTGGCAACGTTTCCATAGAGTGCGAACCTTTACATGAAACAAGTAAAAATTTCACGTCAATCGGATCACAGACAGCAAAGTTATCAAGGTTAGAGTAAAGTCACTTTGTAATTTGTTTGAAAAATGGAAAAAAGCGAGTTTCGCGTGTTGATAAAACATTGTTTTTTAATGGGTAAAAACACCGTAGAAGCCTAGCAATGGCTCAAAAAACATTACCTGGACTCCTCTCCATCCAAACCAACGATTTGTCGTTGGTATGCTGAGTTTAAACGTGGTTGTACGAACACAAACGATGCGGAACGTTCGGGTAGGCCATTGGAAGCCGTTACACAGAAAAATGTTAGTGAAGTTTTAAAAATTATAATGAAAAATCGCAAAGTGAAGGTCCGTGAGATTGCAAAAATGATACAGATATCATCTGAAAGCGTATTTACAATCCTTTATGAAAAATTGAGCATGAAAAAGGTTTTTCCCAAGTGGGTGCTGCGATTGCTTTCAGTGGAACAAAAACAGCAACGAGTCGACGATTCAGAGAGCTGTTTATCGCTATTTACTCGCAATAAAAAGGATTTCCTGCGTCGATACGTGACCATGGATGAAACATAGATACATCATTTCACTTCGGAGTCGAATTGGCAATCATCTGAGTGGCGCATGGCTGGCGAAAGCCGCCTAAAGCGTCCAAAAATGCAGCAGTCTGCTGGCAAAGTCATGGCGTCTGTTTTTTGGGATACACATGGCGTGATTTTCATTGACTACCTGGAAAAAGGTAAATCGATCAACAGTATTTATTATATTGACTTGTTGGTACGTTTGAAGGAGGAGATCGCAGCAAAACGACCGCACATGAAGAAGAAAAAAATCCTTTTTCACCAAGACAATGCACCATGCCACAAGTCTATGAAAACAATAGCAAAATTGAACGAATTGGACTTGGATTTGCTTCCCCCCCCCCCCCCATATTCGCCAGATTTAGCCCCCAGCGACTACTGGCTCTTTGCTGATCTCAAAAAAATGCTCCAGGGAAAAAAATTTAGCTCGAATGAGGAGGTCATTGCCGAAACTGGAGCCTATTTTGAAGCAAAGGATAAATCCTTCTATAAACATGGTATAGAAATGTTAAAAAGGCGTTGGAAAGATTGTATCACTCTAAAAGGAGATTATATTGATGAATAAAAATGATTTTTAAAAAAAAATGTTGTTTTCGTTGTTAGTCTCGGGACTTATTGAACGATGTGTTACAAACAGTAAACAACTTTCATAAGAGATTAAACTTGTGTTTGCAGGAAAATAGAGACAATTTTACACAGTATTTTTGTTGTTAGTTCTAAAGACCGAATTAAGAGAGGCAAGGGGACTTACATTAAAAAAGCACCTTATGGGGACATGCTTTTACTACGTCCACGTCATTGTCCCCGGGTAACGCTAAAAGTAGAATAAACATTTTCCTCAAAACAGATTTTTTTTAAACGTATTCATCCACAGAATTCTAATTTGCAGAACACGATGTGTATTCCTCGAGAAATTCTTATTTGGTAACGATTTTTGAAAGCGTTTTTAATTTTGTCGATTACAGCGATATCTGTCACGAATCTCATAAATTTTCTGGAAAAAATTTCCATATTTTTTGACGCAGAATCAGAATCTGCAATATAAAATTGGAGTACCTGTTTCAGATTTTCAAGTTGAAACCGCTACATACGGGGGGTTACAGGAGAAGAGGGGGGGGGGTCGATTGTGGTGCCATTGCATGTCCCCTAACTAGATTAACAAATTTTCCTTTCTTACCTTTTTATATGCGTAGTTGCTGAGATCTTTGAATCGATAGATTAAGACTACCGATTACAGCGCCATCAGTCACGCATCGGAAAAAATGTTTGAGACAAGACTTTCATATTTTTCGTCGCAGAATTAGATACTGTGATAAATTCAGATTACCTTATAAAATTCGCGATTTGACGCTTAAATAACCTTTAAATTTGACCTCAAGGTTAATACCAAGGTTAGCGTTGGACGACTCCATTCAACCCGACAATTTTTGTGTAAAACATTTTTTGATATAACCATTTTCCTTTAAAGTGATTTCGACTAATAGATTAAAACGGAACACCCTGTATATACACAAGGTGGGCCATTTTAATTTCTCCACCTAAATATCACAGCATCTAAGCAAGATACAAAAAAAGTGTTGGTCGAAGGCACGTTAAAGAAGGCATAAGGAGTCATTTAACAGTTACTTATAGCTTGACCTTGGAGTTGACCTTGAAGTCAGTTGAAGGCCAACTTTATTTTTTGAAATAGAAACCCCTTTTATTTATGCCAAAATCAGAAAGAGCAAAAAATTCTGCATCCAATTTGTTAATAACAAAATTTTGTTTTATGACCTACAAATGTCAAAAATCCAGGTCGAATATCTTAAAAAACTGTTTCTTGCATTTTCACCGCATTACTGTGGTTTTTAGGAGAAATAAACTAATTTATTATTAATCTGAAGCACTATCAATACTTACTCTACTAACCCCAAGTCCAACCTTTACATATTAGCCACCCGTCCCGACAACCCCCTTCCGCTTAAGATTAACTGTTTAATCTCAAGTTTCATCCTTCAAATACCTATTTTTGATGCTAAAATCAAAATAAACGAAAAATTCTACGTTACTTTTGTCCTAGAGACAACTTTATTTTGTGACCTCCAAGAGGTCGAAAATCAAGGTAAAATATCATGAAAGGCGTTTTCATGCTAATGTTACTTTTAGGAATAATAAAATAAAAATTCTGTACAGGTAATTAAATTCGAATTTTTTAGCGAAAAAAAAATAGTTTATGACTTTAAGACTGTATAATTTGGAAAAAAAAATAAAATTTCTAAAAACCCTTACGAGATCCACTAGATAAACATGTTTTAAACGGTAATATTTACACACAAATTAGACCATTAGGTCGCCTGGTATTATTGGGAAACTTTTTACCAAAATTCACCTTTTTTTCAAGGCGCTCTGGAAGATCATCACACTTCTATTTTGTTTTTAAATGTCACGAGGAAAATACACACATACACTCGTTTCCTCTCCAATACCCTTACACCTTATTAATCTCAAATACTATTAATCGATACGCTGCCTACCCAAAGTTCTACTCGCTTGTAAGGAGAGGTGAGTAGGGCATTTGCGGGTAGAGCTTGCGGTTGGAAGAGAATTAAAGATAAGTGTGAACTTTAAGCAAACGTCGAAGTTGACTTTTACAATCATTTCAAGGTCATCTTTACATTTTGAGATAAAATCCTTTGTTTTCGATTCTGGAATCAACCTCTATTTCCCAAACCGCTAATCTTCCCTTTTACCTACGTGTACCCTGCACATCTCAAATTTTATCCTTACTATCTACCACTACTCTACTTTCCTAAGATTCAATCTGCTAGTAAAATTCATTTCGTAGAGTATTATTCAGTAGATTTCAAGATAGGAAAGACAGTAAAAATAAAGGTAAACTTCAATTTGACCTTTAAGTTAACTTTTAAGGTAATTTTAGAATCAACTTTATTATTTATAATAAAAACCTTTATTTTTAATGCTGAAATAGAAAGTAGACTTCGAAAATATTTTAGAAGAAGTTAATTATCTTATTTTTAAAAAGTATTGTATCTCATAAATGTTTTAAATATCTGACTTCTAATCGTGAAAATCGTTAACAAATTTCTGATTCATGTGACTTTTTGTTGAATGACAAAATTGATTATATTTTTTTTAAATTTTACGTTTTAGCCAATCTTAGAAAGTACATTTATAATACAGTTGCAGTCGGGGCTTCATTTTTTTTCTTTTCATAAGTTTTTAAAATTTTAACTAGTATATTACTTAATTCTGCAAACGTGACGAACAGAACTAAAAATAGCTGACTATTAGCTTAATGATATTGTTGATATGATAATAGTTCTAGGGGAAAATCATAATAATTATCGTGCTGCGGCAAAACTGTACGCAGAACGCTTTCCTAATAGAAGACATCTTGATCATAGAACAATAAGTCAGTTAACACAAAGAGCTCGGGGTCGACAGCTGGTCCGTCGACGCAGGCGTCATGAATATGACGAAAATGATGTTTGTGTTGTGACTGTTCTTGCAGTCATTTATCTTGACCCTCATATCAGCAGTCGTTGAGTTAAAAGAGAAATCGGAATACCTAAAAGAACCTTTTTAAGAATCCTTAAAGTCTTTAGATATCATGCCTATCACATAACTTTAGTTCAAGAGTTACAGTTTTATCATTTTGAACAGCGCATTGTGTTTTACTAATGGGCTTTGAATATGATAGAAAATGATTCTGATCTTTTCTATTTTGTGTTTTTTTCTGATGAGGCTAAAATACAAAGTGACGGGGAGCTCAATAGGCATAATTGCCATTATTCACTGGCATAAAACAGTCAATCATCAAAGACGTTAGAGCCTTATGGTATGGTGTTGAATTGTAAATAGGTATTTAATTGGTCCTTACTTTTCTGAAGAAAATGTTGATAGGAATACCTATTTACAGTTTATTAGAGATCAGTTGCCAGTGCTGATGGAAGATGTCGATTAAGAGACGCGACAAAGAATGTGGTTCTAGTACGATGGTGCACCAGCACATTTTACACGGATCGTACGGAATTTCTTGAATTTGTACTACAGTGGTAGATGGATTTGACAAGGAGGTCCTATAAACTGGCCTGCTTGTTCACCTGATATGACATCCCCGGATTTTTTTTTATGGGGCTACATAACAAATGTTATTTTTGAACAACAACATCCTACGACAAGATTAAACATGCAAGACCGCATTAGTCGAACATGTGCTGCGATCCCCAGGCAAACTTTGCTTAACACCGTGGGCCATTTTAGAAGACGTTTGCTTTTGTGCCTTGAAGCCGAGGCTCGTAACTTAGAACATTTGCTTCAAGTCACAATCATTCACACAATCTTTGTTACTTGTCTAAATCGACATTTTTTATTAGTTCTGATAACTGATCTCTAGCAAACTGTCCATAGATATTCCTATTGACACTTTTATCAAAAATTTACGAACCAATTACATATCCGTTAACAATTCTACATCACACCCATAAGGCTCCAAGGTTGTGGTGATTTACTTTCCTACGACAGTGAGGATTCTTATCAGTAAGGTTAATTATGACTATTGCTTTCTCAGCCACTTTAAGTTTTAGTCTTATCAGAGAAAAACCATCAAATTTAAATAATCAGAATCATTTATCATCTTTAAAGCCTATTTGTAAAACACAATGTGAGTTCAAAACGATGAAACTTTAACTCATGAACTAAAATTATGTGATAAGCATGTATCTAAGGACTTTGAGAGTTCTCAGAAAAGATCTTAATAGAATAATAAATGGATTTGGCTACTGCTCGGTTACTGACAATATGAGGATCTAGATAAATGATTGCAAGAGCAGTCAAAATAGGAATATTGTTGTCGTATTCGTGGTAATAACCTATTCAATCCATCTTCACCAACGGATTAAATTTCGAGTAAAGAGCGTGGATAAGCATAAAATTTGAGATTGATGGGGTGATGTTAGGTCAAAGAGGGTTATTGGGTTATAAATTTATTTTTCCTACAAACCACGGAAATGCAGTAAAAATGCAAGAAACGGTTTAAGATGTTCGACCTTGATTTTTGACCTCTTGGAGGTCATAAAACAAAATTTTTTGTAAAACAGATTTGATATAGAATTTTTTTCTCTTTCCGATTTCGGCATAAAAAATAGGGGTTTTTTTTTAAAAAAACAAAGTTGACCTTCAAATGTCCTTAATGGTCAACTCCAGAGTCAACCTTAAGGTCACTGTTATCTGAACCCCTATGACTTTTTCAACTTTTGTTTAAAACTTTTGTCCGTATCCTGCTTAGATTCTGAAATATTTAGGTGGGGAAATTGAAATGGCCCTCCCAGTATATATACATATATATATATATATATATATATGCAGGGTGTTCAAAAAGTCCCAGTACTGCTAAATAACTTAAAAAATAATAGTCCTGGAGCAAAACTTTCAAAACAAATTTTTTAAGCAATTTCCTTGGCTATCCGGCGGTGACCTTGGCTTTGACCTTAAATCGGACCTTCAATGTTGTTTGAACGTCAAAATGATTTTTTTTAGATAGGAACTCATATTTTTGACACCGGAAATGAATACAGCGGAAATATTTACATTCAAATATGTCCTTGATTATTATTAAAATTTAACCTCGAATGGACATAGTGAGGGCCAAATTCGAGTTACGTAAATGTAAATGTAAAACAATAACGAATTAATTTTTATTAGCAACCTGAAGATGACCATAGGTTTAACCTTGTCCCTGATTTTGAGGAAAGGTGGGGATATGTACACAGCCAGTTAAGGCAAGGTTATATCATACCCAGCCAGTCAAGGCAAGGAGATATGATTCCTAGCCAGTCAAGACAAAGAGATGTCATACCCAACCAGTTAAGGCAAGGTGCTCAAATTTTTCACCATAAGCTTTTTAAAAATGTGCCAAACGATAATAGAATGCACCAACAGCATCTTGAATTTTTGTTGCATCGAGTTGCTCTATTTTGTTCCGAATGTTTTGTTTTAATTCTTTAATATTTGTTGGATTTGTTTGGTTTACTCTATCCTTCAGATATCCCCATAAAAAAAGTGAAGTGAAGTAATACCGCAAGATCTAGGTGGCTATTTGATCTCGCCTCTCTGTCCTATCCATCTATGTAGAAACACATTGTTAAGGGATTCTCGAACATTAAGACCGTAATGAGGACTTGCACCATCCTACTAGAACCAAGTATTTTGGAATTCATTGCTAATGATTGCTTGAATTGCCGGAATGACATTGTTTCGTAACAAATTTTCATATTTTTCAGCAGTAAGATTACCCTCAATAAAAAGTTGTCCAACAATCCTGTAATCAATAATACATGTCCAGACATAAATTTTTTGAGGGTATTGAGTCGATCGGCTATCAATCATCCAGTGTGGATTATTAGCACTCTAATACCTCATATTATGTCTATTGACACTACCGTTTTATTCAAACGTAGCTTTATCAGAAAAAACAATAGGAATTGGAAAACTATCATCAGCTATGATTCGGTCCATCATATTTTTACAAAACTCGACACGTTTGTCTGGATCATCTTCATAAAGCTTATGCACAAGCTTCACTTTGAATGGATATAATTTGGCTTTTTGTTTTAAAATATTGTGAACTGAACGAACGCTAAAATTGTTATTTATGTACTTTTCTGACTGTCGTATGAGGATTTTCTATGACTGATAACGCAACATTTATCTGATTCTCTTCATTCGTAGCTGTTGCAGGACGACCAGATCTAGGGAGATCCTTTACACTACCTGTTAAATTATAGAGATCAATCGTAATCTTGACAGTATTCTTTGACATTGGTTGGACTCTTAGAAAATCTCTATTGAATATAGTGCAAACTTGTTCTAACGATCTCTCTTGATCACCGTAACCTCTTATCATGAGAATTTTTAGTCGCTCTCGCTCAGTTAATTGCACCATCGTGCTTTCAAGAAACTATTTAAGTGATTGAATGAAATGTAAATCACCAAACCCAACCAAAAATAAACTGTAGCCTTGACAGAAATCGAAAAATGAAATAACGGGATATAAAGTAGGAAGACAAATTAACAGGAAATACTCGTAATATGTTTTGATGCAGTGTATCCAATAATTTAAAATATTTTACAGAATATTTCCAACAATCGGCAAAACATAGGACTTTCAAAAAAACCTAGAAGAGCATCTTAGAATTGATATTGGTAATTTCATCTCAAACAGAAAAATTTTTATTAAATAGAAAGATCTGCTAAATAAAAACGAAGTTTAATTTCAAAGTTTTTTTTTGAACCACTGCATTTAAAATTGTTAGTGAATAGAAATAATATTTCTTAAAAATTGTAACAAGATGTTTTTCGAATCGTTGATTTTGAATCTGGCGGTGGATTTCAAATATAAGAAATGACGAATCATACGTGTTTAAGATGAAATTTTCTAAATAGACAAGGGCATGCTTGTACTTAAAACCATAGCCGCTCAAGGTCAGCTCTTAAAAAGGACATATTGAAACGTAAAATTTTTCCCTCTGCTCATTTCCGGTTGCAAAAGTATAAGGTCTTAATTGAAAAAATTGACTTAAGCTTCAAACGACCTTCAAGGTAAGGGTCATGATCAAACCTATGATTATCGTCAGGTCGCTTATATAATAGAAGTAAGGGCATTATTTTTTCGCATTACCGTAACCACCTTTGAAATAGCTCTATAATTTCCACATTTGACCTTCACCATGACCAGTCAAAGTCAAATTTTACAAATGGCCAAGGACATATTCGGACGTAAAATTTTCCGCTTTATTCATTTCCGGTGTCAAAAATGGAGGTTTTGACTTAATAACATCATTTTGCCCTACAAATAACCTTGAAGGTCTAATTTAAGATCAAAGCCAAGGTCACCGCCGGATAGCCGTAGAAATTTTCAAAAAAGTTTTTGACGAAAGTTTTTCACCAGGACTATTATTTTTTAAGCTATTTAGCCGTACTCAATTTTTTTGAACTCGCTATATATACAGGGTGACAAATGGGAAGTTAACTAAAGTAATCACATAATTTTGAGATAAGTGTAGGGAAAGAAATAATAAAAATACATATTGAATCAGTGAAGTGGTCATTTTTATTTAAAATAGGTTTCAGTTTAATCGAATATTTCCAACAGACACATATTTCGTTTTAAAAAAAATCGCAAAACCTGGCTAGATAATAACTATTAATGGTAAATATTTTCGAAGTGATCTTCATCTGAACTTGCACAATAATCAAGCCGTTTTTGGAAACTATAAAAAATTTGTTCAATTTTAAATGATGAAAGACTAAAAATTCTTTTTCTAATAGTTTCTATCAAATCATCTTTGGTCTGGGGTTTTTCTGCATAACAGTAATCTTTCAGGTAGCCCCATTAGAAATAATCACATGGGTTTAAGTCCGGGGAATAACGGGGCCATTCTATACCTGCGTGTGCAAGCTTAAGATATCCTAAATCGATGACGCGTTCACCATAAACTTCGTAAATACCTTTCAATACCTTTCGAGTTCTATGCGGCGTAGCACTATCTTGCATAAAATAATAGTTCCTGACTAATCCACGTTTCTTAGCAAAAAGAAAAAATTTTATAAGGATGTAACTAAATGAAATTTTTTATTATTAATCTTAGTGTCTCTCAATTCAGTTTTAAAGCTGCTGCAGCTTTTTCTATTAAATCCATTCGATTATTTTTAAAATGTTCTTTGACCTCGGCAATCTTATCTTCTGTTGTAACTGTGTATGAAGGACCAGGAAGATCATGACGACGATCGTCAAGAGTATAATAATTGATGAAGTTATCAATTACTCTGTAAAAGAAGTAAAAGAAAATTTGGAAACTTTATTAAAAAATGCGGTGATACGATAAAGTCAAATACAGTCTGTCAAGTAAGAGCGTGGTCGACTTCACCGACAGGTAATAAATGATTTTGCTCTAATTCTTTCGCTAGCCGATAGAGGAAAGCCTTGTCCTTGATGCATTGTCAACAAAAACTCAGTTGTCGTTGATCTTTTAAAAGAGAATTACGTTAAACGCCATGAGTGCTAAGTACGCGTCGCGCTACGAGGCTGTGTTCCTTTGCATCCACCCGAAAGGTCCCAAAATGTCGCAATCAGCGGCTGCTAAATATATGAGAAAGTCGAAGGCATTTGTACAGAAGTGGATACAGCGATATAAAGTGGCTTAAAATGTCGATGATTTACCAGAACGTGGCTCGATAGGAAAAGTGAACAAAAAAGATGAAAAAAGAACAGTGAATCTGTTTTCGCGGAATCCTGCTTTAACACTGCGGCAAGGACAAGCAAAATTAATGGCAAAAGATTTAGATATATCCTACAAAACTATCCAAACCCATCTTCGTACTCATCATCTGAAATGGCGCAACACAATGAAGAAGCCTCTGTTGACTGAAAAACATGTGACAAAGCGACTCGCTTGAGCGCATGAGAATATTGATAGAGATTTTAAAATGTCATTTTTACTGATTAATGTTCTATATGGTCACGTTCTGTCCTTACGCAAGCCTGGTCAACTTCCACCAATAGGCTTGTTCAGCGGACGGTAAAACATGGAATAAAGGTGCATCTTTGGGGCTGCTTCTTAAAGCAGGGATTCAGCACTTTGCACCTCTTTACTGACAACCTAAATGCCGAGAAAATGATAAAAATCTACAAAAAGGCTTTACTGCCATCTGCCAAACGATGGTTCATCACAAAAAATGAAGATTGGATTCTGCAGGAGGACAACGATCCTAAACACCGCAGCATGCTCTGTACTCAGTGGAAAACTCAATCTGGCATCGTTACATTGGATTGGCCGTCGCAGTCGCCCGATGCAAACCCTATTGAAAATGTGTGGGCATATATTAAACGGAAGCTTCGTGGAAGACGCACATACACTTTGAAGCAGTTGTCTTACGAAATTCGTCGGATCTGGAGATCCTTGCCACTAGAATACGCCGGCAAATTAGTAGAAAGCATGCCTCGGAGATTCCAGGCAATTATCGACGCTGGTGGGGACTGGACACATTATTGACCAAATTGCATCATTGTTTGTAATGTGTACAATGTATGTATAAATATGAAAGTTTCATCAAATAAATTTTTTTATAAATTAACACGACCACGCTTTTACTTGACAGACTGTATGACTTTTTCAATTCTTACCTTCTTAGAGTATTTTCACTAACTACTCTTTTACTTCCAAACTTAGTACAAAAACCTCTATACGCTTAAGTATAGTTTTTATCTCTAGAGTAAAAGCCTACGATGAGATATACCTTTTCTTCATTTGTAAGGTCACTCATTTTAAAGTACACGTATTGCTCTTTACGGCGTCTCAATAGAAACTGACAACATTCTAGAATGTACCTACGTGGGCCCAGCCTTATATGATACAGTAAAGGGGGAAAGAAATGCATACACGCATGACAATTCTACTCAGAAATAATAAATACTTTTCTATAATTTCACTATGAAATAGTAAACATAATTAATAATTCCTTAATTTTTTTTGTTTAAAGCACAACTATTTCATGTTTATTTATTATTTACTTGAATAATGCCAACAATAAACACTTTTAAGTTAGAGTATAACATTTTTAATTTTTGAATAGTATCAATACATATTTAATTTTTTTTAATACTATCAATACATAATATATAGGTTCTTTAAAAAATATAACCTCTAAAATAGTATATTTATATCAATATACAAATAACCTCTAAAACAGTATATATAAATACATAAATAGCTTCATTTAAAATTATTTTAAAATATAGTATGTAATATATACACATTTATTACAAATATACTATACATTATATTTTTTTTAGTATAGTTAGTAATAATTGATGATTGTTATTTATTACGCACATAAATTTTAATGCGTCTTATAACTGTAAATGCAAACGAGTTTTTGCTACTGGCTCATCATAATATACTTTTTTTAAAAACTTTCATATTTAATTTATATAGACATTGAAATTCATCGTCATATATTAAACACGTTAAACAACAAACACTGATGAATAGATGAGATATATTATAAGTTACCTTCAGATTATCTTATCTCAAGATGACGATATCTTGTCTTAAGATTACAATATCTTAAGATGATTAGACAAAATGTTGAAAGAGCGATTTGATAATATTCGGGGAGCGCATATCGTATCTTCGTAGCGAATGCGCGAATATTAATGGTTTTTTTTTGTTTAAAAAAACGTAAAAAGAAAGTGAATGTGATATTTTTTATTTATTTAAATATAAAAAATATATTAAAAAAAAATTGTTTTGATTTTTTATTCGTCTAATTTAATGTTGTGACGTGGTGTTTTGCACCAGTCACATGAGGAGGCCAAAGCATAGCTTATGCGCCTCCTCGTAGCTAAAATATCCCCCTTTTACAATCTTGGCAGCCTCGCAGAACTGCCACGCGTGATCCTAAGTAACAGCCAGGCAGGGCTGTACATACGTTACCTTCACCAGGTACATGGGCTTCAAGCTCAAGTAAAGGCTCCAGCGAGAAGCCAGTCTCAGGAGCCAATGAATAGTCGTGGCAGCGCTCGCACAAACTGCAGCGGGATTCCTCACCAAGCTCCTTCCTATCCTTGTAGTGATCGCCGTACCTGCAACCTCCCAGACGGTAATTAAATAAGGAAGAAAATAATAGTAGCAGCTGCACCTTGGAAGGAAGTACAAGCTGCCACACAACATTAAAGGAAAGTGGAAGAGGAGGTTAGAAGGCAGGCAAAACATAGAAGCACAGCATTTGAGTGCAAGTAAATACGCATCTGGAGGTGTCTGATAGTGTTGCCTCGCTGCCGCTGCGAGCAGGCTATCGCTGTCCCCGACACCGCTGCTTCGCTTTCTCAACCGCTCTTCGTCCGAGCCGCAGTTGTTGACCCGCAGTATGGCCGCACCTGGAACAGAGAGAACATAGACAAATTAGTCGACGCCTACCAGCTATGGAATGCGTCGACTTACCTTGATCCTCCGTACATCTGAGGTAGATTCTCGCCGCTCCAGGGAATACACATCAACAACACTGGCACTCGCAAGCGGATAACCTCAACGCGCGCTGCTGGCAAGCAGTAATATCAACTGCCGACAGCGCTGAGCGCGCGTGGCGGCTGCGTCGCGTAACGTACTTTACACGTGCGTTGCGCCGGCGCAGAACGATCATCGAAAAGCCGCTCTCGCGAAAGTGCCACGCAATAAGCTTTCCGTTCACTCCGCTCGGGTCCGTATTAGCGAAAAGTCATTATTAGCGAGCAGTCGACACTCCGCTCAGGTCCGTTTAAGAAACAAGTCGCGATACCAGCCGTAGCTTTTAAAACGATACGAGCGTGCGAGGAAATTGTATTGTAGTCCGAAGCGTCGAAAAAAATCTGGTGAGTGCATAAAGGTGCAGCAGCTTTTACCAGGAGGCATCCCTGCAACGAATTGTCCCCGTATTCTTCCCGGCTGCGTGTGTGCGGCGACCGCGTCGCGTGTTACGCGCCATTTTCGACAGTTGTGTATGCTGTAGGCCCGCGACTGCTCTAACCGTGAGTTAGCCGCGCAAAGTATTTGCCGCGCAAAAGAACTGCGCTACACGATTGTAGCTGGTGCCCTGGGCTTACGTAAAAACGCGATAAATTATTGTATTCTGTAATCTTAGTTCAAATAAACGTATTTGTTCGTGTGCTAAGTTTTTAAATCAGTCGTTAAACTTGCACTAGCAAGCAACCCGCTTCCCCCCCTTTACATTTGTACGCCACCCTGATCCCCAGTGGCGTTACAAATTGGCGCCAACAACATGGGGCCGATACAAATCACGCTGAATTGTGAAAATTTTCGGGATCGCGCAAACGCGCATATGTGTAAGGACAGTGAAAAAAAAAATTCGTGAATAATAAAAGCAGAGACAGTGAAGTGTGAGTGATAAGGTGCATGTATGGTAGTCGCAGTCGTAAGCAAATACCGCATTCTCGAACTCGCCGTTCGCCGCCAGTTTTCGCGCGTCGTAGAAGCACACGCGGCCGGACGAGGACGAGGAGGGAAGGAAGCCAGTGGGCGGCCATCTTGACCGACCACGCGAGAAAGCCGCGGAGTAGCGCTGGCGCTCGCATACGCCACGTCGGAGGTTGTTGAGCTAATTCGAGTGTGCCCATCCAGCGGTAAAAGCGAGACTACTCGCGATAATTTCAAAACAAATTGTTTTGAAAGATAGTGCGAGAAACAAGTAAAATCTTAACGTAATTTTTAAAATTTCAATTTTTTTTTATAATATTTCGCTTTTCTTATGATAACATTAACGATTTTGTTTTTACAAATAATTTTTTTTTTTTATTTTTTTTTGTTGCTATTTTTCGTTGTTTTTGCTGCGCTTGGCTTGCTGCTTACCGGTAAAATTTTCTAAAAATCTAATAAATTATCTTGCATGCAATTGATTTAAATAATAAAAAAATTTTTTTTTGTGTAATTGCTGGCGTACTGCTGATATTATCCCCACCGCGTGTGTTAGAGTGAGTGCTTATCTGTCGTGGAGCTGTGACGTCAGCTCGATAGCTGCGAGTGTAGCGCCGCGCTTGTACGCGTATCTACTGGCGCGCGTCTCAACTACGGAGGTTAGCACGACGCAATTCACGTCGTATATTCGACTGGCGCTTCGGAGCGGTTAAAATAATAATTTTTTTTTCCGTTTTTTTTTCGTTTTTCTTTCTTTTGGCAATTTGAATATTTTTTGTTTGTGCTTTTTGTAGTAAGTTAAAGATAATAAATTTTTCTTATAAATAATAATTTTTTTTTATTAATTTTTCCAAAGTAAATAATAATTTTTTTTGTAAAATTTTTTTAACTAAATAAAAAAAAAAAAAATTTTTAAAAAATTTTTTTTTTATTGAATAAAATTTGTTTTTTTTTAAATTTTTTTTGTTGAGTATTAAGATTTTTTTTTTCAATAGTTTTCGGTATTCTCGAGTGATTATTTTTTTTTTGCCTGTGTTTTCGCTCCCGGCAGGGTGCACCGTCGCCGCTACATCGTCTCGCCAGACGACGAATATCCCGCCGCTCACTCTGACACTACTCATAAAACTATTTTGTGCTGTTTTTGTTTCAGTTTTTTTTGCACGCTGACCCCGCACCGTGCCGCAAATAGCAGTCACCGATATTTACTTGCATTAATTGTAATGTGGCGTGCTATGAATTTAAATAATATCTAATTAATTTATATATATTTTTTTTATAATTTGGCAAAAATCTATTTTTTGTTGTTTCGTATCTCTCGGAATTATTTTCGGTTATAGCACCGTTTGCTTACATAGTGGCCATTTTTCTGCACTCGGAATTTGCTCGCGCGCATTTCCCCGCTACTTTCCCCGTTTGTTTTTGCATAGCTTGTCGCAGACCACGACTGTTTTCCGCTAGCCTAACCTTCTTCCGCCTGGCACCGTACTATAGCACCTTTACCGGCTTAAGCACGTTACATTACGCATCCCGCACCGACGCATGCGAGTGAATTATTAGTTTTTTTTTGCAGTTTTCAGCTTCGCTTGAGTTAGTAGATTCAGCCGTAGCAGTCAGAAAGCAGTCAATGTGAGTTCAGCAACGATTCGCGAGCTAGTGTGCTCAAGTTGATTAGGTAGTCGTGTTCGTTTTTTTTTCGTTTGCGTAGCAGCAGCTGTCTAGGTGGAAGTTAACTCCCTCAGCAGAGCTAACCGAGCACGTACTTGAGCTGTTCGTCCCAGTTTTGAAATTTGCGTTGAGCTGACTATACTAAGCGTGATATTTCGCTCGTTTCGCCGTAACGTCGCGTGTCATTATTGTACGCGGCTACACCAGACGGTTGGCCGGCTTAGCAGATACTCGCCGATGGAATTAACGCACCCTGTAGAGCGTACGTTCCACGAAGCAGCCTCCAGCTACCGCGTACCACCAGCGGTAGGCCCTACGGCTGCCCTCGAAGAGTTCGACCCATTCTGGACGTACGTGGTTGAGAGCCAGCGGCCGACGGAAGACCGAAGAACTGCGGCAACGTATCCGGAGCCAGCCGTAGACGCTCTACGAGAACAGCAAAGGCACGAAGCACCATATTTCAAAGCAGTGCACGCAACCGTCCCGTTCGGCGAGTTAGCTGCTCAGCCGTTGCCACCCGCTTCTCGGCGCGTTACCGTGAATTGAGGAGCGCCCACGAACGAAGAGGCTTACGCGCCGCACCCACAATCACCGAAGGACCGACGGCCGACTCGACTGGCACCGCCGCTGCCTCCGCGTCCCGCAGAGTTTAACCACCAGCAGCCGTACAGAGCGGAGAGGTACTGCGCACCTCTAAGACCTCCGCTTGAAGCTGCAGCGCCTCGGCACGCGCAAACGAATGCCACGCAGCTTATTCTCGACAATTCCACGTTTCTGCGCGAAAAGCAAACGTGCAAAATACTGGAGAAGTGGCGCATTTCTTTCAAAGGGAGGCAGAAGCAAGACCCCGAGGGATTCCTGACCAACCTGAATCAGTGTCGAAAGACATACGGCTTGACTCTCGAAGATATTGTTGAAGCTCTGCTGGCGAGCCTCGAAGAAGAGGCATGATACTGGTTTCGCCGCAAACACAACCGCTGGCAAACTTACACTGATTTTGTGAACGCGTTTTGATTGCAGTATTGCGCCGACAATCTGCAAGACCGCTTGCGCCAGGAGATCGGCAGGCGGACACAAGGCCCGCAGGAAGATATATCTACGTTCCTGCTTAAATTCCGCAATCTGCTAGACCAAGTGCGATCGCCGATGTCATTGTCCGAGCAATTAGATTGCACGTGCCGCAACCTCCATCCAGCATATAGGCAAGCTGTTTCGCGCGACCGCGTTCGTGATTTTGTAGAGCTGCAGCGTCTGGGGAAAAAGTTCGAGACAAAGAAGTTGCAGGACAAGGCTTATCGTCCTTCTCCTCCACCCAAGGAGCCGTTCTTCCCCAAGGACGCGTACGTGCCGCTGCACCCGGGACGCTCGGTTAAAGCTGCTCCCGTAGATCACCTCCCACAGCAGCAGTCGCAATTTAAGCCTCCGGCCCCGTCTCAAGCTAGAACTCTGCCTAAAAAGCCGCGTTCACTAGCGATTACGCGCACAGCAGCCCCCAAGGCATCCGCGGGAATGCAGACCGAACTACCGCCGCTTCTGCAACCCGCTGACGTGCCCCCGCAGCAGCAGCGTAATTCTAATTATTACGCGAACAGCAGCACCGCGCCGCCGCGCGCTGTGGTATACGCCGCTAATAACCAGCAGGATAACTCGCCGCAAGCTCGTAAGCAGCGAGAGCCGTACCGTCGATGTGATCAGCTAGGGCATTGGGCTGCGGAATGCCCTAAGTCCCCTAAATGTTATGGATGCGGGCAACCAAATGTACTGCAAAGGGACTGCAATCGATGCACAGCGTCTCCACGGGCGGGAAACGCACCGCAGGGGACTCGTTAGGAGCTCGCGGGTCCTTGCGCAGCCGAAAGGCAGTTTCACGCCGCGGGCAGCTCCATCCTGACCCACCACGCCTGTCGCCGCCACGCGACGCAGTTGAGGTTTCCACCGCAAAGGAATCTCCAGCAGCAGCACCATTGGATCCGCCGCCGTCGCTGATCCAAGGCAAACCGCACCTCTGCATGGTACGGCTATTTTTTAATATTGAGCTCAACGGTTTGAAGCTCAGAGGCTTACTGGACGATGGTGCCGTCCATTCGTTCCTGCGAAAGGGTTTGAGCACGTTGTTGCAGAACAAGCTCAGCCCTGCGGCTAATACAATTAACGTGGCAGATAGAGGAGCAGTGGCAATCCAGGGAGTGCTGGATGTGACTGTCTCCATCGATGGAGAGAGGCGCACGCTTCCTTTCTTCGTGGCAGATGGATTGCAATACGATTGCATCCTAGGCATCGACTTCAAGAGGCTGTTTAAATTAAAGATTGATTATGGCACGGATACCTGGTGGACACCACGGGGCGTGGTGCACCAGTTCTATCCGTACGGGTCCGATCCGGCGACCTTTTCGGCCGTCGCGACCGTCGGCGGACTCGTAGTAGCAACCGCCGACGAGCAGGAGCAGCTAAATGCTCCTGCTCGACCGCTTAATCCCGCCAACACTTACATCGCTAGGATTAACCAACTTAGCAGTGTATACCATCGACGTGCAAGGAGCTGCGCCGATTCGGCAGTATGTGCGCAGATATTCGCCAAAAATGCTGCAAGTTGCAAACGATAAGATCGATCGCATGCTTGCCGAAAGTATCATTGAGCTGTCCGACAGCCCATGGTGCAGCTGTCCGGTAATCGCACCGAAAGCCAATGGATGGTGGCGTTTCTGCATCGACTACCGGCGCATCAATGCTGTCACTAAACGCTCCGCTTATCCCCTCCGCAACATGGACGATATTTTAGACAAGCTTGGATCGGCTCGCTACATCTCAAAGCTCGATCTCAGTCAAGCGTATCACCAAGTCCCGCTCGACACCGCAAGCAAAGAAATCACCGCTTTCTGCATCCCTGGACGCGGACTTTATCAATTCACGCGTATGCCGTACGGTTTAGCGAACGCCCCCGCAACGTTTCAGTGAATAATGGACCGCCTTATTAAGCCGCAGTGAGAACCGCACGTCTTTCCCTACATGGACGACGTAATTATCGTCACTTCTACGTTCCAAGAGCACCTGCAGTGGCTGGAACGAGTGCTCGCGGCATTTTAAGCGGGCAATTTGCAACTCAATCGCGAGAAATCTGAGTTCTGCTGCGCTGAAGTTCGCTACTTAGGCTACGTCGTGAACGCAGAAGGCTTGAAGCCGGACGACGACAAAATGAAACCGATCGTGGAGTATCCCGCACCTACGAACGTCCGCCAGCTGAGGCGATTTTTAGGCATGGTAGCATGGTTTTCGCGTTTCATCGATAATCTGGCAGCATATAAGGAACCGCTCACACAACTTATGCGGAAAGGCTTTCGTTGGCATTGGAACGAGGAACAACAGCTCGCCTTCGCGCAAATGAAGCAAGCTCTCACGCAAGCGCCTGTGCTAGCTCGCCCGGATCTCACCCACCCGTTTACGCTGCAAACGGATGCGAGTGATTACGCTATCGCAGGCGTTCTAACACAAGAGGTTGACGGACACGAGCACCTGATCTATTTTGTAAGCCGTGTTCTGTCTAAAGCTGAGCGCAACTATTCCGTGACGGAAAAGGAGTGCTTGGCGGTGCTCTGGTCCGTCGAACGGCTAAAAGGTTACCTCCAAGGGGAGGAATTTACGGTGATAACCGATTACCATAGCCTCTTGTAGTAACATAATTTAAAGGATCCCGCAGGCCGCTTAGGGCGATAGAACACGATGCTGCAGCAATATTCTATCAAATTCGTGCATCGTAAAGGCGCGTTGCATCAAGTGCCGGACGCACTTTCCCGTGCGCTCGCAAATAACGTAGAAGCCGCCGCTGTAGCTCCGTCCGCGCACACGGACGACAAATAGTACCAGCGACGCTTGCCAGCCGTCCGCACCCGCCCGCACATCTTCCCAGATTGGCGTATTGACAACGGGCTGTTATATGTGCACCGGCTGAGTCAGCTGATCGATCCGCTAGTGCCGGATCTCGACGCGTGGAAGCTAGTATTACCGCAGGGTGACCGCGCTAAAGCACTGTTTGAAGCGCACGATACACCGCAGGTATGCCATCTCGGTGTCGAAAAAACGTACGCGCGGCTCGCCACCTACTATTATTGGCCTGGCATTTACTATGATACGTGTCGCTACGTACGCGCTTGCCAAGAGTGCCAAGCGCACAAGGTATCGCAGCAAGCACCAGCCGGCTTGATGGGGGAGCGATACATCGATGGACCGTGGACGGTAGTTGCCGTGGACGTGATCGAGCCGAAACCACCGTCGAAACGAGGCACCGCTATGCAATAGTGTTTGAGGATCTCTTCACGCGCTATGTCAAAATCCGCGCGTTACGGAAAGCCGACGCGAAGAGCTAAAACGCTACGTACCGCCGCGTTCCCTTTAAGAATTTTTTTTTTTCGGTTTTTTTGATTTTTTTTTTTTTTTAAGTTTTTTTTGTTCTATATAGCACCGCCGCTGCTTATTAAAATTTTTTTGCATATTTTACGATTAATATAGTTTATATTCAGCAGATTAGTGTGCTTCATTACCCCTGTTGCCTATCCCGCTCATCCCGCAAATATACTGCATGCTATTGTTTTTTTTTGTTTCCTTTGCTCCCTCTGTTTTTTTGTTTGGTCTTTTTTAATTTGGTTTTTTTTTTGCATTATTTTGTTTTTTTTTTTCCCTTTTGTTTTGGTTTGCCGCAAAGCACCCCAAGCCAGCAGAGCATTATTTTTTTTCATTTTTGCTATTTTTTATTTTTTATTATTATTTTTCTGATTTTTTTTGTATTTTGCTCCCACCTCTTTTAATTTCTTTTTGCTATTATTATTACCCGCGTTGGTGCGAACCGCTCCTGCCACCAACGAGCCACAGCTGCATGTCGCCCTCGCATCCAGCTACGTGGCACTCTCCGACGAGGCAACGAGTAGACTCAGCATGTTTATCATAACCGCTCACTGGCAGTGGGCCACCAAGGTAACCAATTTGTTTTTTTATTTATCGAACAGCAATGCGGCTGTCGAATAGTACTGCTACTGCACCAGGTAAGCACGGTATGATTAAAATTATTGGCTATTTTATGTACATGTTTTTTTGATGCATATTAATATTGAGTATTTTATTTCTTTCGGTATGAGTGGTATTGAATGTTGGAGCGGGTTATGAAAGACCGCGTCGTTAGGACAATTTGCGTAACGATAATAGTTTTTGTACTTTTATTTGTCTTTTTATTGTATTTTGCCCAAGGGTCAAGCCAGTCGCGTACATAACTGACAAACTAGATTTTCCGTTCAGACTCGAGTTCGCCTAGTAATCCCGCATGCACCCGTACACCGCGTACACTTTAGCTAGAACACCAATGCAAATGAGCCACACTGCAGAAGACGATGTCTGCACCACAACGTTCTGCCGCACACATACACCGTTGCAAGTGAAACCGCCCACCGTGGGCTAAGTGCAAGCGCTAGGCGAATGTGACCATGTCTGATCCCAGTTAGGATCAAACAGTGAATATGGAGTCGTTTCACTTCCCCCATATTCACGGTTTGGCGGGGGCAAGTTGTGGCGTGGTGTTTTGCACCAGTCACATGAGGAGGCCAAAGCATAGCTTATGCGCCTCGTCGTAGCTAAAATATCCCCCTTTCACAATCTTGGCAGCCTCGCAGGACTGCTACGCGTGATCCTAAGTAACAGCCACGCAGGGCTGTACATACGTTACCTTCACCAGGTACATGGGCTTCAAGCTCAAGTAAAGGCTCTAGCTAGGAGCCAGTCTCAGGAGCCCATGAATAGTCGTGGCAGTGCTCGCACACACTGCAACGGGATTCCTCTCCAAGCTCCTTCCTATCCTTGTAGTGATCCCCGTACCTGCAACCTCCCAGACGGTAATTAAATAAGGAAGAAAATAGTAGTAGCAGCTGCACCTTGGAAGGAAGTACAAGCTGCCACACAACATCAAAGGAAAGTAGAAGAGAAGGTTAGTAGGCAGGCAAAACATAGAAGCATAGCATTTTAGTGCAAGTAAATACGCACCTGGAGGCGTCTGATAGTGTCGCCTCGCTGCCGCTGCAAGCAGGCTATCGCTGTCCCCGACACCACTGCTTCGCTTTCTCAACCGCTCTTCGTCCGAGCCGCAGTTGTTGGCCCGCAGTATGGCCGCACCTGGAACAGAGAGAACATAGAGAAATTAGTCGACGCCTACGAGCTATGGAACGCGTCGACTTACCTTGATCCTCCGTACATCTGAGGTAGATTCTCGCCGCTCCAGGGAATAAACAACAACAGCACTGGCACTCGCGAGCGGATAACCTCAACGCGCGCTGCTGGCGAGCAGTCATATCAACTGCCGACAGCGCTGAGCGCGCGCGGCGGCTGCGTCGCGTAACGTACTTTACACGTACGTTGCGCCGGCGCAGAACGATCATTGAATAGCCGCGCTCGCGAAAGTGCCACGCAATAAGCTTCTTGTTCACTCCGTTCGGGTCCGTGTTAGCGAAAAGTCATTATTAGCGAGCAGTTGACACTCCGCTCGGGTCCGTTTGAGAAACAAGTGGCGATACCAGCCGTAGCTTTTAAAACGATACGATCGTGCAAGGAAATTAAATTGTAGTCTGAAGCGTGGAAGAAAATCTGGTAAGTGCATAAAGGTGCAGCAGCTTTTACCAGGAGGCATCCCTGCAACGAATCGTCCCCGTATCATTCCCGGCTGCGTGTGTGCGACCGCGTCGCGTGTAACGCGCCATTTTCGACAGGTGTGTATGCTGTACGCCCGCGACCGCTCTAACCGTGAGTTAGCCGCGCAAAGTATTTGCCGCGTAAGAAACCGCGCTACACCATTGTAGCTGGCGCCCTGGGCTGGCGTAAAACGCGATAAATTATTGTATTCTGTAATCTTAGTTTAAATAAACGTATTTGTTCGTATGATAAATTTTTAAATCAGTCGTTTAACTTGCACTAGCAAGCAACCCACTTCCCCCCCTTTACACTTGTACGCCACCCTGATCCCCAGTGGCGTTACAATGTATAAATGGGTGCGTCAGCGCCCGTGGTACCAATACTTACCACGGGCGCTGGCGTGCCCCTTGATTTTGACTGAAGTATTGGGTTTCAAAAAGCTGTGTGCACAATGGATGTCGCATTCGCTAACAATGGAACAAAAACACATTCAAATGCGACATTCTTAACGACATTTAGAGCGTTTTCTAGAGGATAAAGTAGATTTTGTGCGTCGATTCATTACTATGGATGAGACTTGGGTCTATCACCATGATCCTAAATCAAAACAAGGGGCCAAAGTGTGGTGTGAACCTGGTTCTTCGGCTCCGAAACGAGTTCTTATCCAGAAATCGGCCAAGAAGGTGTTAGCATCAGTTTTTTGGGATGCGAAAGGAATTTTGTTTATGGATTACTTGCTAACTGGTAGAACAATAAATTCTGAATATTATTGTAACCTTTTAGACCAGCTGAAGAAAAAAATTCGTGAAAAAAGACCCGGTTTGCAGAAGAAAAAAATCCTTATTTATCAAGACAATGCACCGTGTCACAAGAGCATTTCGACAATGGCTAAAATCCATGAATTAAAGTTTGAATTGTTGGAGCATTCACCGTATTCATCAGATTTTGCCCCTAGCGACTTCCATCTGTTTCCAGACCTAAAAAAATTCATGCGTGGAAAGCATTTTTCATCAAATGATGAGGTCATAACAGATGTGGAAGCGTATTTTGCAGCCCTTCCAAATTCTCACTTCAGGGATGGAATTCATAAATTGGAATCTCGTTGGAACAAGTGTATTAATGTTTAGGGAGACTATACTGAATAATAAAGTGTATTTCAAACCATAAAATTATGTTTTTCTTCTTGAACCGCAAAACTTATTGAATAGCCTGGTATTATCAAGTAAAAATTTTTATTTAATCATCTTTTAAAAAAGAAAGAAGGAATAGAAGCTGTAATTAAATAATACATTTACTTAATAATTATTTTTAATTCACGCAGTTCTAGGAAAAATGAATACAGATTTAACATACGTTTCAAACGTAAAATATAAATATCTTTAGCTAACATAGGTAAATAATATGCGTAAAATTCTTCAATTATTATAAATAATAGTGCTTGATCTAGATCTGCATAGCTTAAATTTTTTTTACATCTTCAAGAATTTAATTTTTCTTATAATCATAAAATTGCTCAAAAGCTATCAAGTCTTTGAGAATTCTTTTCCCTTTTTCGGTAGTTTCTTTATCGATTGAATTTTTCATAAAATTAACTATACAGCCTACAATACGATTCGCAAATCCTGCATATTTTTTTAGACAATTCATTCGTATAGAGATACACTTACGAAGCCTTTATTACAATGGGTGGTAGATTGTCAATTTTTCGCTTTTCTAAGCATAGCTATATAACATTTGAATAATTATTACTCGGTACCTTGTTTTCATTGTGTTCTTCTTCTTTCTCTTCTTATTAGGCCTCGCATGCATTTTCTCTTAAATACTTCGCATGCTCAACACTAGGTCTCTTACTGATGGCAATTGCTTTTGCATCGTAAACCCTTGTTAGATGTATGTCATTAAGTGGTAAGTATATTTTTGATGTGTTTTCAAATTCTTTATTAAAATTGTATAAATTTTGTAAATAGCCCTTCAATGTGTCCATGTGAGCCAGTAAATAGTTTTATTACAGTTTTGTTGAAACCATCTTAATATTCGAGGCCAACCATATTTTTTTTCAATTAGATACATTAGATATAGAAATAGAGTTCGTAAGATTAAGTCATTAAAATCAACATGAAAGGTAAATAAGATAGCCATTTGGTTGTTTTTCAAAAGAAAAATAACTCATTGTAGTTGCATGTATTGGGTGTACAACTATGCTTCCGCCGTTTTGCAATAGATGGCTGTAGCGGTAAGTGGTAGTTGAAATAAATAGATCATAGATGTCATACAATAAGCTTAGGTATTTGTAAACATAACGCCATCGAAATATTAGTCGATTTGTGTCTGCATCATAAAGTTATTCTCGATTCAACATGTCAGCTAACGAGCCAAATTCTCGTCATTTGCGGAAGGTTTTAATTTTCTGCTTTAATATGAAGAAATCTGCGACTGAGGCTCATTGAATGCTCTCAAATACCTATGGTGAGGCCGCTATTAGTAAAAGAACGTGCCAAGAGTGGTTTCAACGCTTCAAGAACGGCGATTTTAACGTCGAAGACCAGCATGGCGGTGGAAGAAAGAAAGTTTTCGAAGATGCAGAATTGGAGGCATTACTTAATCAAGACTCATGTCAAACGCAACAAGAATTGGCAGGATCATTGGGAGTGACGCAACAAGCCATTTCAAAACGCCTGAGAGTCATAAGAATGATTTAGAAACAAAGAAATTGGGTGCCGTACGAGTTAAAGCCGAGAGACGTTGAACGGCGTATGTGTGTTTGTAAACAGCTGCTTGCAAGGCAAAGACGAAAGGGATTTCTGCATCGCATTGAGACTGGGGACGAAAAATGGGTTTACTACGATAATCCCAAGCGCAGAAAATCATAGGGGTATTCAGGCCATGCTTCCACGTCGACGGCCAAACCGAATATTCACGGTTCCAAAGTCATACTCAGTATTTGGTGGGACCAGCTCGGCGTAGTGTATTATAAGTTGTTAAAACTGACTGAAACAATCACAGGCGATCGTTATCGGACGCAATTAATGCGTTTGAGCCGAGCATTAAAAGACGAACGGCCGCAATACAACGAGAGACATGATAAAGTGATTTTACAGCATGACAATGCTCGACCCTATGTTGCGAAAGTGGTCAAGACATACTTGGAAACTTTCAAATGGGAAGTCCTACCCCACCCGCCGTATTCTCCAGACATTGCTCCCTCGGACTATCACTTGTTTCCATCAATGGCACACGACCTGGCTGACCAGCACTTCCGGTCTTATGAAGAAGTAAAAAATTAGATCAATTCGTGGATCGATTCAAAAGATGACCAGTTTTTTCAACGCGGGATTCGTATGCTGCCCGAAAGATGGAAAAAAGTAGTGGCCAGCAATGGACAATACTTTAAATCATAAATTTATAACCAGATTTTTACAATAAAGCCTCGAATTTCGAAAAAAAACGGCGGAAGCAAAGTTGTACACTAAATATATATATATATATATATATATATATATATATATATATATATATATATATGGGTCTATGTAACCTCAGTATCTTGTTATAAGGAAAAATTAAAATAAACAATTTTATATATGTTAATAAATATAGAAAAATTTATATAAATAAAATCTACAATATTATAAGCGAAGTTAGAAATAAGAAACAATTATAAAATAGAGCGATAGGATTAAGAAATTGAAATGTAAAATAAAATACGAATAAATTCAACACCGCGAAACAGCAAGGGCATTGAACTCCAAGGTCGCTACAGTCGGCGTATATTCTATATTATACTAGTTAGACTAATAAGAAATCAAAGTACAGTTTAAAAATAAAAAAGTAAAAGAGAAAAGGCGAACACCGAAATAATTTCATATAGAATAACAAATAACGCATTTGACAAACATATAGAAAAAAAGAAAAAATGTAAAATTTAAATTAGGAAAATAGTTATTACAAATAGAAGCTAATAGAACTTTGTACCTCGAGAGAGTCAAAATTCTATGATGTTCCATGAGGGTTACTGGATGAATAAAAAATAGAATAACAATTAATTTTATAAAAATACATAGATGAAGAGAGTACACATATAGTGACAGAAAAAACAACCAGCGAAATAAATTATTTGTACATAAAAAGCGAAAAAGAAAAATTAAAAAACTTGTAAATAATAAAACAGCTTGAAATTTGCGAAAATCACGACATTGTTATACATGTAACGACGCGACCACATCTCAGTTAGAAAATAAAGAGAGAACATTCTCGAAAATATTGTAAACAATTAAATAATTGTCCATAGAAGCCCATAGAACTTTGCCTCAATCAAGGAGCGGCGAGAGTATATAAAGCCGAGTTCGTCAAGGCAGAGGACACTTGATTTTAGACTATCAAAGAAGACAGTCATAGATTAAGCTTAGCCAATGTAAGAATCATTCGCAATAAATTTTAAATTTAACATTTAAACTGATTTTAATTTCTTATAAATGTGTGAAATCAAGGCAAAGTAACAAGAAATTTACGAAACTTCCAATCGATGGCATTTTGCAAGTGCTGCAGATACCTAAGTATTAGTAACATTGTAAATTTTATATTTAAGGGTTTTATCCTTTTTTAAAAGAGATAAGATCTTTGAGTAAACCGAAGACTTTTAGGCACTTCGACACTGTGTTCGAGTGCACCGGGGTCGGGTGTTAAAATATTAAAAAATAAAAAATTGAAAAGAATAAACCGCACACGATTTCCTCTATCGAATGAGTGTGGCTGGTTTAAACACCTATGTATTAGTCTGCTGGGATAATGCATTCTCTAGCAAGTACACAGGTATAGTCTTCCTGAACGTTAAACTCTTTAAAGGCCGAACGTAAACATTGGGCGGTCAACGACCCTCGCGGCGTCTCTCTCTCAGATGTCACGCAGTGTCGTATGATTTAAAAATTTTGTATTTAAATAAAATAAAAGCTAAAACGTCGAAAAGACACATTTGTCGGAATTTAATTAATAAATTGAAGGATTATTACAAAGAACATAAATAGGATCTTGGTTGATCATGGATAAAAATTAGATCGTTAGCTTTTTAAATTAAATTAAGATAAAACACTCACACACACATGCACGGAAATTGTCAAAGAAATCGGGGTTCAGCACTCGAACGTGCACACATAAAATTAGTAAAATTCTTATACAAATGAATTAACACGTACTTTTGTGAATTTGCTATAACGTGAGAATCCGACACGTTACAACTGGCGACCGTGACAGGACTCCGATACAAAAAGACAAACAAAATAAAAGTTAACGTGCTTTTAGATGATACCAACCTACCAACATGGACTGCTGGAATCGCACACGTATGCACGACTAGCATCATTCAACGACCAGTTGGAAGAAATTGAAGAACAAACATTAAACAACCAATAATATATTGAAAATCTACGTCGAGAATAGGACATCACGGCGCAACACAATGAACATAATAAGAAGCGATTAGAAAATCTGGTAGAAGAATTTCATCTGCGCCTGGAAGGGAATACTCGGGCATTCGAACGAAAGATTGCCTACCTTTAAAAACAAAATAACAGATTGCAAAAAGAATGTGTAAGTTTAAAGAAACAATTAAAAGAGAAGGAAAGCTCGCAAGATAAAAAATTAAATGATATTATGGAAAAAATCGAAAAATTAAAAATAAAATAAATCAATTTAAAAATCAATTGGATTGTAAAATCAAAATTTATTTAAATTCATAGCAACCCAAGATTAAAATTAAGAATTAATTTGAAGACGATAAAAATAAATACGCAACATGTCATCGAGACGATCGATCGTCAAGAACCGCAAAAGGTCGTCAGAAGAAATTATATTAGAACTCGACGAAATTTTCGATAAAAACGAGAGATATGAGAAAAAGCGAAAATGGCGAACTGCTATTTGCGAAGAACCGAAAATGTTAGATGAAAATCAAGAAAATCTAGAAAAACGATATCAGGCAACAATAATTGAAGTAAAAAACGTAGAACGAATACAAAATAACATTCAAGGAGATATGCTTAAACAGTTTCAAGAAATCTTGGACGAAGTCAAAACGCTTAAAACGCGCGTCGATATTCTAGAAAAAGAAAACGACGGTTTAATGAAACGCAACACAGAGATGCAGCGCGAATTAGACGAGCTACATATACAAAATGGCAACAGCTACGCAGCAGGACAAATCATACGATACGAAATACAACCAAATCCAAGAATCGAAATACCAAAATTCAGTGGTACAGAAGGAGAACGTCCAATGCGATATTTAAAGGAAATCAAGTCGTATATGGAAAATGCTGGAGCTAATTTTAAAAACGCAAAACATTTTATTACACAATCCCTGCAGGATGCTGCAAGAGAGTGGTGGGAATTAGTAGAACGAGAAACCGACGATTTTAAAACGTTTGAAGAAAATTTTAAAGAAAGATTTTGGAACAATTCTATGCGCAGAAACGCAAAGAGAAAATTGGAGCTTGGCTGCTATACGCCCGAAGGACGATTCACACGAGTTGAATACGCAACCTATTTACTGAGCATAGCAAATGAACTTGAGTTAGATTGTCCGGAAGAGGAGATTATCGATAAAATAAGCGAGCACTTCGGAAGAGAAATACGACATACAATATTAGGACAACAAGTGAAAGATATAAGGAATCTTTTTAAAATATTGAACGATTGCGATGCAGATACTATAAGCGAAAAAAGAAAAGAAGCATGGAAGATGAAGAAGCCAACGTATACAGGGAATGCAGCCCAACAACAGAATAAAACTTATCAAAAGGGAAATACTTATGAAAATAGAAACGTGTGGACACAAAAAACAGAAAACAAAGAGACAACACATAAATCGGAAAAATATGCAGAAATCGACAAGCAGACACAAGAGATAAATAAAAAGCACGTGAAGACAGCTCTCAAAGCATATGAAAACATAAACAACATAGAAGTACAAGACGATGAAGAAAGAATAATCAATAAGCTGGGAAACGCGCATTAGTTGCATATGGTTTCTCGGACAACATAAATTCAAAAAAGAGTGAGACTTGTAAACAGCCATGTGCAACTGAAAAAATAAATGAAATTAAATATACAGACACAAATAAAATTATAAATCAAGAATTAATAAAAGAAAAAAAAACAAACGTCGCAGAAAATCGTACAAACAAAATGCATGAAAACGTAAAAAGTAGTAAAAATGACTACTATACGAAACATGCAGAACTCGCAAACAAGCGAGATATGTCTTTTAAAACATCTTCAAAGGAAAGAGAAGACGAAAATAAACAAAAATAAATTAAAACAATACAAAATTTAAATAAATTAATCAATACAGATGTAACACGATTTAAGCAAACGTTTGATTTCAATAAATACATATTTTTAAACCAAATTAATCAAGAACAAAGATTCGAAAACGAAAACATAAATGTATATTCAATTTTTGAAAATCCGAGAGAACTTCTATACGACGTGGAGCCGCTAGGAACTCAACAAACGTGTAAACGCTGTCCGGATATACCCTTAATGATTGAGGGGGTAAGGGCTAACGCACTCATCGATTCAGGCAGCAAAGTAACTTGTAACGCGGAACAATTCTATAATGAAAATATCAAACTTTTTAAAAATAAACCAACACTGCCTATTACAGGAAAAGTTATACGCGGTGCAACGGGGACAAAATCTACACGCCTCAAAAAACAAGTCATTTTAGAAACAAAATTCGGTAATTTAAAAACGAAATTAATATACATTGTAGTTCCAAAGCTTACAAGGCAATGTATTCTTGGATACGATACACAAAAAAGTTAACATATGCTTTTAGATACAAGAAATAAAAAAATTTTAATAGAGATTAATGGCAAGGACGAGATCGTCAAATAGACTGACGTGATCCTGGAAAGCCACTAATATAAAAGCTTTAAAATCGAACTCAACGAATGTGAAGAAAGACAAAACATTAAAGACTCATGCGTGAAAGAAACGCAGAATACGCTACAATTAACAACAAAAGAAATTGATAATAAACTTACAGAATATCATGAGCTAACACTCGAACAAAAAGGGGCATTAGAAACCTTAATAAATAAATATAAAAGCATTTTTCGCAAAGAACCAGGACGTATAAAAACATACGAGCATTAATTAAAGTTAAGAGACGATCGACCATTCTTTATCAAGCCGTATGCAATACCAATGGGCTATCGCAAGAAAGTTAGAGCTGAAATTGAAAAAATGACAAAAATGGGAATTATCCGCCGATCTACGAGCCCATAAATAAGCCCCATAGTTGAAGTTATAAAGAAGAATAAGAGCGTGCGTTTATGTCTAGATGCACAAAAGCTCAACGTAAAACTTATACATGATTATGAAGCGCCACCCGGTATAGAGGAAATTTTCCAAAACTGTAAAAGCTCTAAATACAGTCTGTCAAGTAAGAGCGTGGTCGACTTTACCGACAGGTAATAAAAGATTTTGCTCTAATTTTCTTCGCAAGCCGATAGAGAAAAGCTTTGTCCTTAATGCATTGTCAACAAAAATTCAGTTATCGTTAATCTTTTGAAAGAGAATTACGTTAAACGCCATGAGTGCTAAGTACGCGTCGCGCTACGAGGCTGTGTTCATTTGCATCCACCCGAAAGGTCCCAAAATGTCGTAATCAGCGGCTGCTTAATGTATGAGAAAGTCGAAGGCATTTGTACAGAAGTGGATACAGCGATATCAAGTGGCTAAAAATGTCGATGATTTACCATAACGTGGCTCGATAGGAAAAGTGAACAAAAAAGATGAAAAAAGAATAGTGAATCTGTTTTCGCGGAATCCTGCTTTAACACTGCGGCAAGGACAAGCAAAATTAATGGCAAAAGGTTTAGATATATACTACGAAACTATCCGAACCTATCTTCGTACTCATCATCTGAAATGGCGCAACACAATGAAGAAGCCTCAGTTGACTGAAAAACATCTGACAAAGCGACTCGCTTGGGCGCATGAGAATATTGATAGAGATTTTGGAAATGTTATTTTTACTGATGAATGTTCTATATGGGCACGTTCTGTCCTCACGCGAGCCTGGTCAACTTCCACCAATAGGCTTGTTCAGCGGACCGTAAAACATGGAATAAAGGTGCATCTTTGGGGCTGCTTCTCAAAGCAGGAATTCGGCACTTTGCACCTCTTTACTGACAACCTAAATGCCGTGAAAATGATAAAAATCTACAAAAAGGCTTTACTGCCATCTGCCAAACAATGGTTCATCACAAAAAATGAAGATTGGATTCTGCAGAAGGACAACGATCCTAAACACCACAGCAAGCTCTGTACTCAGTGGAAGACTCAATCTGGCATCGTGACATTGGATTGGCCGTCACAGTCGCCCGATGCAAACCCTATTGAAAATGTGTGGGCATATATTAAACAAAAGCTTCGTGGAAGACGCACATACACTTTGAAGCAGTCGTCTTACGAAATTCGTCGGATCTGGAGATCCTTGCCACTAGAATACGCCGTCAAATTAGTGGAAAGCATGCCTCGGAGATGCCAGGCAATTATCGACGCCGGTGGTGACTGGACACGTTATTGACCGAATTACATCATTGTTTCTAATGTGTACAATGTATATATAAATATGAAAGTTTCATCAAATAAATTTTTTTATAAATTAACATGACCACGCTCTTACTTGATAGACTGTACATATCGACGATGGATCTCGTTAGTAGCTTTTGGCAAGTGCCGTTAAGTGAAGAAAGCAAAAAATACACCGCATTTATTATCGACAACAAAGTTATGGAGTTTACTGTCGTGCCTTTTGGTCTATCGACGAGCAGCGCAGCTCCCATACGAGGATTAGACTTCGCCATTGGCGAATTAAGAAACTCAATTATACCTTTCGTGGATGATTTATTATACATATCTGAGAAATATGAAAAACACTTTCAACATCTCGAAGCGTTGTTCAAAAAAGCCACGAAGTGTAATTTTACATTAAGCTTTAAAAAATCACACGTTTTGAAAAAAGAAGTAACCTTTTTAGGGTATATTTTAACAACGAATGGTATTAAACCGCATTCAGAGAAACTTGAAATAATAAAAAATTTCAAAACGTGCATTTCTTTACCAAAAAATGTAAAAGAATTACAAAGCTTTTTAGGCTTCGTAAATTTTTATACTAAGTTTACAAAAAACTACGCAAAGGAAACGATACCGTTGTTAAAATTATTAAAAAAGGAAACACCGTACTCTTGGAGACAAGAACAAGAGGACGCATTTGAAAAAATAAAATTATTATTTGAAGAAAATATTATGTTAAAATTTGCAAAACAAGACGAACCATTCATTTTAACGACATATGTAAGCGAACACGCGTTTGGGGCCGTGCTATCGCAAATGAATACCGAGGGTGAAGAGGCAGTCATGACCTTCATATCACGTACACTCAAAGGATCTGAAATATATTATTTTACAACAAAAAAAGAAATGCTAGCCGTAGTGTGGGCACTAAATAAACTCGACACTTACTTAAGAGGTTTGAAAAAAATTATACAACGAACTGACCACGAAGCACTAATATTTTTGAAAAGCTGTCGCTTCGGAAATGCAAGATTAAAAAGATGGAGTTTAGCAATACAAGATTTCAACATTGAATGACAATATCTAGCCGAAAAAAAAAATATTGTAGCAGACATGCTTAGTCGTAGCTTCGAACCAAATAATACAAATGAAATAAACATTGCGAAATTGGATAAGTGTTACGTTGTGGATAAAACAAACAATGTATAAGATAATTTATAAGATTTTTGTAACCTAGAATTAATTAATATCTATTTTTGACCATAAACCTCTTGTGTATTATTTGCAATTTAGAATTTAACACTTAAAGTTAAAAAAAAAGAAATAAATATAATATACATAAAAAACTACCGCTAAAATTTGTCAAGCAAATTTTGTACATAGTAAAATAAATATGTACTTTTTCTGCTCCGATTATGTTTGTGTTATGAAGGATTAGTATCTAAGTAATCGAGTCAAAATAATGTAAACTGTAACGGGGTAAATTTATCTTCTCCCGTTAGCAACGCAGGGCCTTCCTCTGGTCCTGCTTTAACTCTATGTGTGCGTGAGAGGCCTTGCCTAAGGCCTCGCGGCCGGTATTGCTCCCACCGGGCTCGGCTGTTCAGTATGTGTGCCAGCGATCGCCAACCCGCGGAGGCGGCGGTATTCGGGATAGGGACGCTGTAGGGAAGAAAAAATTAAGAACGCACTGACTCAGTGCTAAAATGCTTCTTTAATAAGTAAACACAAGCAAAACAATACAAAAAGTAATAAATTATCGCGGAAAGGTCTGATTACGCGACGAGCAATTAGTATTGCCTCACGCGCAATACTAACCCACAAGGTGCGCATTGCGCATGCGCACCTTCTTTGCTTCGCGCGGCTACACACACACGTGTAGTCTATGGACGGCAGATATAGAGAGAGCAGTTCCCTCTCTATACTGCCGTAGTCCGTGACTGCTCGAGTGAGAGCGTCTCTTACTCTCACTCGTCGCTGCAGTCTATGGTTAAGCGAGAGAGCTCGTTACTCTCGCTCAACTGCGTGCTCGCAGGTTGTACAAGTAAGAGTGGCTTTCTCTTACTCGTACGCCTATTCTATAATAGTGCGAGAGAGAGATCAATCCTCTCACTCGCACTCGCGCGGCCTAATCGAGTTTGAGTTACGCGGGCTCGCGCGTAACTCTACTATATCTAAATATGCCTGATGCGATCGCACACGCGTCAGAAAAACTAAATGTAATATATTCGCAAACTAAATTATTACGAATAAGTGGCCACTTACTTTATTGCGCTCTTTTATTCTGCTACCGAAAAAACCCGAAGGATCGCCTCGTTCTGCTAAAGAAACTCCTGACGTAAAAATCTGACACGTGCGGCTAGTACAATGGCTCGGACGAGAAGAAGGCTTAAGGGAAGGGCTCCTTCTTCCCCTCTCGCCTATCGGTTTTCCCGCGTAGCGCTATCGATTCTTGATCGATAGCGCCACGTTTCGGTATGCCGCGGATTCTCGCGCCTTTTCCCGCGTCAAGCCCTCGGTCGCTTGATCGCTGGCGCCGCATATAGTCTAGCCGCGAACTCTATTTTTCTCGCCTATGGCAGGTGGCTTAACCTCTATAAGCCACCTGTCACAAAACATATATAAGACTAAACTCCGAAACAAAAAAAAAAAAAAAAAAAAAAAAACAATCTGAATAGAAATACTGATGAATCGAAATAAAATTTTAAATTCAATTAAGATAATAAAATTTGAATCTCAATTTAAAATTTTATTTCGGGGGCAATGTAACCTCTGTATCTTGTTATAAGGAAAAATTCAAATAAACAATTTAATATATGTTAATAAATATAGAAAAATTTATATAAATAAAATCTACAATATTATAAGCAAAGTTAGAAATAAGAAACAATTATAAAATAGAGCGATAGAATTAAGAAATTAAAATGTAAAATAAATTACGAATAAATTCAATACCGCGAAACAGCAAGGGCATTGAACTCCAAGGTCGCTACAATCAGCGTATATTCTATATTATACTAGTTAGGCTAATAAGAAACCAAAGTAGAGTTTAAACATAAAAAAGTAAAAAAAAAAAGGCAAACACCGAAATAATTTCATATAGAATAACAAATAACGCATTTGACAAACATATAGAAAAAAAAAAAAAATGTAAAATTTAAATTAGGAAAATAGTTATTACAAATAAAAGCTTATAGAACTTTGTACCTCGAGAGAGTCAAAATTCTATGATGTTCCATGAGGGTAACTGGATGAATAAAAAATAGAATAACAATTAATTTTATAAAAATACGTAGATAATTAGAGTACAAATATAGTGACAGAAAAAACAACCAACGAAATAAATTATTTGTACATATAAAGCGAAAAATAAAAATTAAAAAACTTGTAAATAATAAAACAGCTCAAAATTTGCGAAAATCACGACATTGTTATACATGTAACGACGCGACCACATCTCAGTTAGAAAATAAGGAGAGAACATTCTCGAAAATATTGTAAACTATTGAATAATTGTCCATAGAAGCCCATAGGACTTCGCCTCAATCAAGGAGCGGCGAGAGTATATGAAGCCGAGTTCGTCAAGGCAGAGGACACTTGATTTCAGACTATCAAAGAAGACAGTCATAGATTAAGCTTAGCCAATGTAAGAATCATTCGTAATAAATTTTAAATTAAACATTTAAACTGATTTTAATATCTTATAAATGTGTGAAATAAAGGCAAAGTAACAAGAAATTTACGAAACTTCCAATCGATGGCATTTTGCAAGTGCTGCAGATGCCTAAGTATTGGTGACATTGTAAATTTCATACTCAAGGGTTTTATCCTTTTTTAAAAGAGATAAGATCTTTGAAGAAACCAAAGAATTTTGGGCACTTCGACACTGTGTTTGAGTGCACCGGGGTCGGGTGTTAAAATATTAAAAAATAAAAAATTGAAAAGAATAAACCGCACACGATTTCCTCTATCGAATGAGTGTGGCTGGTTTAAACACCTATGTATTAGTCTGCTGGGATAATGCATTCTCTAGCAAGTACACAGGTATAGTCTTCCTGAACGTTAAACTCTTTAAAGGCCGAACGTAAACATTGGCCGGTCAACGACCCTCGCGACGTCTCTCTCTTAGATGTCACGCAGTGTCGTATGATTTAAAAATTTTGTATTAAAATGAAATAAAAGCTAAAACGTCGAGAAGACACATTTGTCGAAATTTAATTAATAAATTGAAGGATTATTACAAAGAACATAAATAGGATCTTGGTTGATCATAGATAAAAATTAGAACGTTAGCTTTTTAAATTAAATTAAGATAAAACACACACACACATACACGGAAATTGTCAAAGAAATCGGGGTTCAGCACTCGAACGTGCACACATAAAATTAGTAAAATTCTAAAACAAATGAATTAACACACACTTTTGTGAATTTGTTATAACGTGAGAATCCGACACGTTACAATATATACAGGGTGCGTACGATATTTGGGCACAACTTGAGAGTAAAATTAATAAGCTTGTATTTTTAATAAAATTTAATGAAATTTTAGGAATTTTTTATACTAAGTTATCTCTATCAAAGTTTTTCTACGGCGTAGTACGGGAGACTCGTTGTCTCCCTCGTACTCGCAGTAGACGCGGCGCGCTGGAGTGGAAGAGTGCTCACCCTCGCTCCAACGGGCTCTGTGCGGGAGAGCGTTCTTCTCTCTCGCACCCGTACGTTTAACGGCGCGCGCGAGTGAAAGAGGCCTTTCTCTCTCACTCTTATGGGCGTAGTGCGGGAGACGTTGTTTCTCTCTCGCACTCGTATAACACGCTGCGTGCGGGAGCCGTTTTCGCGCCTTACATTCGCCTTAACGTCTGCGCTCCTCGTGCATGTCAATTGTAATTTATTTTTTTGTATTCTTTTGTTTTATTTATTTAATTTATTATTTGTTATATCTTTTTTATTAAATTATTTTATTTATATATTTCGTTTATATTCTTTCTTTCTTTTTCTCCTGTATTATCTTTTTTCCTGTGTTCTTTTTAAAATTGTTTTGTTTTTCTTTCAGTGCGAGCTTCTTTCGCTTAATTTATTTGAATTTTTTTTCTTTTTTAAACTTATTTATTTTTCTTTTTGCTTTTTAATTTTTTCCTTTTTTGATTATTTGCGCGACGAGAAGCAGTCAGCTCTCCTCCCGAATACCGCTCTCTCCGAGATTCAACTAGCCAGGTGAGGACGACACACGAGCCGCGCAACGACGATTGCGCGGCGTTGTGACGGGTATGTTGGGTCCGTAGACCGGCTTCTCGAGCCTGGACCCAGGAGCAAAGTCGTCCGAGACTTTAGCTTCCTAAAAGGGAACGCAAAGGGCATTTTTGTACCTTTTGCGAATTGCGCGTCCGCCGAAGCTAATTGCACCCGTGGCAGGGTAACGTTTAATTTGCCACCCCGTTACAACTGGCGCCCGACGTGGGGCTACGTCGGAACACGTCTGCCGCACTACGCCTATAAGAGTGAGAGAGAAAGGCCTCTCTCACGCGCGCGCGCCGTTTAACGTACGGGTGCGAGCGAGAAGAACGCTCTCCCGCACGGAGCCCGTTGGAGCGAGAGAGAGAGAGCGCCCTCCCACTCCTGCGCGCTGCGTCTACTGCGAGTACGAGGCAGACAACGAGTCTTACGTACTGCGCCGTAGAAGTGAGAGAGAAAGCGCTCTCCCACTCTTGCGCGCCTGTCCTTACGCGAGTGCGAGAGAGAACGCAACTCTCTGGCATTGTTTTTACTCGGGTGGGAGATAAAGGTCTCTCCCACTCGTGCGCGCTCCGTATATGCCGCGAGTGCGAGAGAGAAAGCGACTCTCCCGCACTGCTGCCACTAGAGTGAGAGAGATACCGCTCTCTCACTCACGCGCGCTTATGCTTCTATAGGTGCGAGAGAGAACGCAATTCTCTCGCCCTGTCTACGAGAGTAAGAGAGATAGCGCTCTCTCACTCGCACGAACTGCGTACAATACGAATTTGCTAAAGAACGGAGTAACCGGCGGAGGTTACTCCTTCGCAAATAAAACAAAAAAATCTACGCGCGAAAGGTTTAAGTTTTAACGAATTTACTTTTGGCTGGCCAGCCGCGCACGCTAAAAGGAGAGTCAAAGGCAGTGAGGGCGAAGAGGCGACGTGCCGTCGCCCTGCGCAGCTATCTCGATAAATCCCGGTCACCGGTGGACGAGGGTTTCCACCTCTTCCCCTAGTTGCAGATTGAGGATAGCGGCTGGTAGCCGCTCCAACTCTTCCAAGGTTGTCTCCAATGCCATGGCTTCGAAGTTCCGCCTGCAACAGAAGGGATTTAGGCTTACCCCATTTTTATGGAGAAGGAGGGAAGTGAAAAGAAGGAATAAGAAAAAGAGAAAAAACTTAAAGAACCGGACGGATAGGGAGATAGAAAGAAAAAGGGAGAAAAAAAAAAAGTCGACTAGGATCGACGAAAAGCGCTCGGGGGAATGCCCGAGATCGCGTGGCGCGGGGAGGGCCGGTGGCCGATCGGATTCGGGGCGACCCTGACGAAAACTACAAGCGCTTCTTCGTGCCTCTCGGTCTGCCCCGGGTGCGAATCTGAGGGGTCCGCACGCTTGCACCCTTCCGCGGTCTACCCCTTCTCCTTTTCGGCTCAGGGTCGGCCTCGGACGGATTAGGCTTGGGTCCGACGGGCTCCGCTGAGCCTTCGCTCGTCGGCGGTGGCTTGGACGCTGGAGCCGGGGCGCTCGCTAACGGCGGGTCGCTCGTCACCTGTTCTTCCCCCGGTGGTTGGGGCTCTCGGTGTACCTCGGTGGGGTCGACTTCGTCTTCTTCAGGCGCTTGCCCACCGTAGTACGTCTTTAAATGTTCAGCGTGAACTAAATCTTCAAGCTCACCTCGCTCGCTGATGAGCTTGAAGTAGTTGGAGCCCCTAGTCTCCACTATCCAATAAGGACCTATGAATTTCGGCGCTTATTTGGCCGTCACGCCTCGAGCGGCTGAGAAAAGTACGCGATTCCGCTTCCAGACGCGATCTCCGACCTTGAACGGTACCTCACGCCTTCTATCGTCGTAGAGGTTTGCCTGCCTGGCCTGCGCGTCGCGGAAACTCTCCGCGGCGCGATCGAGAAGCAGCGGGAGGTTTTGCATCCTTGTGCTCCACGCTTCTCTGCTCTCGTCGGCAAGCTTATCGATCGCCTCGCGCTCTTGTGCGCGCCTTGAGGTTCCAGGAGGCGTCGGCTGCCGGCCGTAGTTGAGCACTGCAGGGCTCAGGCCGGTTAGGCTTTGCTCAGCCGTGTTCAGGGCGAAGACGAACTCAGGGAAATGTTCATCCCATAAATTATGATTGCCTGCAACGAACGAGGCAATCATCGTCTTGAGGGTCCGGTTCACTCGCTCCACTGGGTTGGCTTGTGGATGGTAAGGCGGAGAGTTAGCGTGAGCTATTCCTGCCGCCTCTAAATACTGATCCAACGCTTGGTTTTTGAACTCCGTGCCGTTGTCCGAGAGGAAAACCTCAGGAGCGCCAAAGCGTAAAACGACCCGCTCGTTAAGCTCGCGGATTATCGTTTTCGCGTTCGCTTTCTGGATCGGCACGGCTTCAACCCAGCGGGTGAACAAATCCTGAAAGACCAGGATATATTTAAACCCTTTAGCGGAACGGGGAAGTGGGCCGGTTATGTCGGCTGCCACGACCTGCCACGGCCGGTCGGTTGTCCTACGGCCCATGAACCCAAAGGGAGCTCGCTGCTCTACCTTACAGCGCTGGCACACTAGGCATTTGCGGACATATTCCCGAGCGTCGTCGTAGAATTGTGGCCAGTAGTATGCTCTGGCCACCCGCGCGAAAGTCTTTTCGCGGCCTAGGTGTCCCGCTGTTGGGTCGTCGTGGCATTCTCGTAACACCGTTTGCCGCTGTTCTTTCGGCACGACTAACTTCCATTCCTTATCATCGCCTATAACTCCGTCGATCTTGTCGGCGTGGCGATGAGCGTACAAATTTTCCCCAACGAGCTTCCATTTAGAGTGCTCGTTAGGCTCCTCAGAGACGTTGCGGACCCAAGCGAGATACCACTCGTCGGCAGTATTTTCCGACCAGGCAAGAGAGGAAAGAGCGACTTCATCTTCCTCAAACATGCGAGACAACGCGTCTGGCACGTGGTAAAGTGCTTCTTTTCGGTGCTCTACCTCGGAGCAGTGAGCTTGGAGCTCTAGAGCCCATCTCGCCAGTCTGCTGGTGGGGTTCTTCATTGAGCACAGCCAGCGCAAGCTGCTGTGGTCAGTGATCACCTTAAATTGGTGCCCCTCGATGTATGGACGAAACTTCTTTACGGCCCATACAACTGCCAGACATTCTCGCTCGGTCACGCTATAATTCCGCTCGGCGGAGTTAAGGGTTCTGCTGGCAAACTCTAGCACCCTTTCTTCGTTCTCAACGATTTGCAGCAACACCGCTCCTATGCCCATGTCGCTGGCATCAGTGTGGATAACGTATCCATCACCTAGCGGAGGACACTGTAGAACTGGGGCAAAGACGATCATCGCCTTTAAAACTTCGAAGGCGCGCTGCTGCTCTTCGAGCCATTCAAACCTTTGGCTCTTCTTCGTGAGGCGGGTTAACGGTTCGGCGACCGTGGCACAGTCTTTCATAAACTTCCTATACCAGGACGCCATTCCGAGGAAGCGTCTCAGCTGCTTGAGATTCTTAGGGGGTTGGGGGGGGGGGGGGTAGTCCCTGACTGGGGTAGCCTATACGAAGTTATAGTCACATTTATGCATGTCCTCAAATACCGTACGCACCCTGTATATATATATATATATATATATTTATTTATTGATTTAAAATTTTAATTTAATAAAATGATTGAATAAATTAACGGTCGTTCGACGATTCAATCACATCTTCTTGATTTTTGCCTATAAATAATATGTTTTTCAAATTTTTCAATTTTCACTTCAATTTAAAGCCTTAAAATTGTGAGGATACGTGATATTAACAAAATGAAATAACTAATTTTCTACATAGTATTGCTTGCAGCCTTTATTTTCATTTTAATACAATAATCATGAAGAATTTTATCAATAATCATAAATAATAATATAATATCAACATAATAATGATCTTGTGAATAATTTTATAAAATTAAAATTTCAAATAGGCATGATAAAATAAAAAGGCACTTTTATTCAAATATTTTATGAATTAAAGTAGTAATAATAAACCCATATGTATCAAAATATTTTTATATAGAACTCATGTAGTTCTTTCCGCGCAAAGCCTGGCCGTCGGATCGCCGTGGCACGCGAAGGAAGGGCTTACGAAACCTTTCTTAGAGATTGTAAAGAGTAATTTCGGATTGTTATTAAATAAATAACCTATTATTTCATAATAATATTAAGGTTTGTTTAATTTACAAAATATAATATTATAAATACAAAATATAATATAAATACTCAATACATTTTAACAAAATATTTTAAGTATAATAAAGCGTCGCCATTGGTTTTATAAAATCTTTAGATAATAAATAAGCAGCATAAGGTTGAGTTTGATAAAACATTCATAAATTGAAACATTCATAAAATAATAAAATAATATAATAAATAGGTAATAACAAAAATTTCTTTTGTAAACAAACAGAATATATAGTTAGTTTCTGTATCTAATTACAGTAAAAATTATAAGATAATATCTACTTGATGATTTATAATGATTAAATGATTAACTTTCACTGAGTATACAATAATAATTTTTTTTATACTCTACATAACCAAATAATATGTATGCAAAATATTTATTTGGTTTTATATTTAATTTTGATTCATTATATCTTTTTATATAATTGAATTATACGCTAATACCAAAGGCGCATTTTATAGTTAAAATGAGGTTGACATTTATAGTATTATTTTGTAAATATGTGAGATAAATAAAGAGTAAATCGAAAAAGAATCGTTATTTTGCATAATTAAAATGTTAATTAAAAAACTTAAATATATTATGATAAATTATTATGATAATAATACATATGATAACTGAAATTTTTATTTATAAAACAATCGATATTAAATTATTCAGATTTTTCCAGATTTTTCTTAAAAATTTTGTATTCAGAAATTTAAATGAAATTTTAAAGCTACTTAATAAATTTTAGCTTAAATATTATCAACAAATATCATATTATTTAATTTCTAAAAGGGAAATCAAGTCATCCTTTTTACGCGAAGTCGGCCGTCGGATTACCGAGGTATGCGAGTGATCGTATTACGAATGCAGCGACAAATTTTACGTCACCGCGATAAGATAACATGGAAATTTTTCTCCTTTCTCTCTCTTATTTTTTGTTATAACTTGATTAATGAAAATTAATTAAATAAATAAATAATAATAATTATGATAACTTGAGCGCAGGACGAAGATAAATAACGAATGATGTATATATAAATAATATATAATATAAAAGTATGATATTAAAAATATATTTTATACATATATATAATATAAAAACATATTATTAAATATATATATATATATATATATATATATATATATATACAGAGTGCGTACGGTATTTAAGGACAACTTGAGAGTAAAATTAATTAGCTTGTATTTTTAATAAAATTTAATGAAATTTTAGGAATTTTTTATACAACGTTAAATTAATATATGGCTATAAAGTTATTCAATAGAATCGCCATTAGCAGCAGCAACCTCTTTGATCCGGGCCCGGAAACGATTACATGTTCGAATCGAATGCTCCTTGTTCATATTGACCATAACGGCATTAATAGCAGTCTTCAGCGAAGAAGTGGTGTTATGAGGACGCTTATTGGTCTCACGCACAACTACGCCTCATACGTAATAATCTATAGGATTAAGGTCTGGGGAGCTAGGTGGCCATAGGTTCGGTGTTATGTGGTCATGAAAATTTTCGGCCATCCAATCTTGTGTCGCCATCGCTTTATGTAAAGGAGCAGAGTCTTGTTGAAAAATGTATGGTCTGCCTCCGCTTACATTGTCTATCCAGGGTTTAACTACCGTCTCCAAAACCTCGATGTATGCAGCAAAGTTCACTCGAAGTCCTTGAGTAAAAAAGTGTGGTGGCATAACATGTCCTTCGTTGCTGACAACACCTAAAACCATAACAGTGGCTGGAAACTTTGTGTGCATAACAACAGAAGCCTTCGTAGGATTTAAACATAGCCATCTGTCATTTCTGTGACTGGTCTTTTGATCTTGGTCAACATTTTTTTCGTCGGAAAGAAACCATAACATTTTGGGCGCCTCAGGGTGTTTAATTTTGTTTAAAAGACGTTTTGATCGGAGAACTCTCTGTTCCCGTGTTCGTTGCGACATAAACTGTCCTCTGCGCATCACGTAAGACTTATACCGAAGGTCTTCGTGGACAACTCTACGAATAAGGTGCTCAGAAACATGAAGCTCACTCGCAAGGACCCTCATTGATTTTGAAGGGTCCTCGTCTATGATCGCGTGCACTTGCTCTAAAAATTCTGCAGATCAGACAGTGTTAGAACGTTGTTTGTGCTTTTTGCGTTTTGCAACCGATTCTGTATCGCCTCCTGATGCTTCCAATTCACGGCGAACCTTATGCACGAATGAACGGGCGCAATTAAGAAAATTAGAGATCTCTAAATCTGTAAGGTTCGCACATATAGCCACGATGACAGCATGTCTCTTTATTTCTTAAATGATGTTGTAGTCCGCAATTTCTTATCTAAAAAGAAAAAAAAAATAAAAAAAAAAATTCGCGAAGTTACAGTCACATTTATGCATGTCCTCAAATACCGTACGCACCCTGTATATATATTGTCACAGGTGGCTTATCGAGGTTAGGCCGCCTGCCATACAATGCGAGATAGAGTTTGCGGCGCGACTATACGCGGCGCCATCGATCAAGCGATCGATGGCTTGACACGGGAAAAGGCGCGAAAATTCTAGGCGTACTGAAACGCGGCGCTATCGATCAAGAATCGATAGGAACGAGCTCTCTTGCTCAACCATAGACTGCAGTGTCGAGTGAGAGGGAGAGACGCTCTCACTCAGGCAGTCACGGACTACGGCAGTATAGAGAGGGAACTGCTCTCTCTATATCTGTCATCCGTAGACTACACGTGTGTGTGTGATCGCGTGAAGCGAAGAGGAGGCGCATGCGCAGTGCGCACCTCGAGAATTAGTATTGCGCGTGAGGCAATACTAATTGCTCTTCGCATTAACGGATCTTTTCGCAATAATTTATTACTTTTTGTATTATTTTTGTTGTCTTATTTATTAAAGAAGCAGTTAGCACTGAGCCGGTGCATTCTTATTTTTATTCTCTACAGCGTCCTTATCCTGAATACCTCCGCCTCCGCGGGTGTACCAATCTAGCATTGCCACACAAACTGAGTAGTCGAGCCCGGTGGAAGCAACACTGGTCGCGGGGCCTTAGGCAAAGTCCCACACACACAATCAAAAAATAAAAGCAGGACCAGAGGAGGTCCTGCGTTGCTAGCGGGGCGTAAATAAATATACAAAAAGTAAAAAATATATAAAAGTAAGTAATAATAATATATAAAGTAATAAATATATAAAAGTTAGTGCTAGTGTAAAGTGATATATAAATAAAATAAATGAAGTAATGAAAAAATAAATTAATTGCGCGAATAAATAAATAAAAACGAATAAAATAAAAAAATAATAAATAAAATAAACAAAAGATAAATAATGTAACGGGGTAAATTTATTTCCACCCGTTAACAACGCAGGACCTTCTTCTGGTCCTGCTTTATTCTCGGTGTGTGTGAGGGGCCTTGCCTAAATCCCCGCGACCGGTGCAGCTCCCACCGGGCTCGGCTGCTCAGTATGTGTGCCAACGATCGGTTCTTCGTAATCTGCGGTTCTTTCGTAATCGCTCGAAACACGTGCGGCTCTTACAAATGCTCGGACGAGAAGAAGGCTTGAGGGGAGGGCTCCTCCTTCCCCTCTCGCCTATCGGTTTTCCCGCGTAGCGCTATCGGTTCTTGATCGATAGCGCCGCGTTTCGGTACGCCGCGGCTTTTCCCGCGTCAAGCCACCGATCGCTTGATCGATGGCGCCGCGTATCGTCTCGCCGCGAACTCTATTTCTCTCGCCTATGACAGGTGGCTTAACCTCTCTAAGCCACCCGTCACAATAAAGCGAAATAAAATGAAAGAGAGTAAAATAAAATACATACATGCGGATTAAAAAATTAGTAAAATGAATAGAAATGAATGAAAAATAATAAAATATGCGAATAAATAAAAGAAAAGCGAATAAAATTAAGTAATAATAAATCAAAATCAAAGAAAAGAATAAAAAAAGTGAATAAATAATAAAGGTAGTAAATAAATAATAAATAGTAAAATAAAAGGAATAAATAATAAAAGAAGTAAATAAATAATAAATACTGAATAATATAATAGAAGATAAGAATAAAAGAAGAACTAAATAAAATAAATAAATAAAAAGATAAATGCAATAAAATCAAGTGAAAAAGTGAAATGAAATATATATGCAAAAGAAAATAGAAGAATAAATGAATGAATAAATAAAAGAGTAATAAATAAAGTAAAATAAAGTAAAAAAAAAGAAAGTAAAACGAAATATATACATAAATGCTAGTAAACGCGATAATGATAAAAAGGAAAGTTACGATAATAAATAAAAAGTGAGAAATAAGTGACAAGTGTAATTAAGTGTTTGTAATGGAGTAAATTATCTCTGTGAAAACAGTGAAAAAAAAAGTTTACTGTTATAGAGTAGAGTGAAACGATTGATTAGATATATAAAAAAAAAAAAAAATTAGACATAATATTAGTATAAAGATAATAAATTAACATAATGACATTTTATATTAAGGTGCTAAATAAAATACATAAAAAAAGATAGCAATGAAAATTAAGAGGAGAAAATAAAATAAATTAATTGTAATAAAAATAAGCAAAAACATTAATTAAATTTAATTACAAAATTAAATTAATTAAGGGGTTACCCCCAGTTGTAGCTCAACAAAAAGGCCTTTTTCATGAATTTTTTTAAAGAAAACCACCAAACTTTTTCAAACGATTATTATATCATCTTAAAGAATACATCTTGTAGAACTTTCAGTAATTTTTTTATTGCAAAATATTACATTGTTAAGTGGCAAATGGCCGCCAATGAAATAGTGTTTTTTATTTATACGGTTTGCGGTAATTAACATTGCGGCAAAGTGGATCATTTGAAACAAAAAATGTGGATAGATTTAGTTAAATCTAAATATAAACTAGTCTTTAATCAAAGGATTTAAAAAAATATTTATTTTTCACAAAATGGCGTACAGTCAAAGTTAATGGTTTGATTTTAACGAAAAAATTGAACGATTAAAGACTACATTTTTATGTATTAAATAAGCCTGCAAAATTTCAAGGAGATCGTTTTATTAGTGTTTGAGTAATCTTAGTCACCGACTTCAGAAATGCCATTTCGAGAAAAACGCGTTTAAAGTTTTAATTGCCGGTTTTTACACAACGGATTCTTCTCTTTCAACGCTCATATCTCAGTCAATTTTGTTCGGATCAACTTGAAATTTCCAGGTCATATTCTCAGATACTTATACTTTAAAAAAATGCAATTAACAAAAAATCGATTTTTTCAAAATCGCAAGTGGGGGTAACCCGTTAAATTAATTGAAATAAAAAGGATTAATGTTCGTAACCAATATAACTTGCATCACTATCTTGCATACATTGAAGTAACATTGAAAAAGACATGCAATTGTATGAGAATTTAACCGATGATACATTGGATTCAGGAGTTATTGCGTTGACGAGAAAAGGTCCAAGACCTGATCCTTGTTGGCTCAAATAGAATTATGCGCTGCTTGAGCACCGTCGACCAGCAAGCCGTGAGTGTTTTCGCAGACGAGAGTATTTCTCAGCCGAGTTAGCCATAACGTTGCTGCCGAATGGACGAGAGCAGAAAGCAATAAATTAAGGAAAATTTTTCAAAAATTAAATATCACAACTAATGTACTATTCATATCACCCTCAGACTCGTTTTCAAGATGCCGTAGGGGTTGACGCACCTGACTCATAACTGAGTTTGTCGTGTGTTAAGATCCTTACGATCTAGTTAATGAGCGGCAGGTAATAACCTTTTAATCCGAAGTAAATCTCACGAAATAGTTGGTAAGGTAATGAAACAAGATTTGCTCTTTCCATATCGATTAGGGAAAAACGAGTAAGATCATAACGTTTATCAATGAAAAGAAGATTTTTCTATCCTTAAATCCCGACATAGCCGTAACGTTATTTTGATATAGCACACATTAGGAGGCAATGTCCTTTCTGGTATTCCCTCCTAGTCGGCAAGTATATGATTTCGACCACCACTGAGAATTAAAGTATCGGCAGAGGGGTCACCATAAATCGAATCTCTCCCCAAATAAAACCTAAAAGTTCTCTGAACTAAAATATCGGTTCGCAATAACACTAACAGCGACAATGCATCATGAAACTTAGGCAAGATATAGATGGGAAAACCTATTACTAACAATCTAATCACCATCGCTGTATCTAGCTTGACTTCCTCTGTGTTGAGTGTGATGTTTGATCATTGGTAATTAACAATTAACTAACCATCTTCATTCAATAAAATTCAAAAATTTTTTATAATACATTATAAAAAAAAAAAAATAAAAAACGATCCGCTAAAATATATTATGAAACAAACATAAATTATAAGATAAGCATAAGATGATATAATATCTATAAAATAAATAAGTTAGGGTGAAGCAGGATACGCTAAATAAACTAATAAATAGTATAAAAAAAAAAAAAAAATATATATATATATATATATATATATATATATGTATATATATATAATAAAAATGATTCAATAGCTTTACTGTCATGGATAGGCATGCAATTTTACATTAAAAGAACTCATATATTTAAAAGGTTTATATTGTAATATATAATGACGTTTGTGTTTAGTAACGGTACTAACTAATATTGACAGGTTAACCGTTAAACGATTATTTAAATAACATTTATTCACATTATTCATTTACATTATGACCCTGTACGCTGTGACAGGTGGCTTATCGAGGTTAGGCCACCTGCCATACAGTGCGAGATAGAGTTCGCGGCGCGACTATACGCGGCGCCATCGATCAAGCGATCGATGAAACAAACATAAATTATAAGATGAGCATAAGATGATATAATATCTATAAAATAAATAAGTTAGGGTGAAGCAGGATACGCAAAATAAACTAATAAATAGTATAAAAAAAAAAAAAAAAAAAAATATATATATATATATATATATATATATATATATATATATATATATATATATGTATATATATATAATAAAAATGATTCAATAGCTTTACTGTCATGGATAGGCATGCAATTTTACATTAAAAGAACTCATATATTTAAAAGGTTTATATTGTAATATATAATGACGTTTGTGTTTAGTAACGGTACTAACTAATATTGACAGGTTAACCGCTAAACGATTATTTAAATAACATTTATTTACATTATTCATTTACATTATGACCCTGTACGCTGTGACAGGTGGCTTATTGAGGTTAGGCCACCTGCCATACAGTGCGAGATAGAGCTCGCGGCGCGACTATACGCGGCGCCATCGATCAAGCGATCGATGGCTTGACGCGGGAAAAGGCGCGAAAATTCGCGGCGTACCGAAACGCGGCGCTATCGATCAAGAATCGATAGCGCTACGCGGGAAAACGGATAGGCGAGAGAGGGGAAGAGGGGCCCTCCTCTCAAGCCTTCTTCTCGTCCGAGCCGTTCAGCGAGCTGCACGTGATTTCCCCGCTAGTATTTTCCGCCGCCTGGTTTTTTTGCAGTAGCGTTTTCCGCCGTGTTTGCACTGCAGTCTTCGAGAGGATGAGTTTGTCGATTTTAGATACAATTAGTGGCCACTTCGATATAGTAGTTAGTTCGCTTGAGTCGACTATTCGTAGCGATATAATTAATATACGCGCGAGACCGCCGTAACCTTTTCCTATAGGCCGTGCGAGTGCGAGTGCGAGGACCGATCTCCCTCTCTTGCACGACCGTAGAATAGGTGTACGAGTGAGAGAAAGCCACTCTTACCCGTACAAGCATAAAGCACGCCGTTGAGCGAGAGGATCGAGCTCTCTTGCTCAACCATAGACTGTGCAGATGAGTGAGAGAACCACTTTTACTCGTACAGGCATAGACTTCGTCGGTATAGAGGGAGAACTGCTCTCTCTATACCCGACGACCATAGACTACAGGTGTGTGTGTAGCCGCGCGATCCGAAGTGGGTGCGCATGCAGAGTGCGCACCTCGCGAATTAGTATTGCGCGTGAGGCAATACTAACTGCTCTTCGGTCTAAACGGACCTTTCCACAATAATTGTTACATTTTCACAAATTAATGCCCCTATCTTATTTCGATTCCCTTTAGCGTCCATGTCCCGAATACCGCCGCCTCCGCGTGTGTGCCAATCGAGAGTTGGCATACATCCTGAGCAGCCAAGCCCGGTGGAAGAAGCACCGGCAGCGGGGCCTTAGCCGCCTAGAAGTGCAGGGATCCTCGGCATCAACAGAATTTAATCAAATAGACCGTATGTAGGAAGTGCCGGGGATCGCCGCCGATCACTGTCTCTCGGGATGAACCCTAGGATGATGATGTCACCGACTGGCATGGCGCCGCGTGGGAAGGCAGCTCTTGTGACTAGGACAAAGATATGCCGTCGCCGTCATATTCAACGGGGCAGTGCGAAAAATGAAAATAGCCCCTGCCCCTCTGGAGAAATTGCTCCAAATGTATAGGTGCCATAGCCAATGGAAACCTCGCAGTAAAACAAGTGCTGGGCAGTGCAAAAACCAAGCACACAAACGAGAGTTAGACAAACCAATCCTCTGCAACCACTGCAGGGGATTGCTACCACTTGCTTTTAACACCAGGCAGGACTATTTGCAGGAAGACCAGAACATGGACATCGACGATTAATTTTTCCTACCTCATTTTTCTTATTTTTTCCCCTTTTTTATCTCATTGAAGCCACCATTAAGGCTCTACTTACCACCTTTCCGAGAAATCCTCGCCTCCGTCCACGGCAAATAATGATTGGTAAGGCCTAACATTAAGCCAAATCATATTGGCATTGGGCAAGCTAATTGATCTCTTTCCAACCCCCCTCTTACTTCCCATCCCCCGTGTCGCAGAACAAGACAAGTGAATAACAATTTTATAAATAAACACCACAAACAAGAATCGAGCAAATGCACTTATATACAACACCATTGAATAATTTATGACGCCTCAGCCCCTATCTTTATCATACTGTCTACCTCAGTATCTGATAATTATTATTACTTATAATTCAACATCAAATATTTATAATCAAATATAATAATAAATTTAAGTCATACATAAAAATATATACATAGTATGTCGGAAAAGTTCCCGAACTTTTGAAATAAAAAATCGTAAATTACACCTAAGAAAATTTATTTTAGTTAACTTTTAACATAGTCCCCTTCCCTAGATAAATACTCATTTAAGTGCACCAAGTCTCGTCTCCAGTCACAATTGAGGTTAGAAAGCCCGGAGTGGTGTCGCAAGTCTTGGTAAAATCTTGGCAGCATTTAATGCGAGTTTCTTTCTGCTCTGGTGTGAGAAAGAGCGGAACAAATCGAGAGCAGACCTTCCTGCAGTTCATTTTTTCTTTCAAAATCAACGCGACGCTATCCTTGCTCATGTTCAGTTTGTCTGCCAATATTCTGAGAGACATGTGGCAATCCTGCTTCAGTAACGCGCGCACGCGAGCCTCGTTTTCGTCGGTAACAGCTGTTCACGGCCGGCCGCTTCTCTCGTCATCTTCTAACGACTCTCTACCCTTCTTGAACCGGCTGAACTACGTGTAAACAGTTGTATGCGACATTACACCTTCACCGTAAGCCAAATCAATCATTTTTTTCGTTTCCGCGAAAGTTTTAAGTTTATAGCAGAATTTGATTGCGCCACGATGTTCAAATTTCTCATCCATCGTAGAGCTTGCACCGGGGTACTAAACACATGTTCACTCAAGCACGTCTATCTCGGCAACTAATAGACGAATACTGGTGAAAAAATTCTCAGACACTTCAGAAGGATGTAGCAACATAGTACTGGTGTCGTCCAAGAGGTAGCGCCACTCGTACAAGCGCTACAAAATAAGTTCGGGAACTTTTCCGACATACTGTGTATATATATATATATATATATATATATATATATATATATATATATATATATATATATATATATATATATATATATATATATATATATGTATGTACATTTATATCTAATTATTTCTGCACTCAAGCATCCATAACTACAAAATAATATTCATATCCACCTATTATTTCAACGATAAAATAAGAAAATAAGTATAATTAGACACCCGCATCATTTGCTTCTCAAGCTAAACAAACCCAAAGATAGAGTCAATGAAGACCAACCATTAATGTATCGGGATTTAACAAGGATATAATCTAGAAAAAACAAAACCAGAACAAAGTACACAGATTAAGACGAAGACCAAAACAATTAGACCAAGTTACAAGTTCAATATGTTTGAAGTAGCAAACCCAACAACCCTGAATCCACATAGGGAAGGGGAAGAACCCGCCTAGGTTTCGATGAAAACACTGATGAATCCATCCAAGCCCTAGTGACTACAATGGCATCAAGTCTTAATCTGAAGAACGCAGCAAAGGGTTTAAAAACCTTTAACGGGTACAACAGACCACTTGAGGAATTCTTGATAGATGTGAGAAATGAGGCTGCCCAACTTTCGGAGAGCCAACAGAACACATATATAAAAAACGTACTTGGTTCTTTGGAAGGAGAAGCCTGAGATTGTATTTATGGATATGGGTTTAAAGATATGCGCTCCTTAGTGAAACATTTAAAGGAGCGATTTGCGCCCGAGAAGGATTACTCTTACTCAGAGAAAATAAACAATATAACAATGAAAAAGGGAAAATCAGTTAGGATGTTCTACGATAGATTAAATATATTATTAATGTGAGCCCGTGAAGCATAAAGGCAACCAGGAGTGACGTCACAACAAAAAACCGAGCCGATCAAGCCATTAGAAGAGGTAGCGTTACTTATCCGGATCTTATCCGGAAGGCCGAGGCAGCATAAATTATAGACCAAATGATCGTGAGTACAGTCATAGAAACGTTCAAGTCGTAGCGATGGAAATTCCATCACCAGGAGCCTAGACCAACAGGACTAATAGCTATAATACAAACAGACAATATGGACCAATGCAATATAACGAGCGAATAGATTATCCGCGACAAAGACATTACCGTCCAACATACCACTTCCACGTGTAACAGGAGTGGATACTACACACAATATAATAACGATACACGCTTATATAACCCCATAAATGAAAATTCCAGAAGAAGATACGCTAATCATCAGCCAAACTACAATAACAATGAATATGCTTGGAGTGACTACCGAGCAAGAGCTAATTAAGTCGGGCCGTGGAATCAAAATCCAACAGAGCAACTATGGTCTAATGAATCTCGAAGAAGACCAACTAATTTACACCCCCTCCCCCCCCCCCCCAAGAAACAAGATCAACCGACAGTAATTTAAACTCGACAGGGGCTCGTCACGAGATCCCGCTGACGAGCCCATACAACACCGAATCGACCCCGTACGCAGGGAGGCAAGAGCCCCCAAAAACAAGGGACAAATCCCGAGGACAGATCTTGCTGGTCCAAAACAAAATACAGAGACCATTAGACAAATAAGTACGTGTACAAGACCTTGAGAAGAAGTTTCAGAAGATGACGAACCCGCAGTAATAAGGCTGCGCATCCGAGAGGGCCGAGTACAATGTTTGACCTTTATGATAGATAATGAAGCTTCGGTTAACTCAATCAAACTCGGTTCTTTGCATCCTGATCTCCAGATTGATGTAGGCGATATAGGTACACTAGATGGCATTACAGATGAGACCGTAAAAGCCTAAGGTACCACCTATTTAACCATACAGGGGTCACCGGCGAAATTTCATATCGTGACTGATAAATTTAAAATTGATTAAGATGGGATAATTGGGGGAGGTATAAGTAGAAAACCAAAAAAATATATAAAGCAAGTGACCCTTGTAAAGAACACAGTCATTTATCTGAGACCTTCATGAGTAAATTGTTCACAGACAATCAAGTAGAGCTGTATCGATCGGCCCTTGACCAAGAAAAATCCGAACATAAATATATATTAAAAGGAAGAAGCAGATAAGTACTTCAGATAGCTATTAAACCCAGCGAGTTGAAAAAAGGATATCTGCCAAAATTAGAACTCAACAATGATCGGGTATATATAGGGGAAGGAATAGTACGAAATGAACATAATACTTGCCGAATGATGGCAATAAATGACCAAGAAGAAGACATCTGCGTAAACATAGACCCCATCAAAATTCTGCCGTTTCAATACGCTACCCCCGAATTCGATCCTGACACAGATACTGAACCGGAAACGCCTCCCAACAGATTAGGCCAGCAATATGAACGAGCTCAGCTACTCCAAAGTTTAATCCGGTTTGGTCACCATAATCAAGAAGAAAAAGACAGTGTGAACCAGATAAAAGATGAATACTGTGACGTATTCTTATTGCCAGGAGATCCCCTTCCTTTTACTAATAAGGTAGAACACGAGATACCATTAGAAAAAAATGTACCCTTACATACCAAACAATATCGACACCCCTAAAACAGAGAAGTCATAGATGATCAAATAAAGAAGAAACTAAAGAACAGGATTATAGAACCCTTGAATTCACCTTGGTCCTCCCAAATTTGGGTAGTTCCGAAATGACCAGACAGTCATGGTAACGCTCGTTGGTGAATAGTTGACTTCAGGGAGTTAAATAAGAAGACTATAGGGGATGCATATCCTTTACCCAATATAGCAGATATTTTAGATAAACTATGCGGAGCAAGTTACTTTACATGCTTCGATTTGGCCAGTAGGTTTCAAAAGATACATATAAAGCCAGAAGACAAATGCAAGACCGCCTTCAACACCCAAAACGGTCACTACCAATATGTACGCATGCCGGAGGGATTAAAGAACGCACCTGCCACTTTTCAGAGACTAATGGATAACGTGTTGAAAGGACTTCAATATACCAAAATGCTGGTATATCTCGATGTTATAATAGTATACGCAAGAGATTTGCAGGACCATAATAAAAAAGTGAGACAACTCTTAGATCGCCTAAGAGACGCTAGACTGGTGCTTCAACCTGGCAAGATTAAATTTTAACGACGTAAAGTTTCCTTCCTGGGGCATGTAACCAGCGAAAGAGGGGTTGAGACTGATCCTAAAAAGATTTCAGCAGTAATAGATTTCCCAAAACTAACTACTATAAAAAACATTTGACAATTCTTAGGCCTGGTAGGATACTATCGGAGATTCATCGAGAATTGCTAAAAAATTGCAAAGCCACTAACCGACCTTTTAAACAAAGGCCAGCAGTTTAGTGACTGGGGACCGCAACAGGATAAAAGTTTTGAGTTACTGAAGAAGCAGTTATGTGAAAGCACTATTTTAATTTATTTGGATTTTAAAAAAGGATTTACGCTGAGTACTGACGCCTCTGACTACGCAATTGGAGCGGTACTAAGCCAGAAACTGAATGGATTCGATTATCCCGTAGCATATTGATCAAGAACTCTGAATAAGGTCGAGAGAAATTATAGTACTATAGAAAAGGAATGCTTAGCCGCATTATATGCCATGCACTAATTCTGACCCTACCTACTAGGAAAAAGATTTGTCTTGCGAGCAGACCATGAAACTTTAAATTGGATGTATAATAGAACTGATCCTGGGCAACAACTGATGCGATGGATGTTTAAATTCACTGGGTATCAATATACTTCAAATACAAACCGGGACGCTTAGATAGTAATGTGGAAGCTTTGTTGCGCAATCCAGTAATAGACGTCACTGAGCAAGAGATCAATGATAAATTACCGCAACTTAGTATATTAGAATTGAATAAGGTAGCATCTAAGCCAAGGAAAGAAAAAAATTCCAAAGCCCCCGGATCAGGAAATCTCCCTGCCGGAGACGCGCCTGGCCCGGCAACAGCAAGCCGAGGGCGCGAAAGGCCGCCTGGCTCAAAAGCTGCCAAAGCACCTCCTGATATAGACCATAAAACTGTAGCTCATAGAACTAGAGTTAAGACTAAACAAAACACAGGAAGTGATCTCCGTACCTCACGAGCGATAACATCCCAAGCATCAGGGAGTATCCGTTAGCCCTTATCTGCGACCCAATCTGCTCATTCCCGTACTCAGAGGCTTCCAACTAAACCGGTCAATATATCCAATAAAATACATAGACTAGAAGCAATCAGGAGCAGTGCAATAACATCAAATCAAAGGTCGTTACCGACAGATCCCCTTACGAAGACCGAGATCGAAACCAGCTCAGAGCCAATATCAAAGTTTACAGAGTCAATTGATATCAACACGGACACAGATGAAGCGCCACCGCGGGCTGACCTTAGGAGGAGCGGGCTGCGGGAAGAAACCACTGAAGAATTGGATTCTGACACTGACTCTCAGCACCACCAAGGAAGGGATAATTTACCAATTTGTATGGAGATTACCGCAAACTTAGAAAGCGAAACCGAGGGGGTGACTGCAATAGAAGAAAACAAAGAAGAAAAATCTAACGACAATTTACAAGGAGCATTTAAAAGTTCAAATTCCTTAACGTCAAACAAAAAGTTTGGTGACGAAGTTACAGAAAACATAGAAACGACAGAAGACTTGAGAAATTTTAACGCGTCCCTGGGGAGGAACTATAACAGAATATATAACTAATTTGGCCACAACTCTGTTAAACTGGTGAGGGATAGGGATAACACCCTTAGAGGTAAAAGTAATTTCTCTGACGGAGATATAGTACGAGTTCCGAGTACTAAGAATACTTGGACACCATAGATCTCTTCGACGAAAAAACTCTTAACGTCGTCGTTATGAAACGGTGAGTGGCACAACTGGAACGACAACATCCGATTAGCACAAGGAATCCGAGTCCCCTAACCTTGGACAACAAAATTAATTATTAAATGAGCAGTGATGCCGACGCAGAAGATTCAGATAATATACCTGGGATACCAAGTAAAGCACCCAAACCCATTTCGGACACACCATTCTGCTGCAACCAACAACCACAAGCCAAAAGTACTCCTTTAACAGGAAAAGTAAAGAAACACATACGTTTTAGCGAGGCAGTTTGCATTCCCTGAGACCCTAAAGAACCCTCGCGTAAACCCTTACTCAAAAAAGTACCAAAGATAAATATAAATTATGGCCAAGTGCCTAAACATTCCTTCAACGAATTACTACCTCTGATATCATTATGCATATCCTCAACCGAGTCGCATAAAACTATCACCACAGATCACAGTGACAAAAGTTTAGAAAATACTGACCGCTAAAAAAAACAATAACTCCCGCCTCTACTGATTTTGAGAAATAACATTAAAGCATCTCGACAAAGCCTCACCTATAAAAAAGACAACCTAGTACACTTCGTAACTAGCGATATTAAGAGCATAACGAGTACAATAAGGTCATTAATTGATACAGAAGCAATAAATCAAATGAAATTGAAGAAAACTAGACCAAAGATAGGACAAATCCTGGTTACGCCATTAAGAACCATAACATATTACAGTCTGTCAAGTAAGAGCGTGGTCGTGTTAATTTATAAAAAAATTCATTTGATAAAAAAAATATTATATCTAAAATAAATATTACTCAAGGAAATAAGGACATCAAAGTTCCATAAATACTTTAATGAACCTTTAAAAATCGTTGAAAAAGTAGGTAGAAACAATGCTATATTAGAGTTTCCCGATGGCAGACGTACGAGGGTGGTCTGAAAAGTTACCGACCTAACACAGATGCAAGACTTTATTTCTCAATTTTTTTTTTTATTTCTCAACATAGTCTTAACATTCTACACACTTCTCCCAGCGACACTTTCATCTCTTTAACTCATCCAATTAGTACTTGGCGTTTTTCTCTGCAAAATGATTGTTCACGAAGGTGAGTACCTCCTCATTTGACAAAAATCTCTGTCCTCTGAGTGCAATTTTCAGATGAGGGAACAAAAAGTAGTCGCTTGGGGCTAGGTCTAGTGAGTAAGGCGGATGGTCAAGCAACTAAAACCGTAATTCGTGGATTTCCACTATGGCAACCACTCAGGTGTAAGATGGCGCGTTGTCTTGGTGAAACAGGATTTTCTTTTTCTGCAAATGTGGACGTTCTTTCGCAAGTTCTGCCTTCAGCTTTTCAAGTAATAATGCGTAGTATGCTCCTGTAATGGTTTTTCCTTTTTAAAGATTGTGAATTAAAGTAACTTCATGACTATCCCAAAAAACAGTCGCCATCACTTTCCCAGCCAAAAAAACATTTTTTGCTTTTTTTGGAGCCGGTTCCCCTTTTGCAGTCCACTTTTTTAAATGTATTTTTGTTTCGGACATATAATGGTGTATTCAAGTTTTATCTACAGTAATTAATCGGCGCCAAAACTCGGATTTATTGCGCTTAAACTGCGCCAATAGAGCGTTGGAAATGTTCATTCGAACACGTTTTTGGTCTAACGTGAGCAAACGCGGCACCGATCTTGCGGATAGCTTTCTCATGCCTTAATCTTGATTTAATATGTAGCAAACACGTTCTTTAGACATGTTCATAACCTCTGCTATCTCTCTCACTTTAATTCGGCGGTCTTTTAGCACCATTTGGTGAACTTTGGCGATGTTATCGTCAGTGGCTGCAGTTTTTGGACGTCCTGAACGTCCATCGTCTCTTAAGCTCTCACGGCCACGTTTGAATTCAGCTGCCCAAAATTTCACTGTGGTAAATGATTGTGCCGAGTCCCCATACACAGAATTCAACTCATTTCTGATTTGCGTCGGCGTATTGCCTTATAAAAACAAAAATTTAATGACAGCTCGATACTCAATTTTTTCCATTTTCACATCAACACTCACATCGACTCACTCAAACGACTGTCAACTAACAACTGCGCATCCAAAATGGCTGAAACTTAGGTGAGCAATTGTCAACAGATGAACAACGAAATTTGTTAGCTTTTATTGACAAGTGCTCCTATCTTCACGTTGAGGTCGGAAACTTTTCAGACCACCCTCGTTTTAGAAAACACATGGATAAATAAAAGTTAGCCCCTGAATGAAAGGAATAACCGTTTCAGGAAACCATGCTCGAGCCTCTCTGCTTCCTCTATGTGATAATAGTACACGCAGGAACTTCTTCGGACCTCACAGGAAAGAATTTCAAGATAGAACTAATAAAAGAAAACCCAGAAATGGACTATGAGCGTATGGAAGAAGTATGATTAAAAAAGGCTGATTGGCAGATAACAATTTATGTGAATATAAAATATTTTCTAGAAACTCACGGGGGGATTGATAGTTACCAAACTCTATTCGCTAACTGCACCGCACTCATGGAAATGAATACCTGTGAGGTTATGCTTGGGACAGACTTAGTAGAAGCAAGACAAAATACCTTAACTCAAATACAGACAGAGATAAGAACTACGCTCTATGATATGGAACAATTCGCGGAAGATCCTATAAAAGTTCCAGGAAGCATAAGGTACAAGCGGATTGTGCCCTTAGAATTGATTGGATGCCTCAGTAAAAGTCTATTCGGATTAGTCACGGCAGAAGAAGCCGACAAGATAAATACCAACATAGACCAATTATTCACAGACCAAAAGGAGCTAGTGTACCTAGTAAATGAAAGAGAACACATAAGTCTCTGGATGATTTATACAATACCACGAAAGCCCACGCTGAGGTAATAAACCAAATGGAAAAAAACATGGACCGGAAATTCAAATTCATAGTCAGTGGAGAAAATGAATTGTTTTATCTTATTACTTTAACTACCTATGCTCGTAAGATAGACTTCGCAATGCAAAATCTAATCGAAAGTAATCGATTAATGCTGCAAATTATACAAGGACTTAAGGAACGCAAGGTGGAACCTTCTTTTTAAAATGAAGATATACTAAAACACTTAATGACCAATATAGAACAGGCAAGTGGAGCACTAGAGTTTCCAATACTGGTTCGACACTGAAGAGCAGAAGAAGTCGCAAAAATTGCGCAAGTAGACGCAGTGTATAACAATGGAAGGTTACTATGGTAATTATAATGCATTTTCCATTAGTAAAACAAGTACCTCACAACCTCTATACGAGGTCTGGCTATTAAATAACGAGACTGGTTACGAAAAAGGATTTTATTATAAAAATTATTCTACATTCGAATGCTCCCCTTCAATATACTCCCCTTCCCTCGCCACACACCTTTCTATACGTTTTTTCCATTGATCGAAGCAGTGCTGGAAGTCTTCTTTGGTGAGGGCCTTTAGGAGCTCTGCCGTTTTTTGTCTTACCGCTTCCATCGACTCAAATCGGGTCCCTTTCAAAGCAGATTTTATCTTCGGAAACGAAAAAAAGTCGCACGGTGCCAAATCTGGCGAGTACGGCGCGTGTTCAAGCACTGGAGTGCGCTCACCGGCCAAATACTGCTTCATAGATACCGCGTTATGGGCCAGTGCGTTGTACTAGTGCAAAATCCACGAGTTGTTCTTCCACAACTCGGGCCGTTTCTTACGAAATCGTTCTCGCAGTGCTGCTAAAACTGACAAATTGTAAGTCTGGTTGACAGTCTGACCCTCTGGAACCTATTCAGTCATCACGATACCGTTAATGTCGAAAAAAACGATCAACATTGCCTTGAATTTTGATTAGGACATCCTTGCTCTTTTGATTTTGGGCGATTCAGGCGTCTTCCAATGCATCGATTGCCGCTTTGTTTCAACATCGTATTGAAAAATCAACGTTTGGTCGCAAGTAATAATGTTTTTCATCAGTCCGGAATCGTTTTTTAACCTTTCAAGAAAATCTGAGCAGACCTGTTGATGCAAGAGCTTTTGGTCAGGAGTCAGGTTTTTTGGCACCAACTTCGCACAGACTTTTGTCATGTGTAATTCCTCGTGTAAAATTTGTCCAACCGCTTCTTTATCGGCGTTTACAGCCTCGGCAATCATCCGGATGCTCATTCGACAATCTGTACGCACAATTTGGTTGATTTTGGTCACTGTTTCTGGAGTTTAAACAGTGACAGGGCGACCTGGGCGTTGGTCATCTTCAGTGCTCACTCGGTTCTCACTGAAGCGCTTACACCACTCAAAAACACGCGCACGAGATAGAAAATTGTCCTTATAGGCCTCTTGCAACAATTTACAGCACTGAGTCGGAGTTTTTTTCAATTTAACGAGAAATTTGAGATTAAATTGTTGCTCCTGTTTTTCGTCACACATGGTTTTCGGCACGAGAAGAAAACACGTTCGTTTCAAACTGCCACTGCACAAATACAATAATAGTAACGAGAACGTGTTTTGGTACGTGCATAGACAAGATATCTAGATACCCAACGCACTACTCGTTTTTTTCCCTACCCCTCTACGGCGCCCTCTAGGCGCGCAGTCTCGTTATTTAATAGCCAGACCTCGTAGACTACATTCATTAGCTGTTTCGCAAACAACTAACAATCATTGGATAGGGACAGGGTATATAAAACCTAGCCACATATACCTAGTCACCGGAACGAACCAAAGGCAATACATGAAAATAAATCATGTAGACTTGCAGAATTGCCGCCATACACATTATGCTTACATATGTTCAACCAACGGACCCTTGTCTGAAACCACTATTCAAGAAGATTGCGAGGTATCAATGTTGCTGAGATCCAAAGCATAGGTATTGAAAATCTGCGATGTAACCATAACTCTCACCAACGTAACTCAATGGAGTTACCTAAAGATGGATATATCCTGGCTCTATTTCTTAGGACAAATGGAAGTTTTACGTCTAATCTATCCCGGACAACCTGACCGAACTATACACCTCCAGAAAGCAGGAATTTTACGTATAGCACTTGGCTGTGTAGGTAAGACCGACGAACATCTCCTCATAAGTGATGGAAATCAACGCAACGATTTTCAATACATATACAAATGAGATATAATACTTAATGTAGAGGCAATATCTCTCAACTTATTAAATTATCATTAAGAACTGATCAGCGCTCCAGAAACAGGGATCGCAAACGCCCCTGCACCAGACGTTAAGGGATAGAAAAACCGCGAAGAATCGACACAGATAACTACTCGTCATCTAAAACAAATAGGAAATCATCAAAGAAGCATCTCCAACACGCATTACCTAATATACGGTGGAGCTCTGGGCCAAATCCTAATCACCGTAGGGCTCATCTTCACTGCCTGGAAGTGTCATACTAGAAGAATGCTGCAACATCAATATCAGACCAAACGCAAAGTCAAAATAATCTCTGGCACTACCCCTGCACATCGTATGCAGAAAATACTACTGAGCCCAATTGGATTACAAAATCTATCAGAATCGAAGATCAGAATCGAAGACCAATTCTGCATGCTGCAGATACCGGAACAGGCCTTAGTTCCTGGAAGATGGATAAATCAACCATTAATTCCTCCACAACCCCTGACCTATCCACAAACACTATCTATTCAAATCCAGGACACTGACTAATCCTTAATCTTAAACCATACAACCGTCTTACGAGAAGGAACAAAGACCCGATGGAACGCATTTCCAAAACTCAAACCAAAAAGACTATGACTGGCTGATGCCGAATCAATATGACCAAAAACCCGGAAGGTGAAGGTTGCTTAGTATTTTATAACCCTCGCACTACGTCCCTATCAGCTGCTGTCGGAAGAGTCGAAGAAAAGGGACCAATAAGAAGCGTAAATATACGATTGAATAGAAATGGGGATCTAGCTGGAATACTAAAGATAAGGTATTTCAACGAAGAAGACAACGAGTGCTGCTATCTTCACGTTGAGGTCGAAAACTTTTCAGACCACCCTTGTTAACTAAATATTATTGACAGATGTCTGGCCTCTCTGAAACTACCGACTTCAGCTGTTACTATTAAATATTCATAATAGCCAGAGCCATCTTTAGAAAACGGACCGAACTAATTTTACTCCAAATATTATCATTTTTATATATTTTATTCTTTATTAACAGCCCGACAAGCTGCACAAGAGACTTTTCGGTAACAGATGCTTACGGCATACTGCCTTTTTGAATCCTTGCTGATCAACAAAGGAAAGGGAAGTCGTGTTATCACCTTTAGAATATATTATACTATGTTTACTTCTTTTAGCAGTCGCTCGCACGTTATATATATATATATATATATATATATATATTTATATTTTTTCCTTCTCTTTTAAAAATAAATAAAATAATATAAAACATGTCAGATGTTTTTGCAATTAATTGAAGTTTATTTTAATAGTAGTAATTAAAATTATTAGTTCAGCTGCAATAATATTAACGCCACTTCAAAAGCAGCGACTTAAAATTAGAAAAAATTTATGTTATACATTGTATATATTGAACCGTAAACGAGCGCACTCTGTCGAATAAAACGCACAATCATCTCTGCGCTAAAGCTGTAAAGATTCATTTGTTTTCCATCATTTATTCCTTTTATTTTGGGTATTATTTAAAAATAATTCAAGTTTAAGAATTTCTTAGAATTATTTTCAAAGTCACTGTCTTTGTATATTCTATTCATTATATTATCAAGAAGTCACGTATAATGCTATATTTCATTAACCCTTTTAACACTTTGCCGGCCGCTGTCACGCTGGCGTGACTTTTGCTCGCCAACGGTTATTGGCCGCTGTCACGTACGCGTGACATTATTTTCGCCAACGATGATGCTTCATATCGACGTTTGATTGGTAGACATACTATTGCAAATAATAGGAGAATTCAAAACCCGCGAGGGGCTTATAAAATCTGCACTGCCGCCAAAGAAAGAAGTTGCACTGCATATATGTGCGGCAGGTAAAGTGTTAAGTGCCTCGGGACACGCTGAAGCCTGTGTTTTTAGAGTAAAACAAATTGAGTTAAAACTTTTATAGACATGTTTACATATCGTTGCAATATATACATATACATTTCTATAAAAGTTTTAACTCAATTCTTACGAGTATATATATATATATATATGAATATGTATGTAACGTCGGAGTGATATCACAGTGCGTTAACTTGATGTAGCACAACTCGTCGTTGCCTTTTTGAGCACAAGCGTTTAAGCTTATGGGCTCGGGATGAAAGAGAAGTGTTGGAGCTTCATTTGTCTTCGTTTTCATGAGGAAGAGGTGGTGTAGTGCGGGACTGAGCGAACGTCTAGGCCAAAACTCAAGCCAGCTACGCCGCTCTGGAGGAGGACCTAACCAATAACTTATTGATAAAGGTAGTTAGCCGAAACTCAGGCTAACTCCACCTTTTTGGAAATTAAGAATAGATGAGAGAAGAAAAGGTAGAAGACAGAAAAAAAGTATACAATACAAAAATTATTTCGACTCTCTTTTTATTGGGCGTTGAATTTGCGATGAGACTCAATCCTCGCTCTCTTTTTTTATTTCTCTGTAGTTCGCTGAAGTCCTGGACGTCTTTTTCTTCTAGTTATTTGAGTTTAAATAGTTTGTGTTCTAAAAAGAACGGTTTAAAAGTCGAAAACAAAAATATACAATTTATCCCTATGAGCAGTTTAAATATTCATAACGCCGGATGCAGGGAGAAATTTTATAAATAAAAAACCTTGTTACATTAGGATCGGTAAATTGGTAACTATTTAATTAACAATAGATTTACAGCCAATCAGATATCTTCGCGATCAAGTAGCTGGGCCTTGAGAGAGAAAAAAAACAAAAATGGTAGGAGCTTTCGATTTTCAACTATACATCGATATGTAACTATGTGTATGTCGCACTGCTACGCTTGTTTCTCCCCACTCCGCCGCGAATTTGAATTCTGCTTTTATGTCCTCTCATTTGTAATATCTTCAAATTTATTCAAATGATGAATGATTTTATTTGAAGTAAAAAATGAAAATAATTATTTAGATAAAAACTGTTTATAGAAAATCTATTATTTTTATTTTTCTAAAAATAATAACTTCAATAAAAGTGTTTTATGAGTGAATCATAAAAATATTTCAAATTTAATTAGGGAAAAACAGATAAGCAAATAAATGTTTCAAGTTTGGCATCGTAAATTTTAATAATGCTTATGATTTTAAAACTGTAAATAAATTGGTATAAAAATTCCTGCAATCTACGAGGGTAGTACTAAAAGTACCCGACCTGACTTATGAATACAGGTAGTTTTAAAAAAACAATTGCTGCGATTGACAATACCATCTTTCAACAACTTAATATGAAAAATTCATAACGGTAAGTTTATTACAATTTTTTCTACAGACATCCAAAGTGTACGCTCTCAGTGAATTTGTAAATATGGAAAAAATCGGGCATCGTTATGTGATACAATACTTTCATTTGAAAGGTCTAAGTCCAACCGATATTAAAGCCGAATTAAATTCCACTCTGGAGAAGTCTGCTCCTTCGTTAACAACGGTCAAATATTGGGTAGCTGAGTTTAAGTGAGGTCGTATGAGCTGCCAAGATGAACACCGCAGTGGTCGACCAAGTGAGGTCACTACGTCAGAAAATGTGAAGAAAATCCACAAAATGGTATTGGATGACCGTCGACTAAAAGTGCGCGAGATAGCAGACATGGCATGCATTTCAAAGAGTGCTGTGCATCGCATTTTGACCGAAAATTTGGACATGAGAAAGCTGTGCGCAAGATGGGTGCCGCGTTTGCTCACAATGAAGCACAAACAGCAACGTGACGATGTTTCCATCAAGTGTTTGACAATGTTTCGCAGCAATAAAGCCTCGTTTTTGCGTTGATTCATAACCATGGACGAAACATGGGTCCATCATTTTACACCTGAGACCAAGAAACAGTCAATGCAGTGAACTAAGAAGTGGAGAACCGGCTCCAAAGAAAGCAAAGACAGATCAGTCAGCTGGCAAGGTCATGGCATCCGTTTTCTGGGATGCGCGAGGAATAATATTTATTGATAATCTCAAAAAAGGAAAAACAATCAACGGCGCATATTATGCAGGCTTATTGCAGCGTTTGAGTGATGAAATCGAGAAAAAACGGCCCTATCTGACAAAAAGAAGTGTTGTTTCATTACGACAACGCACCAGTCCACACGTGCGTCATTGCGATGGCTAAAATCAATGAGTTAAAAATTGAATTGCTTCCTTACGCACCCTATTCGCCAGATCTGGCTCCCTCGGATTATTTTCTTTTCCCGAATTTGAAAAAATGGCTCGGCGGCAAAAGATTTGCCAACAATGAAAAGGTAGAGTCAGCGGTAAATAGATATTTTGAGGAGCTTGACGGTTCCTACTATAAAGCGGGTATCGAAGCTATTGAACATCGTTGGGAAAAGTGTATTGGACTGAAAGAAGATTATATTGAAAAATAAAAAATATTTCCGCAATTTTTTTACTGTCTTCTTTGTCGGGTCGGGTACTTTTCGGACTGCCCTCGTATTAAAGGAGATTAAACGTTTTTAAAAATATTTTATTTTTATAATGTCTTCAGTTACAATTTTTTACAAAAAATAACATTGATGGTATTTTTGAGTTTCAGATAAAATGGTTTTAAACTTATATTTTATAGGTAAACATTTTTTTAAGTATTCTTTATTCTTTAACGAAGCATTATAAAAATAACTAGATACATTTTTTAAAATCATTATCCTATTCGGGTCACGTACCAGAAATTTATAAGCGTAAATGAGTTTCTGTTTTTCAGTTTTCTATTTTTTACTTTAAAATATGATATTTGAATTTTAATGAATGTTTTTACATTAATAAAATCATTTATCGTTTAAATAAATTCGAAGATATTACGAATGAAAGGGCTTAAGAACAGCAGAATTAAAATTCCCGGCGGAGTAGGGAGAAACAAGCGTAGCAGTGCGACGCACACATTACCGCATATCGATGTATAGTTGAAAATCGGATGCCCCTCCCATTTTTGCTTTTCTTCCTCTCAAGGTCCGCCTACTTGATCGCGAAGAAGTCTGATTGGCTATTAATCTATTGTTAATTAAATAGTAACTAGTTCACAAATTTTAATGTGACAAGATTTTTCATTTATAAAATTTCTCCGTGCACCCAGCGTTATAAATATTTTAACTGCATAGAGAGACAGAGTGTATGTATATATATATATATATATATATATATATATATATATATATATATATATATATATTGTAACGGGGTGGCAGTTTAAGCGTTTACCTCCACAGGAGCAATTAGCTTCGGGGAACGCGCAATTCGCAAAAGTTACAAATATGCCCGTTGCGCCCCCTTTTCAGGTAGCTAAAGCCTCGGACCATTTTGCTCCTGGGTCTGGGTACGAGAAGCCGCTCTTTAGACCCCACTTACCCGTTGCAACGCCGCGCAATCGTCGTTGCGCGGCTCGTGTGTCGTCCTCACCTGGCTAGTTGAATCTCGGAAAGGGCGGTATATGTGAGGAGAGCTGATAGCTCTTCGTCGCGCAAATAATAAAGAAAAATGAAAAAATAATAAAAAGAAAAAAAAGGAAATTGAATTAAATAAAAAAGAATGCAAAAAAAAAAGAAAGAAAAAGAACGAATTAAATGAATAAAATGATTTAATAAATTAACAAACGACAATAAAAAAATACAAAAGAAACAATAAGAAGAAATTATAAATAAATACGCGCGAGAAGCGCAGGTAACTAGGCGGGCTAAAATACGCGTGAACGGCTCCCGCGCACAGCGTACTATACAAGTGCGAGAGAGAAAGACCGTCTCTCGCACTACGCCTATAAGAGTAAGAGAGAGAGGCCTCTCCCACTCGCACGCGCCGTCTAACGTACGGGTGCGAGAGAGAAAGATATTCTCCCGCACGGAGCCCATTGGAGTAAGAGAGAGAGAGCGGTCTCCCACTTCCGTGCGCCGCGTCTACTGCGAGTACGAGAGAGACAACAAGTCTCCCGCACTGCGCCGTAGGAGTAAGAGAGAAAGTGCTCTACCACTCGTGCGCGCCTAGCCTTACGCGAGTGCGAGAGAGAACGCAACTCTCTTGCACTGATCTTACTCGGGTGGGAGATAGAGGTTTTTCCCACTCGCGCGCGCGCCGTATATGCTGTGAGTGTTAGAGTGAAAGCGACTTTCCCGTACTGCTGCCACTAGAGTGAGAGAGATACCGCTCTCTCACTCACGCGCGCTTATTCTTCTATAGGTGCGAGAGAGAACGCAACTCTCTCGCCCTGTATACGAGAGTGAGAGAGATAGCGCTCTCTCACTCGCACGAACCGCTAAAAAACGAATTTACCAAAGGAAGGAGTAACCGGCGGAGGTTACTCCTACGTACAGAGAGATAAACGAAAGATGCGCGCGTCAAGGCGTAGTTTCAAACTACTTACTTTTTTCGGCTTGCCAGCCTCGTACGCAACGCGGAGAATAGAAGACGGTTCGGGCGAACAGGCAACGTGCCGTCGCCCTGAGCAGCCTCGCTGTATGTTTCCGGTCGCTAGTGTCGGATGCCTCCGCCGTTGGCCGGTGAATTATCCCTTCGCCACGTACGTAGCCGGTGCACGCCAAGCTACAGCACCACAAACTCTTCACGCGGGAAAAAAACTCGTATTAAAATAAAGACGCGGGAACAAAGGGACTTAGCGCGTCCCAAAATGGTGGATCACTATCGAAAAAAAACTTTGTAATAATCGCGTATCAATAACGAAGGCGCGAGACAAACTGACTTAAGGCGGAAAGCGGCTTAGCTACCTAGCCTAGCCTCGCCTAGTCCCTCTTATACGGCACTCGACTAGTCTATCTCTAGTCGCGTACCGTATCTTTCTGTCCGCGACTGTCGCATTACGCATTTTCGGCAATTAATGCGATAACCTAAATACGCGAAATATGACGAGGCGCGGAGCATGGAGTGTTCTCCGTGACACCCCCCTCCGAGAAATCGCTTACCCGGGGTGAGCGGATTTTGATACGCTCCGCGCATCTCGGTTCGCCGGGATGGGAATTGGTGAAGAAGGAAATAAGGGCGTTATACACTTGTTAACTTTACAGGTATAAAATTTTATTGATTACTGGGCCCTTCTGGTCGCCTGCCGCCATTGCATCGACCTCTTGGGACACTTCTTGGGGTCCGAGACTCCCCAATGTCCGCACGCTGGACACCACTTCCTCTTCTTTTTGATGGGGTATGTCCCGGGGACCGGGTCCGAGGGGCTGGGGACCGCTTCTGGCGTCGGCGCAGTTTGGCTTGGCCGCTTTTTCTCCGCGGCGAGGCACTCCCTCTCGAAAGCAGCACGTTTAGCTTTCTGGGCCTCTTGGGTGGCCCTCTGTGCTCGCTTATGGTGCTGCCGGGCCTCCTCGAGGAGCTTGGAGGCTTCTTGCTCTTGGCGCGCGTCCTCGCGCCTACGCCTCCGAGGCTCGTCGATAACTTTTGTCTCTGCCGTGCGGGAATCAGCAAGGCGGGGCTACTTGCCCGCGTGCAAGGTGGCCCGAGGCCCGGCACGGAGGTACTCATCGAGTACCTCAAAAGCGCGCCTCTCTAGGCGGGTCACTACGCTCGAAGTCTTGCGAGCGACCAGGAGCCCCAGCTCCACTTGCGGCCATCGTGCCGCCAAATCGTTGGGTAGCTCCTGCCACCAATGTTCCTCGTATTGAGTGGAGGCGTCTCTTGTCTCCACTCTGGGGCGCTCCGGGGTTGCGGGCTGCTCGGGATCGCTGACGCCGACCCGAATGGCAGCTCGGGAGCTTGGAAATCCGGGACTCCGATACGGCGGGGAGTGGTCGGGTCCTCTTCGTCATCGCTGAGCTCCCAGATGACGACCGACTCCTTGAGCCCCCACTGCCGCCTTGCTTCCTCCTCGTGCTCCTTCACTTTTTCCGTCGCAGTGGTCAGGGCCGCATTGACCAGAGTTTCCACCTCCTCCCCCAGCTGGAGGTTGCGAATGGCGGCTGATAGCCGCTCCAGCTCTTCCAATGAAGTCTCCAGCGCCATGGTTGCGATGTTTTGCCTGTAACAAAAGGGATTTAGGCTCACCCAATTCTGTGAAGAAGGAGAAAAGTGAAAAGAAGAAGGAAAAAAGAAGAAAAAACTTAAAGAAAAGAGCGGATGGGGAGAGAAAAAGAGAACGACTAGGATCGTCAAAAGACGCTCGGGGAATTGCCCGAGATCGCGTCGCGTGGGAGGCCTGTGGCCGTTTGGACTCGGGGCAACCTGGAAGAAAACTACGTGCGCTTCTTCGCGTCTCTCGGTCTGCGCCGAGTGCGGGTCTAAGGGGTCCACCCGCTCGCGCCCTTCCGCGGTCTACCCTTTCTCCTTTTTGGCTCGGGGTCGGCCTCGGACGGATTGGGCTCAGGTTCGACGGGCTCTGCTAAGCCTTCGCTCGTCGACTGTGGCTCTGACGTAGGAGCCGAGGCGCTTGCTAACGGCGGGTCGCTCGTCGCCTGCTCTTTCCCCGGTGGTTGGCGCTCTCGGTGTACCTCGGCGCGGTCGATGTCGTCTTCTTCGGGCGCTTGCCCATCGTAGTACGCCCTTAAATGTTAAGCATGAACTAAATCTTCAAGCTCACCTTGCTCGCTGATGAGCTTAAAGCAGTTAGAGTCCCTGGTCTCCACTATCCAATAAGGACCTGTAAATTTCGGCGCTGATTTGGCCGTCACGCCTCGAGTGGCTGAGGAGAGTATGCGATTTCGCTTCCAGACGCGATCTCCAACCTTAAACAATACCTCACGCCTCTTGTCGTCGTAGAGGTTAGCCTGCCTGGCCTGTGCGTTGCGGGAACTTTCCGCGGCGTGATCGAGAAGCAGCGGGAGATTTTGCATCCTTGTGCTCCACGCTTCCCTGCTCTCGTCGGTGACCTTATTGGTTGCCTCGCGCTCTTGTGCGTGCCTTGTGGGTCCAGGAGGCGTCGGCTGTCGGCCGTAGTTGAGCACCGCAAGGCTCAGGCCAGTTGAGCTTTGCTCAGCCGTGTTCAGGGCAAAGATGAACTCAGAGAGATGTTCATCCCATAAGTTATGGTTGTCTGTAACAAACGAGGCAATCATTGTCTTGAGGGTCCGGTTTACTCGCTCCAATGGGTTGGCTTGCGGATGGTAAGGCGGAGAGTTAGTATAGGCTATTTCCGCTGCCTCTAAATACTCATCCACCGCTTGGTTTTAGAACTCAGTGCCGTTATCCGAGAGGAAAACCTCAGGAGCGCCAAAGCGTAACACGACCTGCTCGTTAAACTCGCGGATAATCGTTTTCGCGTTCGCTTTTCGGATCGGCACAGCTTTAACCCAGCGAGTGAACAAATCCTGAAAGAACAGGATATATTTAAACCCTTTAGCAAAACGGGAAAGTGGGCCGGTTATGTCGGCTGCCACGACCTGCCATGGCCGGTTAGTTGTTCTACGGCCCATGAACCTAAAGGGAGCTCGTTGCTCTACCTTACAGCGCTGGCACACTAGGCATTTGCGGACATATTCCCGAGCGTTGTCATAGAATTGTGGCTAGTAATACGCTCTGGCCACCCGTGCGAAAGTCTTCTTGCGGCCTAGGTGCCCTGCTGTTGGGTCGTCATGGCATTCTCGTAGCACCGCTTGCCGTTGTTCTTTCGGCACGACCAACTTCCATTCCTCATCATCGCCAATAACTCCGTCGATCTTGTCAGCGGGCCGATGAGCGTACAAGTTTCTCTTAACGAGCTTCCATTTGGGATGCTCGCTAGGCTCCTCACATAACACATCGTTCAATAAGTCCCGAGACTAACCCAGAGATGGTGCTAGTAGTACCAAACTGGCCACGTTTCCATGGAGTGCGAACCTTTACATAAAACGTGTAAAAATTTCACGTCGATCGGATCACAGACAGCAGAGTTATCGAGGTTAGAGTAAAGTCACTGTATGATTTGCTTGAAAAATGGAAAAAAGCGAGCTTCGCGTTTTGATAGAACATTGTTTTTTAATGGGTAAAAACACCGTAGAAGCCCTGCAATGGCTTGAAAAACATTACTTGGACTCCTCTTCGTCCAAACCAACGATTTTTCGTTGGTATGCTGAGTTTAAACGTGGTCGTACGGACACAAACGATGCGGAACGTTCAGGTAGGGTCATTCGAAGCCGTTACACAGGAAAATGTGAGTGAAGTGTTAAAAATTGCAATGAAAAATTGCAAAGTGAAGGTCCGTGAGATTGCATAAATGACACAGATATCATCTGGAAGCGTATTTACAATCCTTCATGAAAAATTGAGCATAAAAAAGGTTTTTTCCAAGTGGGTGCCGCGATTGCTTTCAGTGGAACAAAAACAGCAACAAGTCGACGGTTCAGAGAGCTGTTTATCGCTATTTACTCGCAATAAAAAGGATTACCTGCGTCGATACGTGACCATGGATGAAACATCAATACATCATTTTACTCCGGAGTCGAATCGGCAATCATCTGAGTGGCGCATGGCTAGCGAAAGCCGCCCAAAGCGTCCAAAAACGCAGCAGTCTGCTGGCAAAGTCATGGCGTCCGTTTCTTGGGATACACATGGCGTGATTTTCATTGACTATCTGGAAAAAGGTAAATCAATCAACAGTGATTATTATATTGACTTGTTGGTACGTTTAAAGGAGGAGATCGCAGCAAAACGACCGCACATGAAGAAGAAAAAAATCCTTTTTCACCAAGACAATGCACCATGCCACAAGTCCATGAAAACAATCGCAAAATTGAACGAATTGGGCTTTGATTTGCTCTCCCACCCCCCGTATTCGCCAGATTTAGCCCCCAGCGACTACTGGCTCTTTGCTGATCTCAAAAAAATGCTCCAGAGAAACAAATTTGGCTCGAATGAGAAGGTCATTGCCAAAACTGAAGCCTATTTTAAAGCATAGGATAAATCCTTCTATAAACATGGTATAGAAATGTTGGTAAGGCGTTGAAAAGATTGCATCACTCTAAAAGGAGATTATATTGATAAATAAAAATGATTTTTAAAAAAAGTGTTGTTTTCGTTGTTAGTCTCGGGACTTATTGAACGATGTGTTACGTTGCGGACCAAAGCGAGATACCACTTGTCGGTGGTATTTTCTGACCAGGTGAGAAAAGAAAGGATGACTTCGTCTCCCTCAAACACGCGAGACAACGCGTCTGGCACGTGGTGAAGCGCTTTTTTTCGGTGCTCTATTTTAAAGCAGTGAGCTTGGAGCTCTAGAGCCCATCTCGCCAGTCTGCTGGTGGGGTTTTTCATTAAGCACAGCCAGCGCAAGCTGCTGTGGTCGGTGATCACCTCAAATTGGTGCCCCTCGATGAATGGACGAAATTTCTTTACGGCCCATACAACTGCCAGACATTCTCACTCGGTCACGCTATAATTCCGCTCAGCGGAGTTGAGGGTTCTGCTAGCAAACTCTAGCACCCTTTCTTTGTCCTTAACGATTTGCAGCAGCATCGCTCCTATGCCTGTGTCACTGGCATCGGTGTGGATAACGTATCCACTACTTGGCCGAGGACACTGTAGAACTGGGGCGGAGACGATCATTGCCTTTAAAACTTCGAAGGCACGCTGCTGCTCCTCGAGCTATCAAACCTTTGGCTCCTCTTCGTGAGGCTGGTTAACGGTTCAGCGACCGTGGCATTGTCGCTCATAAACTTCCTATACCAGGATGCTATTCCAAGGAAGCGCCTCAGTTGCTTGAGGTTCTTAGGTGCGGGATAGTCCCTGACCGGCTGGGTCTTGGCTGGATCGGGCTTACTACCGTCCCGATTAACCAGCACCCCAAGATACCCACTTCTATTTTGCAGAGGTCGCATTTCTCTCGGTTGACCGTTAAACCAGACTCCGCAAGACGTTTGAGTACGAGCGCGAGATACTTTTCATGCTTCTTAAACGTCTCTCCTACGACGATTATATCGTCTAGGTAGGAGAAGGCGTACGGCTCCAAATCGGGGCCATCAACTCGCTCTGTTACGCGCTAAAAGGTCGTGTCTGCGTATGAAAGGCCATACGACATCCTTTTAAACTGAAAAAGGCCCATACCGGTTACGGTAAACGCCGCGATAGGTCGCAAGTAAACCTTTAGTGGTATTTGATGGTATGCACTGCTCAGGTCAAGGGCAGAAATATACCTCGTCTTTCGCAGCTTACGCAAGATATCCTGCATATAGGGCAAAGGATATGCGTCCGGCTTGGTAACCACGTTGACTTTGCGAAAGTCGATGCAGAAGCGGTACGAGCCGTTCTCCTTGCGCACCATCACCACCGGGCTAGACCAGCCACTGGTTGAAGGTTCTATTACGTCCTGCTGGAGCATCTTTCGGACTTCGCGATGCATCTCTTCCTGGATCTTGTCCGAGACGGGGTAATAGCGTAGCTCGATGGGTAAGGCGTCGCCTACATCAATCGCATGTTCTACCCCGTGTGTGCATCCCAGGGTGGACCCTCCGCTCAGCGAAACTGCGTCGAGCAGAGCTTGAAGTCGGGTACGCTGGTCGTCCGTTACGTCGGCTGCGCCGGCAGACGCTAGCGCACCCACGTCGGCAGCTATGCTGGCGACTTCCAGGCCAACACTTACATTTGCGTCTTTAAAATGTAGACGATCGGTGTCGGGGTCCAAAACCGCGTGGAATGCTCGGATAAAATCAATTCCGACGCAGCATTCCTCGTCAAGCTGAGGCATTATGGCAACCCTTATGTCATGAGTTAACCCTGCGACAGCAAAGGGCAACTTGACATGTCCCAACAGCGGGAGGTGCCTGCCATCAGCGACTTTCACGCGTCCTGATTCGGCTGGGATGAGCTCTCGGTCTAGGGCATTGGCAATTTGCAAGCCAATAGGACCCATGACCGTGTTTGATGCTCCTGGATCGTATAATGCGCGTAGGCGGTAACGTCCTACTGCCACCTGAAGCCACTAACGGGTCTCGTCTTCAGGTTTATACGCGCGTGCGACCTATCCTGCGAGGGATAAAGCTTCTCGCAGGTCGGCGGGGGTCGTAGCGTGCTTCGTTAAAGGTGGAGACGCCGAGCAGGTTGAGGGGACCGTCAAAGACGAGTCGGTTAATTCCTCGCTTAACCGCTCTTCGACCCGTTTTCCGCACATTTGGGACACGTCTTTACCGTGTACCCAAGCTCGCCGCAGGTGTGGCACTTTATCGGCCCTTGTGGCACGGTGGTGCGCACGGAGGAGGCCTTCTTTGCTGACACCGCATTCTGGCGCTCGTCGCGCTTCCCTTTGGGCGGTGGCAAGCTGCGCTTTGGCTTGCTTTCGCCTTTGCCTCTCGGAGAAGACCTCCGCTGTGGTGAGTCAGCTGGGGGGAAGTCCTGGCAGACTTCAAATCTCGCTGCCAAGACTTCATGTGGTCGCCTAAAATGCGGGCGACCGTTGCTGCAAAAGTGGCAGCATCTAGCGCCAGGGGCGTTGCAGCGACCACGCTGACTTTTGCCCTCGCCGGCTTGCCCTCTGCATTCGGTTGATGCTCGGTCCTTTGCCTTCGTGTTTCGGACCGAGGCTTGTAGGCCATCTCTGGCAAGAGCGTGGCTTCGGGTGGTGGAGGCGGACGGTAGGTTTTGCGGCACTCTAACGTCTGTTCCGCTTCTACCGCTAGGTCGAGCAGCGTCTCGACGCTGTCGACTTCTACCTACCGGACTATCGATTGCAGCTCTGGCCGCAAATTACGATGCAGCATATCTAGCTGCTGGTCTCGGCTAAGCATGGGGGAGAGCTTGCGCATAATCGCGACTAGGCAGGTAATGTAATCACGTACCGGCTCATCAACCCCTTGCGTCCGACTGTTCGCTTCGGACGCGAGTCTCTGTTGGAACTTCTGGAGGTTCCATATCACCGTCTTGCTGCTGCCTCAAAGTCGGCCCAGCAAGACCACTTGCTCTTTTCGTTGCGGTACCACGTTGCTGCATTGTCAGTGAAGAGTTCCGATAGAGACGCAGGACCTCTTATTCTGACAAATTTGCCAGAGCTCGGCAGTCTTCCAGTCGAGCCAGGAATACATCAATACTTTGATTCTTGGCTCCGGAAAAGCGGATTTGCCATTTCCGCACTATTTGGCCGATATCTTGCGAAGATTGCCGCGTCGAGTGCCTGATAAAGGTTTTGGGTCCTTCGACGCTCGCGGGATAGACAGAATTGCTGTCCGGGGCGAACGTTGCCGCCAGACAGCCCCCCCCCTCCTTAGACACGCCATGCGGTGCTTGGCGTGCGGGATATGGGTTAGGGGTTGGCTGTGGGCGAGCACGTAGAGGTGTGCTACCGGCCACAGGCTCGTCTGCGTAATGGCATGTGTATGTGTCGGCGAACTGCACTTGTGTTCGCCGACCTTTCGCTTCATGACTGCTCGTTTTGGCGTCAAGCTCGTTCACCTTGGCCGTTAATACTCTAACCTCTGTGAGGAGGTTGGCCATCATCGCTGCGAAAGAGGCTGGCATTCGGAACTGGTTATTATTCTCGCTAACCAGCGTTATCCAGCTCTCTTCGTGCCTGCCAGTGCTCTGAGCTTCGCTGCCAGGGTTAGCTGGCGTGCAATGGTAAATGTCTCGTTCTACCAATGCATTCATTTGGACTGGCTGGTTGTCCAGCCTGGAGGACTCTGCATTTGGAGCTTTAGCGATCGTGTCCAGCTGCTGGGTTACTCCTACTATCCGCTCGAGATTATGTTTCACCCTTTCGTCGCGGAGGAGTAGTTCCCATAGGTGCTTCTCTGTGTCAGCGCGTTCTTCTGACCTCAGTCTATTTATTAGGCACTGATGTAGTTCGTTGCAGCGTACTACGGTTTGGGGATCTTGGCTCCCCTCTTCCGTCAAGTCCGCCGCTGTGTAATTCCCGAGCAGCCAGTTTTGTAGCCGGTCTGCTCGGGCGAACCTGCTGCAATCGGTGCGCAATTGGAGCTGGGCGAAGTTCTCCTCGAGCTCCCTTCCGTTTAGGGTTGAGGCCCAGTCCTCGATGGCAACTAAAGTTCTTTCCGCCATAATGTTCGCTTCCGCAATAAAGTGGTGCTCACCTTCGCTTACGCCGGTTTCTCGATACGTTGTTTGTGAGCACCAACTTCTGAGAGCTCACAAGGGATCTATCTGCCTTAGGCAGTTGCTCTACTTTTAGTCGATTAACTGACCAATTGATGCGTTTGCCCGTGGAGAGTCCTGCCGCTTCAAATTCCTGTTCGACTATTTGTCAGAACAGGTGCGCTCTCGATTTTCGATTATCGAGTAGCCAAGCGAGTCAGAACCACGTAAACGCTTTGGTTCCGTGCCAGCTAAATGAAAATTGAAACAATATTTTTAAACAACACAAAAAAAAAATTTCAAATATTTATTTGCTGGCTGGAACGATTCTTCTTCTTGCTTATTTACAATTTGTTTAGAGCTAGGAGAAGAATCCTGCGCTGCCTTAAGGGTGTTCAAAATATTTATATATGTTATTTAAAAAATATAAGTTTCTTCTTCCTGAAACAGAAAAAAAAACAGAAAAAAGAATATGTTTTCTGAGAGCACTCTCAAGCCAGATTACTCGCTTGCTATTGCACAAGTCAGAAATCTCCGCACCCCTTGTGTGTGCTCTTGACAAACAAAAATACAAATTGCTAATTTTTGCTAGCTATACCGGGAAAAAGAGAAGAAAAAAAAAATTATAAATATTTTATCTTTCGCGTGCGGTTCGTGCTTCGCGTTTTTATTCCCTATTACCTGCTCTCAGCTCTTTCTACACACGTTAAGGGCGCCAGTTGTAACAGGGTGGCAGTTTTAGCGTTAACCACCACAGGAGCAATTAGCTTCGGGGGACGCGCAATTCGCAAAAGGTACGAATATACCCGTTGCAGATAAAAAGAAAAAAAAGGAAATTGAATTAAATAAAAAAGAATTTATATGCTACACCCTTAATTGTTATAAAATTCTAAAAAATGCAAGAAAGGGATATTAGAAAAGAATGCAAAAAAAAAGAAAGAAAAAGAACGAATTAAATAAATGAAATGATTTAATAAATTAACAAACGACAATAAAAAAATTTAAAAGAAATAATAAGAAATTATAAATAAATACGCGCGAGAAGCGCAGGTAACTAGGTGGGCTACAATACGCGTAAACGGCTCCTGCGCGCAGCGTACTATACGAGTGCGAGAGAGAAAGACCGTTTCTCGCACTACGCCTATAAGAGTAAGAGAAAGAGGCCTCTCTCACTCGCGCGCGTGCCGTATTTGCTGCGAGTGCGAGAGAGAAAGCAACTCTCCCGCACTGCTGCCACTAGAGTGAGAGAGATACCGCTCTCTCACTCACGCGCGCTTATTCTTCTATAGGTGCGAGAGAGAACGCAACTCTCTCGCCCTGAATACGAGAGTGAGAGAGATAGCGCTTTCTCACTCGCACGAACCGCTAAAAAACGAATTGACCAAAGGAAGGAGTAACCGGCGAAGGTTACACCTACGTACAGAGAGATAAACGAAAGATGCGCGCGCAAAGGCGTAGTTTCAAATTACTTACTTTTTTCGGCTTGCCAGCCTCGTACGCAACGCGGAGAATAGGAGACGGTTCGGGCGAACAGGCAATGTGCCGTCGCCCTGAGCAGCCTCGCTGTATGTTTCCGGTCGCCAGTGTCGGATGCCTCCGCCGTCGGCCGGTGAATTTTCCCTTGGCCACGTACGTAGCCGGTGCACGCCAAGCTACAGCACCACAAACTCTTCACGCGCGAGAAAAACTCGTAACAAAAAAAAGACGCGGGATCAAAGGGACTTAGCGCGTCCCAAAATGGTGGATCACTATCGAAAAAAAACTTTGTAATAATCGCGTATCAATAACGAAGACGCGAGACGAACTGACTAAAGGCGGGAAGCGGCTTGGCTACCTAGCCTAGCCTCGCCTAGTCCCCCTTATACGGCACTCAACTGGTCTATCTCTAGTCGCGTACCGTATCTTTCCGTCCGTGACTGTCGCATTACGCATTTTCGGCAATTAATGCGATAACCTAAATACGCGAAATATGACGAGGCGCGGAGCACGGAGTGTTCTTCGTGACAATATATATATATATATATATATACATACCGGGAGTTAAAAACCTCTTGTCAACTCCTTATAAAACATTAAACGTTATTTATATAAAACTGACAGTGCCAGTATTAGTGAATAGGGTATGCTCTATCGATTGGCGATAAAATCAACTTCCGGTCTGGACCGGAAGTTGGTCAAACTAACCGGAAGTTGGTTTTTTAAATAGAATATGCATATTTTTAAGGTGGATTAAGATTTTGAGTGAACAAATACGAAGCCTCTTTACGAATTTAAAAATATGCATTATAAGTAACTTTTGGTTCGACAAATTCAAATGTGAATTAGAGGTAAAAAATTGAACTTTATAAAAAATTTTTTAAGCAAAAGTTGACAATTTAAATGCAAATGAGAGCGTCTGAGCCTCCGGTCAGGAAGTAGACACTGGATGTAAAACTTCATACCAAATGTAAGCTTTTCACTGTGGATTTAGTAGTCGTCACTGCAGTCATATTTGAATCTAGAAGTACGTTTATTTCATTCACTTCTTCACTCGGAATTAATTATTCTAGTTATAAATAAATTTTGTTAATACCGTTTATAAATAAAATTTATAAGTTTATACAGTTTATAAATAAAAATATAAAAATAACGAAAGCAATTTAACTAAACGTTGCACAAAGCTTTCGCTTCCACTCTTACTGAAGCGAAGAAATATTTACCTTATTTACATTTGATAAACTGAAAATCTAAAGATTTCAAAGAAAAAAATTTTATACTAACACAAAAACACTTCTTAACTTATTTAACTAACTTTTAAAAGAACGGATCAAGAAACATCGATGCCGAAAGGAATTACTACATAAATTTCATAATTATCTTTTTAACAATATTTATAACATTAAACAAAATAACATATTAGAAGAAATATCAATAATCACAACTTAATTAATAATGCTCAAAATGAGCTCTACTTTCTTAAAAACAGGTTTAAACTCTTATTTGGAAATTGTTCGCTGTTCGTCGAATTTCAGATGCCTCAAGTGACGGAATTAATTGTCGGATTCTTTCTACCATATTTGCCCTTGTTGTTGGACGGTCACGGTATACTAAGTCTTTAACACTTCCCAACAAATAATAATTTAATACAGACAGATCTGGAGATCTAGATCGCAAATTAACTGTTTCGTGCTTTCCTATCCATCCGTTCAAAGTGGCTCGAGATATAAGCGATGTATGTGCAGGACATCCATCCTGCTGAAACCACATGTTCAAACACAAATGAAAAGGAATATCTTTTATCAAATTTGGTAAATCTGTTTCCAGAAGTTAAACTTAGCGATGTCTGCATAGGTTGGTGTCAAAAAAAATTGGACCTATAATTTTGTCATCAATAATCCCGCACCACACATTTACTTTCCAAATATGTTGGTTATCTATTGTCCTTAACCATTGAGAATTTTGTAGTGCCCAATAGCGGCAATTCCAAGTATTTACAGATGCATTACTCTTTAACTTACATTCGTCTGTTCATAAAATTCTTTGATGAAAACCTGCCGGTTGATCACATCACCAATTACAAAATTGAAGACGTTGGGCTATGTCATGATTGTTAAGATCTTGGTGTAAATGCAGTTTATAGGTATGAAACTTATTGTCTTTCAAAAAGTTACGGATGGTACAATAATTAATACCAGAATCAATTCCCCTTCTTCTCAGAGAATGATGTGGAGCAATATTCGATGATGCTACAATATCTACCGATCTTACATCTTTGATACGTCTTTTAATTTTCCATTCTTTATTGTAATGAGGTTACACAATCCCATTATTTTTTACTTGATTCGAAAGTCGAGAGAAGACTTTCCTAGAGTGTGGAAATCGGTCAGCAAAACGTACCCTCCATAACGTCTCAGCAGCAGAAAAAGACCCAGCTTTAAATAAAATTTGAAGCATATCACATGCTTCTTTATTAGAATACACCATTTCTAAAAGAGAAAAACTTAAATTTTATCAAGGTAAAAATATATTTCAATGTGATGATAAATATTAAACCTCAAAAATGTTTTGAATCTACTTTTATGGTATATCAAGTAATAAATATGCTAGAAATGTTGATAAGTGAGATTTAAAGAAACTTACAGATTTAACGGCATTTAGAATAAATACTAGAAGAGTCACCAAATTTTGTTGCTAATCAAAATTTTGTTGCTAATCAAAATTTGGTGACAATAGTTAAATTCTTACCTGAGAATTAATTTAACTACATATTGTGACGGAGAGCCCGTCATAGGACATCGACGAAGAAAGTAAGTGCTTACATTCTTGCGCAACCGTCGCCAGGTTGCCGGCTTGTATAAGGTGATTTATTATGAGGTTTGGTTTATAATCTCAAAAAAAAGGCATAAAGTTAAATTCTATAGTAAAAATTTTATTGTGAGTCAAAAGAACAATCTATGACATTTACTTTTTAAAGATTATCTCATTTAAATGTTGACCGCGACTACGTTGTAAATGGTCCATCCTGAGAGTCTGATTTTGGACGACGCGTTCTAGCATAGCGACCGATATCTCGCGAATAACAGGAGTAATGTTGGCTTGCAAAACGTCAGTTGAAGCTGGCTTATCCCTGAAGACCAGAGACTTCGTGTAACCCCAAAGAAAATGATCTACAGGTTCGATATCACACGATCTAGACGGCAAATTTACTGGTTCAAAACGTGAAATTAGGTTCTCACCAGAATGATTTCTCAATAAGTCCATTGGTTCTCTCGCTGTATGCAAAGTAGCGTCATCTTGTTGAAATTAAAGTTCACCGATACCACGGGATTTAATTTCAGGTAGCAAAAAATCCGTTATCATGGTGCGATAGCGATCGCCATTGATGGTTACGTTTTGACCGAACTCATTTTAAAAGAAATATGAACCGATGATTCCACCGGCCCATAAACCACACCAAACTGTGAATTTCTGTGACTTTAGTGGTAGCTTTGGAAGCTCTTCAGGTTGTTCATTAGCCCAAGTACGGCAATTCTGCTATTTGACGTATCTATTGAGCCAAAAATGCGCCTCATCACTGAACGAAATTTCGCGATAAAACAGAGGATTTTCATTGAGCTGATATAGAGCCCATTCACCAAAAACACGACACAAACCTAAGTCTCCCGGCTTCAATTCTTGTACGAGTTAAAGTTTGTATGCCTTAAAACCAAGATCATTACATAAAATACGCCAAGTTGTTGCGTATGACAAACCAAGCTATTGAGAACGACGCCGAATCGATTCGTCACGGTTTTCAGCCACACTCTCAGCTACAGCTGCTATATTTTCTTTACTACGTGCTGGATGTGGTCTAATCGGTCGACTATCGTTCAATAATGTATGCCTGGTTTGAAATTTGCGGATGGGATTGGCTATAGTGGTTTCGGTAGGTCGACGATGCACACCATAAGTTGCTCTAGAAGCACGAAAAGCATTTCTCACAGAACGCTGATTTTCGTAATGCAGCTGAACAATTTTGATACGTTGTTGCGGTGTAAGTCTTTCCATGATGATTTGTCAGACAATACTGAATAAAAATTACATTACAGTTTGACAGGAGTCACGCGTGATCTGTAAAAAGAAGCCTATTAAAAATTAAACCTCATAATGAATCACCCTTTATTAGCCCGTTTGGCCGCGAAAATGCGGACTTTTCGAAAAGCAGGCAACGTTAGAAAATCATGTGATTTTCGAACTTGCGGCGACAATTAGCGAGGAATTTCGGGAGCCGCGTGGAAAGGGGAGAGAAGAGCGAGCGCAAAGAGCAGCTACGCGGTACTCTTCTGCGAAGACAGTCAAGCTGTAAGCTTCCGCGAGGAAAGTAGAGATTTCTCCCGCATTTTGAGAGTGAGCGTCGCGAATGAGTTGTAGCCAGGGTGAAGGAGCGTTAGAGAGATAGTGAGTTATAGCCAGGACTGAAGGAGTGCGAGAGAGAGAGAGAAATAGAGTGTAGAAAGTTCAGACAGTGCGAGGAAGGAGGAGCGACGATGAGGAGTTGCAGCGAGGAAGTTAGTCGGAGGACGAGGAGGGCAGGTGTTAGCAGGCGGCGACTGGAAGTTTTCACCGTTACATCTGCAGCCGAGGTTCAGGTAAAGCCGTCGGAGAACAGGCGAGCTATTCCCGAGATCCTGCAGTCCTTCTTTGGGGGAGAGGCAGCTGGAGCCAAGGAATGCGGCATGGAGAAGAGCAGCTTGGTGTTCAACAGCTAACGGACAAGACACGGAGACATTATCGATAAGTGTCTTCATCTTGTCCAGGAGTAATAAGTACGAGGGAGATAGAGAGAGAGCGAGGGAGTGTAATAATTAAAATAATTCATTCGTTTTTGTGCGAGTAACACAGGGCACACATAACTATTTCGGCTACGACGTGGTGCCTCGTCGCAAATGGCGACCGTGACAGGACGTTGGTAATTCCAGGTCTTCGTAGCGTACATCGGTGAACTTGCCCGATGTAAATATCTTGCGCAAGTTTCTTGCCGATGTACAATTTTTCAAATATTATTTGAGAAAGTGATTTTTCAAGAGGTGTAAGTGCGAGAGAGACAGTCGGCCCACTCGCGTAATGAAGTTACGCACAAAGAGGAAGGGCCGATTGCCAGCCTAGAGAGAGAGAGAGAGAGAGAGAAAGAGAGAGAGAGAGAGAGAAAGAGAGAGAGAGTCGAGTGCGCTTGCACTATGTGCACCCAGCACTTATAACGAAATCTCGTGAGTTCAAACTTAGACGATTTTTCGACTGATTAGGATTTAGTCATTTGTTCGACCAAAGGGACTTTGTCAGATTATGTGAATTCGGACTTGGTCATTTTTTTTTTGACCAAGTGGACTTCGTCGAAATCTTCGCTTGTTTGAGCTGAGTCGATTTTTCGATTAGTTCCGACTTGTGTTCTTTTTTCTCTTTTTTCTCTTTTTCTTCTTTTTTTTTCTTTATGTAGCCGAGGGGACTTTGTCAGATTTGGCAAATTTGCATGTTCAAATTTAGTCGATTTTTTGACTAATTCGAACTTAGTTTTCAGTCAAGGGGACGTAGAGAAGAGTTGGTGGTTTGTTTTTTTTTGTGGGTGTTTTTTATCTCACTTGCCGCGGGACACCGAGATGGCGGGCTACGAGCGATCGATGATCCGCATGCTAAGCGGGTCTTGGCCGGCCCGCCAAGCGAGATGAGAGATCGGTGCTCTTCCTGTTGCGGACGTCATCCGATGACTAGAAGAGCGCGGGCTCAGAATAAGGGGAGAAGGTTTGGAGTTGCGCGAGCGACTTCTTAAGGCGATCGTACGTGATAACGATTCAAGCGTGTCGGCGCCATGGTACGATGATTACGACGCCAATCCTGCAGCTCCTCCCGCGTCAATCCCAATGTCGTGCAAGCGACTATGGAAGACCATGAAGTGGTCCCGAAGAGGGAGTCGAGCAACGCGGAGTACCTCGGAGGATCTCGCTAGCGAAGAGTCCGATGCATGGAATTCGGCAGGGCCGGAGGCACTGATCTCTCTGAGGAACATTGACACGGCCCGCTCTCCTGGTCGAAACAGTGCGGGAAGAGTTTTAGAGCCTGGGTGGATGAAGAGTGGAAGAGCGGAGGGGTCTCACTGGCCATCAGCCGTGCTGCCGCTCGCGACTACGAGCGTGGTGGCGCCTTTCACGGGCATTTCGGCGGGATAAGCGTCATTGGCGTACCCGGCGGCCCCGGTTTCGACCGTTGCGGCTCCTACGTCAATGCAATCACCAACTTCGAGTCCGCAGCAATCTGCTACGGTAGCCGTTGGCGCGAAGCAGCGGTCATGAGTCAGCTGACGGAAAATAGAAACGAAATCAAGAAGTTGAAAGAGCTTCTGCTCTCTCCAAGTCTGTTTTCCAAAGCGACTCAGATGCCGACGTCGACCGGGGAGTTAGGGACTGCTCAGAGAAGATACCCCCCCCCCCACAAGTTCAGCGCACCGTCTGCTGACGGCACGAGGATCGTGGCAGGCCGCAGGCTTACACTCGAGTACGTCGAGCACTTACGATATGGGTGTTCGGCCGAAGACGCGTCAAGAGCTGGGTGTAGCCGAGCACTTCGAAGAACATGTGCCATTATATGCTTGCGGTGGCGGAGCTGCGGCAGCTCGTCGGAGAAGAGGAGAGATGCGTGGCCCCTCCCGCAGTCAGTCAGAGGATAGAAAATAGGAAGATAGGGTCACAGTAGAGCGTGAGCGGTGCTTGAAAGCGATGAAGCAGTGGAGAGTGTCGTTCGCTGGCAGAGACAAGGAAGATTCGTCCGAATTCGTCGCTCTGGTGGAAGATTTCCGACGCTTCCATTTTTACGGCAAAGAGGTGATGCTAAGTACTTCATCAGTCGTCCTCACCAATGCGGCTCGCTTCTGGTACAGGGGAATCAGAGAAGATATCCACGACTGGCAGGGATTTCTTCGACGTTTTCGTGAGCAGTACAGTACAGTACGTGTACAGTACTGCCCGGAGCTCAAAAAAAAAAATGGCGCTGAAAGAGCTAGAGAAGCATATGCAGGGAAAGGGTAAGAGCATCACCCGATATATATCGTGTGTCTGCGCAATTGCAGCTCACTTAAAAAACCCGACGCCTATGCCTCAATTAATGGAGATGGCGTACAAGCAGCTGCAACCTGAGTACCGGTTGTTCATGGCCGCTGCATCGATCCGTAGTTATGAAGACATTATAACATACCGTAAACGGCGCGAGAAGAATATGCGCATGAACGAGCGTTTTTCGAATCCACCATTGAAAGACAAATCTGTCTTCCAAGAGGCGGCTTTCGCCGGTACTCCGAGGCGCTCCAGCAAGATTGCCGTGGTGAAAGAAATCGAGAGGAAAAAGATGTTTCCGTCGGGATAGTCGAAGAAGTTGGAGAGCCCCAAGGGAGCTCCGAAGTAGCAGAAGCGCCAGAAAGAGGAAAAATTCGAGTTTTCATAGTGGTGACGAGGCTGCTACGGTGCAATGAACACGGAGAAGTCCCGCGCCGTCGCCAAGTGATGCGGTAGTCGCGCGGAGCTTGCCAGCACCTAAGCCGGCTATGAAGCAACTCCCGGCGTCTGTGTCTTGGCAGACACCAGCGAGGATGTCTCAAACGAGACAGTTATACGAAGTGTGCTACACGTGCCAGCGGGTGGGACACAGAGCGTGGCTTTGCCCCCAGAGGTGGTGCTTCGCGTGCGGATATGTCGGCCACTTTGTGGCGGAGTGCCCTTCGACGCTGAAAGTGCCACTCGAGCGCGGCAAAGCGACCGCTAACTCGCCGCCTGTTACCTGCTAAATCTGCGGGATGGCTGAAGTTAGAGCTCTCACCTGCCCGCGATGCGCGCCCAAGGTCCTGCGTATGGAAAACGAGCGAGCAGGGTCCTCATGTTCGGTGAGCCTTGTGGTTCGTCGTTAAATGGACCAAAAGAGACGGTAACTGCGATAAACGAGCCAAAAAGAAGTGCGAGTAAAGAGAAGGAGAAACTTACGGTCGGTGAGTATTTGCGCCTGGCACTGCACGATTTCTTCAAAGGTGCTACGCCTAAAGACATGCATTCATTCAGTCAGCCGCGAATTTCAAACGGTACGTCTACCCATGAGACAATCCCGCCGACACTTTGCCGTCTCACTCTGTGCCCAGTAGATCTCCGCAAGATCCCGTGGCGGGTGCGAGACGGCGTGTGGTGAACTGTGAGAAGTCGCCAGCTACTACTCCAGTTCAGAGGGAAGGGGGGGGGGGCAGAGGCCAAGTCTGAGTCAGCCATGCCTAGCCAGGGACACGAAGATGAATACGCGGTCGCCGTATGCGCTAAAAATAGGCTGTTTTTACCTTTTTCTCTGAGCGGACGTGTTATTCGTGCAATGTTCGATTCAGGTGCCATGATTTTACTTGTAAGCGTTGAGGTTGCAAAGATGCACAAGGAAAAGTTCCAGCCATCGCACGTCGTAGTAAATGGCGTGACCGGCCGAGCTAGTCGAGTAAGGGGCTTGCTCGAAGTATCCATCGAAGTTGATAGGGAGCGAGAGATTATGCAGCTTCGTATAGTCGACGGAATCGACCACGTGCTTATACTTGGCATGGACTTCTGTCAGAAGCTGCACATCGGAAAAGTGTTCGATGAGAGGTCGTGGAGAGTGAGGGGTGGAGTGTGAAGAGATTTTTAGCCTGGAGAAAAGAGTGGTGTGGAGAACGCGCGGGTTTTTGCTGAATGTGCGGGTCTGAGTAAAGTCGAAACCAAACAGAGGCGGCTGGTCACCGAGCTGGTCGATAGGCTCATACTTTCACCCTCGCAGGTCTTAAGTCTTACGACGTTGATTAAACACTATATTGATGTTCAAGACGCCAGACCCGTTCGACACGCGCCTCGGAGAATGGCTTCGAAGATCTTGGAATTTGCGCAGCAAGAAGTCCAGCGTATGAGTGAGCAGGGGACAATAGAGCCGAGCGCCAGTGAATGGTACAGCGCGCCGGTTGTAGTTCGAAAAGATAAAGGGAAATATCGATTTTGCGTTGACTTTAGAGATTTGAACAAAGTCACGTGCCGTGATTCGTATCCAATGCTGAGTATGGATTCGATTCTCGACAAGTTGAGAAAGGCGCAGTTTATTTCGAAAATTGACTTAAAGAAGGCTTTTCGTCAAATATTGTTGAGCGAGGCAAGCCGAAAGTATACGGCTTTCGCTGTACCAGGTTCGGGGTTGTCGGAGTTTTTGTGGATGCCTTTTGGCCTCAAAAACGCCCCTATCGTTCTTGTTCGGCTAGTCGACGCACTTTGCGGGCCACAGTTTGAGCCGAACGTCTTCGCTTACCTCCATGACATCACCGTGGTTACGGAGACATTCGAGGATCATTTGGTTTGTCTTGAGAAAGTCTTGCGAAGACTGGCCGAAGCCGGCCTTGAGGTAAATAGAGAAAAGTGTGAGTTCTGCTGCTTGAGTGTGCAATTCTTGTGTTTTAGACTGGATCGAGAAGGTTTGCGGCTCGATCCCGATCGAGCTGTTTCTGTCCTTGGGTTTCCTATCCCGAAAAACTTTAAACAGTTACGATATTTCTTGGGCATGGTTACTTGGTGTTCGAGGTTTATAGCACACGAGTCAGAGCTTGAAATGCCTCTGGTTAAGTTGCTCCGTAAACATCAGCCGTGGGTATGGGAGGAGGAGCAACAAGAGGCGTTTGAGGTTTTAAAAAGAGCTCTGGGAGAGGCGCCTATGCTCGTTCGTCCCAATTTTTCGCGGCCGTTTACGGTGCAGAGTGACGTGAGTGACCAAGCGACAGGACCCGTGCTTATGCAAGAGGACGACGAAGGCGAGCACCCAATCGTGTACGTCAGCCGAGAGTTAAATCCGTCCGAAAAGAACTACACGACTACGGAGAAAGAGTGCCTCGCGCTACTGTGGGCTATCAAGAAATTCTGGCCGTATATCAAGGGTTCGCATTTTATTGCGATCACTGATCACAGTACCCTCAAATGGTTGCGAAACTTGAAAGAGCCTACAGGCAGACTCGCGCAATGGGTCCTGGAGATGCAGCAATGGGATTTCGATATACATTATGTCAAAAAAGTACCGGAAATTGTCAATTCAAATCTCGCGGGGCAATTTAGGCAGATAACATTTTTTTTCTAGGTTGGTACAAGTGTCCTTAATGACTATGCCAAGTTTGAGCGGAATCTGTCAACGAATGTGTTTACAGTAGCTGGTTAGGTCAGTCAATGTCAATAGTGCGTGCCGACTTTTTACAATCGGTGATTACGTTGAACAAAGAATTTGTCTAAAATTTTGTGTTGCGAATGAAATTTCATGTGCCGATGCATTGAAAATGTTGCAAAAGGCTTTTGGTGATCAAGCACTATCGAAAATTCGTGCGTATAAGTGGTACAAGGCTTTCAAGGAGGGTCGTGAAGTCGTCGAAAACTTGCCTTGTTCCGGACGCTCATCGACGGCTTCGACCGTAGATAACGTCGATAAAATTAAGGAAATGGTGCTTGAAAACTGTCATACCAGCTTGAGAGAGATAGCACATGAACTTGAGATATCCCACGAGTCCACACCTACGATTTTAATTGATATTTTGGGCATGAGAAAGGTGGCCGCAAGACTCGTTCCAAAAGAGCTTAATTTTCTTCAAAAACGCTATCGCGAATAGGTCGCTTCGGACATGCTGGATCGTGCCAAATCCGATCCCGCATTTATGGATAGCATTATAACTGGTGATGAAACGTGGGTGTACGAGTACAATATGCAAACAAGCCAGCAAGCATCGGAATGGGTGGGAAAAAACGAGCCGAAACCGAAAAAACCACGCCAAAGCCGCTCAAAAGTGAAGGTGATGCTCATTGTTTTCTTCGATATCCGTGACGTGGTGCACTACAAATTCGTTCCAGAGGGTCAGACGATAAACAAAGAGTATTACCTAGACGTTATAAAACGTTTGCGTGAGCGTATCCGTAAGAAGCGGCCAAATTTGTGGGCGAACAACTCGTGGATTTTATACGACGATAACGCGCCGTCTTACCGAACTACGATTGTGACCGACTTTCGCGCCAAAAACTTAACGAACGCGCTTGAACAACCATCGTATTCGCCGGATTTGGCTCCCTGTGACTTCTTCCTCTTCCCAAAACTTAAATTGCCGCTCCGTGGCGCCCGTTTTCAGTCGATTAAAGTCATAAAATAAAATTCGGTGCTCGAGCTGAAGGCCATCCCGGAAATCGCCTATAAAAAATGTTTCCATGATTGGAAGTGCCGTTAGCATAGATGTGCTAGAGCAAATGGAACATATTTTAAAGGCGACCCATTAAATTTTGATTATTAAACGTAAAAATGTTGTTTTAATTTAAAATTCCCGGTACTTTTTTGACAGACAGTAGTGCACAAAAAGGGCACTCTACATCGTGTTCCCGATTCTCTCTCCAGGTCAGTTCCGGAGGACGAAGAGGAGATAGCCGCTTTCGAGTCGGTCTCAGACCCGTGGTATATCGAAGGGGCTAACGATGTGCGGCATTATCCGAATAAATTTTCTGAGTGGAATTTAGAGGATGACCTGCTTTACCGTTACGCCTGCGATGATTTGTTGGATTTGGTGACCCTTGGAGAAGAAGGGTGGAGATTGGTGGTGCCGGCGGAACATAGAGAGAGTGTTGAAGGAGGCCCATTACTATCCGTCTACGGGTCATTTTAGTGTCGAAAATACCTATGACAGAGTGGCGAGCGAGTACTATTGGTCTGGTATATATCGCGACGTTCGTAACTTAGTCTCACGTTGCGACTTGTGTCAGCGCTATAAGGTGTCTCAGGTAGCCCCTTCAAGTTTGATGGGGAAGAGAATTGTAGAAAGGCCGTAAGCTGTCGTAACGGCAGACGTTAATAGAGTTCCCCCGCAGTAAAAGCCAATTTAAATACATCTTGGTGTTTCAAGATTTATGTACTCGCTCGGTAAAGCTTAAACCTTTACGTTTGGCCAATGGCAAAGCCGTCGCCCGAGCGTTTGAAGAGCTTGTGCTTTTCCGATGGGAGACTCCTGATTTTCTGCTCACGGATAACGAGACGAAGTTTGTTAATAGACATCTATACGAAGTCCTGAGCGAATACGGAGTCAAACACGTCACGATGCCGCCTTACCATCCGCTGGCGAATCCCGTTGAGCGTTCGAACAGAAAGCTGAAGACGCTTATCGCAGCCTTCGTCGAAGCCGATCATCGGCGATGGGACGAACACCTGCACGAGGTGCGGCACGCGATGAACATGGCGGTGCAGTCGAGTCTCAAGTCTTCTCCAGCATTTCTAAATTATGGGAGAAACCCTCGGCCAGATAATTGTGGAGAAAGGTAGAGGTAGGTAGCTCAAAGCTGCGATTGGACTCGAGCATCTGGGCCGATCGACTTAAGCCTCGCAGTGCGTTAAGAGACTTGGTGCGGCGTCATATTGATGAGTCGCAGAGGCGAAACAAATGCCGATATAATCGGGCGCGACGATTCGCGGTGTTAAGTCCTGGGGATACGGTGTTGTGACGAGAGCGGGTCCTGTAAAGCAAAAGAAGGGGGGCGAAGGGAGTTTCATTGGAACTGGCGCCGAAGTACGACAAACCCTTTACGATCAAGGAGGTACTGTCCCCGATAGACTATCTACTTTAAGACTCGGGTCGTAGGTCCTCAAAGGCGCATATCTCTGACTTGAAGAAGTAAGTGCCACCACGGACCCTTCTCGGAGGGGCAAAGTAAATTGAGCATAATCTGGGTGGTACGAGGTGGTGTAAAGAAGCGAAAGGTTGTGGCAATTAACACCATCGCCCGTCACAAGAGTCCAGTAGAAGTAAGAGGGTAGAGGTAATCCTTGGGTCACTCATTTTAAGGAACACGTATTACTCTTTACGGCGTCTCAATAGAAACTGACAACATTTTAGAATGTACCTACGCGGGCTTAGCTTTATACGCTACAGTAGAGGGAGGAGATTCATATACTTTAGCCAACTTCCCATTTGTCACCCTAAATAATTTATTTAAAATTTATAGAATTTTTTAAAATTTAAAATAAAGTTCTTAAAATCAATATTTTATCAAACTCTTAAAATTTGTTGTATTAACTAGTAAAGCTAAAGAAGTACAATAACATCGATTTAAATTAAAGTTTATTCGTAGAAATCAAAGTCTATCTACACCTAATAGTAATTTTGTACCTTCGTTTATATAGAAGTATATGTCTACTAAAATCAATTAAAATTAATTAAATTTTATTATAATACGAGAGGTTAAAAGTTATTAATTAAAATTGATAATGAAAATCGATTAAATTAAATAAAATTGAATACTCTATATCAGCATTTAGGGCAGGCCCTTAAATTTTTAATTTTCTAGATCGAAATTAATAGAAAAATAACTACGATTTCCGAGATTGTTTATTTCTAAAATAAAAATAAATTAAGAAATTAGAAAAATTCAAAGGATTTACTTAGCATTTATATTTACTGTACTCAAAACTTTTTTTTGACTATGGTACTGAGGCACGCGCAATAGTTGCTTTATACTTGAGCCTACAATAATTTTCAACTTATAACGTATATTTTCTCTGTAAGTAGCCCGATTACATATACTTTTTATAATAATAAATATCTCTGTTGAAAAAATAATGCTTTTCTATTTTCTTATCAAGATCTGCCTTTCTATATTGTAGTTTTTTTACAAAGCAGCTTTCAAGTCTATCTAAGGCCATCGTTAAATAGCGTGAATTTAATTAATTGTTTCTCAATAATTTAATAGATAACCTTGCTATATTTTGATGGAATTTAAAACGTTACTGTGTTAAGAATATTATATTTTAATTTCAGCTAAATCTTCTATTTATAAAATTCATACCAGCTACCTTAAGTCAATAAATTTTCAATTCTTAACATCCGTGCAATCGACTGAACTTACGAGGGCGGTTCAATAAGTACCCGTGTTTGACGACAGAGGGCGTTCCTGAAAGAAGTTGTTATTATTACCGTATGCTGCCATCTATCAAACGACGGTAAAACAAATTTCACAATGATTGATAGGTTAGTTTAGATTTGGCAGCCATTCGAGTAAGACGTGTTTCGTGATTTTCGCTAAGATGGAAAAAGAGCAGTATCGTTCGGTAATTCGCTTTTTGTTTTTGGATGGAAAAAAATGCGAGGAGATAAAAGCAAAGTTGGATGCTGTTTATAGGGATACTTTGCTATCTATGACCACAGTTCGATATTGGTTCAACGAATTAGAACGTGGGCGAACATCCGTTTTTAATGAGGAGCGACCAGGACGCCCGGCAGACGTGGTTACCGAGGAAATCATTCAAAAAGTCTATGGCATGATTCTCGCTGATCGACGAACGATAGTGCGCGAAGTAAAAGAGGCCGTAGGTGTTTTGCTCGGAACGGCAATTAATATTTTACATGATAAGTTGGCGATGAAAAAATTGTCGGCCCGATGGGTGCCGCGATTGCTTACGGTGGACAACAAGCGGATGCGGCTGTTAACTTCGAAGCAGGGTTTGGAGCAATTTAAGCAAAATCCGAAGGAATTTTTGCGTCGAGTTGTCACCGTTGATGAAACCAGGATTCATCATTACACACCAGAAACCAAGCAACAATCAAAACAATCGATTTCTCCTGGTGAATCTGCTCCAAAGATGACGAAGACGGTCCCATCGGTCGGAAAGGTCATAGCGACGATTTTTTGGGATGCGAACGGCGTCATCCTTATAGATTTTTCAGAAAAAGGAAGAACGATCAAAGGACAATACTACAGTGAGTTATTGAACCGCTTCGATAAAAAATTGAAGAAGACACGGCCGCATTTGGCGAAAAAAAAGGTCCTGTTTCACCATGATAACGCATCAGCACATTTATCCGGAGTTATCGCCGCCAAACTGCATGAATTGCGTTATAAATTGCTGCCGCATCCCCAGTATTTACCCGATCTGGCTTCATGCGACTTCTTCTTGTTCCCTAACATGAAGAAATGGCTCGCAGGAAAAAAATTTAGCTTAAACGAGGAAGTCATCGCCGAGACAGGCGTATTTTGGAGAGTTCGACAAATCCTATTTTTTCGAGGGGTTCAAAAAATGGCAGGAACGTTGGAAGAAGTGTATCTCTCTAAAAGAGGACTATGTTGAAAAATAAAAAAAAATTTTTTTAAAAAATGGAGTCTTTATTTCTAACATGGGTACTTATTGAACCGCCCTCGTATTAGAATCAATAAAAGTCCAATAGAATTTTATTGATTTTAAGTTAAAGACACATAACTATACTATTCCGAAGGTTTTTGGGACATTGAATGTGAATCTGAGTTAAGAATCACTTCATCAAGTTAGGTTTTTATTATAACCTAACAGTGCAAAGATCGCTGTTTTTACCCATTTTTGCGGTTATGCAGCCTCGCGGATATTTTTTCTTAAATAAATATTTTTGGCATCCTAAAGAACAAATTTTATGTGACTACTAGTGTTAATCTATGCCTTTGAGTGCAACAATGCTGAATTTGAAATTTTGAGAAGTTTATTTATTGCTTTTTCTTTTTGTGACGTACCCTTTTATCCTCAAACGATCTGTGTAAGGGATTTATTTTCCTTTTCCGGTTCTTTAGCTGTATTTCCTCCTTAAGCATCCAATAAAAGTCTGCTAACGTATTAACATCTCACCTTTCATGGTATCGTCGCTTCATCTCTTTGATATCTTGGTGAAATCTTTTACCTTGTTCTTCGCTGTAATCTCCAAGATTTTTCAATGAATAATTAAGACGAGAGTGTAAAAAATGCAATTTTAATTTCATTAAACAGTCTAGGATTTTGTAGTTTGTTAACATTTCATCAACTATCCTGGAAATTTAAACTTTTTTTATTTCCAAAGAAATTCTCGAAAACGTTTTTGAATCTTAGCCATACTGCTTTTTGAGATTCAGTCATTTGAGTGATAAATTTTTCATCTTCAAATAGTGTACATGTTTGAGGACCATCGAAAATACCTCCTTTCAATTTAGCATCAGTTATTTCTGGAAACTTTTGTTCTAAGTATTCGAAAGAGGCGCCTTCTTTATCCAAGGTTTTAACATACTTTTTCATGAGTCCTAATTTGATATGAAGAGGTAGAAGCAGAATATTTGATGGTTTGACTAAAGGTTCGTGTATAATGTTGTCAAATCTGGTTAGAAATCTGTTGTTTTGCCATTCTTTCTGTATATAATGACTTTAGCTCTACTATCCCATAAGCACAAGAAACATGGATATTTTGTAAATCCTGACTGTCATCCAAGAATCATGGTTAAAATTCTAAAATCGTTACAAACTTTCCACTCATGTTCTGAGTACTTTATTTTATCCAATACTATTTCTAAATCCTCATATGTTTCTTTTAGTTTTGTTGAGGGAGCTATTAAAATTGGAGCATAAGTACTTCGAATATGTAGAAGAACGGCTGTAAGACTATCTCTGTTGGCAAGCCAAATACAAAATAGTGTTCAGATAAAAGTTGTTCAAAACAATCATCTTTTTTCGATGACGAATTTCAACTATTTTGACTTTGAGACAAATTTTTAAGGTCATTTGAAGGTCAAATTCATTTTTTTAATTAGGAACTACTGTTTTTGACGCTGGTCTCAAACAGCAAAAAATTTTATGTCCAAAAAGATAGTTTATAATTTTTGGAGGGCCTTTTATAACATCAAATCAAGGTCAAATATTAAAAATTATGCTAAAAGCTGTTTTTCTAAATTTGTAAAGATTTATGGTTGAAAAGGCAGTTTAGCGGAACTTTTAAAGACGTTTACCTTTGTGTTTTCCAGCAAATGGAGATCATTTCGAACATTTGCTATAATAAATATGATAATTGTAAAAAGTTAGAGGTAAGGAAACTCACGTTAAACAATCACTACAAATATGAGAGGCAAGGGGGTTCACAGTATCCAAGTACCAATAACGTGAGAGGCAAGGGGACTCACGGTAAACAAGGACCAAGCAAAGGAAACAGAACTTATTGCGTACACGTCATTAAATTTTTAAATTGAGGGCAATAAACTATTATATATGATCATCCTTAAGGAGTTCTTTTTTGAAAACGAACTAACTTAGACTAAGAGTTGAAAATATTCTGATTTAATTATTTGTAATAATACTTACAAACTGTCTTTTATATGACTTTTTTCATCAGTCATATTAATTAATTTTAGTCCAATAATTCCATCGGGAGCATAATCAGAATCTAAGGCTTGTTCTGTTACGATCCATACATATCCAGCTTCAGTCATATTAAGATCAGCAGCGTTTTTGAAAATTATTCCAGCATCTTCTGAACTATTAACAAAATTAGCAATATGAATAAATATACAGGCTGTATTAATTAATTTTCATTTTTATAAACATTTATGTTTAACTATTTTGTAACTGCAAACATTTAAATTATATCTATAAAGAGATTGAGATAAATGATACAATAATATAGACATAAATAATTAAAAAATTAATTTATATATAGAAAGTAGTAATAAATATTTTTTTTAGATGATTCTAAAAATAATAAATACAATATAATTTAACTAAAAATAAATAGATTAATAAACAAAAGAAAAAAAAAAATGGAGCCGTCTTGCGACGTCTAGAAGATATTAAACATAATGAATATTTACTATCGATTTATATAAAATTAAAACAAAGATTAACAATTTCTGAAACTATATAATTTTCTATATAAAAATATATATGTAAGTTTACAAAAATATAAATGTATTAAAAGGCAATATACGTTACATAATTAGAAAAAAGTGCTTTTATTAAATATAATTTGAAGTAAGCAAAAAATAAATGTTATTATTTATAATCAAATCTCTTGGTATAGCTCATAGTAGTAAAGCTGATCGAAGTTGTTTTAGAGGACAGTTGCAGAATAATACAATATTTAAATCTGCTCTTGAAACAAAATACCAAAAAAATATTCATAGTACATAATATTGTAAAATCTAGTACAAAAGATTATTTGCAAAAATTAATTAAATTTGATTTTTTTAAAAGGAACATGAAAGTGGTTCTCAGAAACGAAAACTTTTGATAAGTAAATCTGAACTCCTTGGTATAAGGTGAAATTCGATAATTTATTTAATCAACAAAAAGAGATTAACAATAATTAGCTTGGTTAATTCTTGCTCGAGTGGTTATAATAAACTACAGTTTCTCCTCATTCCAACCTTAATTCTTCTGGAAAATGATCTGCAGATAAATTTTGGTTTACATATTTTGTAGTTTACGTTTAGAAAATCAGACTTTCATAAGTAATTCATGGATCCCAATTGCGAGAATCTACGTGAAAATCCACATGGGAATCCACGTGGATTTTTACATGGAAATCTACACTGAAATCAGTCCAATAACACACTGTATGTGGATTTCCATGCAAATTTCCGCATAGAGTTTTACGTGGATTTACACGTAGATTACCACGTGGGTTTCAACGTGAAAACAGTGTAGAAATCTACGTGGAAATCAGTGTCGATATCTATGTGGAAATCAGTGTAGAAATGTACGTAGAAATAAGTGTAGAAACCCATACAGATCGGAAGGGTTTTAAAATGTTTTTAAAACGTTTCATGAAAGGATAAAAACCTTTTTAAAGCCTTCAAAAAATGTTTTTAAAATGTGTTTATGTCCGTTTTTAAACCCTTCAGCAACGTTTTCTAGCTCCTTTTATCAACCTTTCGATACAAGTTTCAAAAACATTTCTATAAAAGTTATAGAAATATTACAAAAAACATTTTTGATTGTAGTTGATGAAAACTTTTGAAATACTTTTTTAAAACCTTTATAAAAACTTTAATTAAGTATTTTATATATTTTAGAATTTAATTTTTTATTATGATTATACATATTTTTAACGTACGCATTATATTTATTCGTTTATTCGCATTGTCGCACATGTTATTTTACACATTATTTTACGAAAAAAAACGCAAAAAAATGTTTGACCTACGGTGAGATCGAACGTGGGAACTTCGCATTATAAAGCAGACGCCCTTAACATTACGCTATGCAACGCTTGTAGAACTAAGATTTAAATTTGAATCATAAGTCGCATGGCAATCCATATACACTTGTATCAATTTTACATTTAAAATTTCTTCTATGGTGTAAAGTATTTTTTAAAATTAAGATATAATTACAATTTTAATATATTTTAATACATAATTTTGCTCTGAAGATTTTACAACATATGTAGTAAAATCTCAAGAGCGAAATTATGTATTTAAATATATTGAATTTCGGCAGACATTGCCTAATGCTCTAGCAATAGCCAACCATTCACCAGATAAATTCGACTACAATCTTATAAAAGAACTAGGATATATAGTCACTACCGTAGGAGAAGTGGTACGCATTGGCAAATGTGTGCCTGTAGAAGTTAAGCTACACCATTGCGAATACTGTGTCATAGAACTGGAAGTCTCTTGGAACAACCAGACCCAATTGTTGATCCCAAAAACTTACATCTTGAAATCACACGGTACTCAGATATCGTATAAAGCCATATATTGCTAGCCTTTTTCAGGGTCAGCGGTGATTAGATAATAATTATGCTACGTCCAATAGACAGAAAAATCATCTTTAGTCCTAAAACCATCCACAAGGATGACTTGGAAATATGTAGACTATGGGAAGTATGTAGACTAGTTTCTTTCCTATACACGCTTGAAGATCTCGATGTGAGTATGTCTGGGATGCGCCAACACTATTCCTGGTACTGAGATACGCTTGCCAGTTGATACAATAATCACCTAACAACCGTTTAAGCAGAGGGGTGTAACGTGCGTAATCATCCCGTCGATTCTTTTTCTTTCTTTCTTTTTCTCTCTTTCCCTCTTACCTACTATATTAAATACGTCAAAGCCTTAGAATGTAATATATTTAACTATTAACTATACTTAGATTATTACAATAAAATATTGCAACAATATTATATATTGAAGTTAGTACGTGATAAATTGAACAAATATATTAATATTTAAGTTAGTTATTTAAGTGAACTTTATTTACCAGGGCGGTCCAATAAGTACTTAGCCTCACCGCCCGATGGCGCCACTATCCCAAGAAAAATTCACTAACGTGTAGTACGTTCTCATTTACGCTTATAATTTCTTGATACGTGACTCGAATAGAATAATGATTCTGAAAAGTATATGAAGTTGATTTTATAATACTTCCATAAAGAATAAAGAATACTTTAGAAAATGATAACTAATAAAATGTAAGTTTAAAACAATTTTATCTGAAATACTCCAGAAAACCATCAATGTTAATTTTTGTAAAAGATTGTAATTAAAGACATTATAAAAATAAAATATTCTTAAAAACGTTCAATCTCCTTTAATAGGTGACAAAAATTTTTATAATAATTTATTTATAGTTTGGAAATCATGAGCAATCTTAAAATTTACGATTCAATCTTAATCTTAATCTCAGCAATCTTATTTTACGACAAACTTAAAACATTTATTTGCATATCTGTTTTTCTATAATTAAATTTAAAAAATTTTGATAATTCACTCATACAGCACTTTTATTAAAGTTATTATTATTAGAAAAATTAAAATAATGGATTTCCTATAAACACTTTTTACGTAAATAATGATTTCCATTTTTTACGTTATACTATGACATTTGAATTTTAACCAATGTTTTCACATTAATAAGCTATCATTTGGATGAATTTAAAGATGTTACGGATGAGAGGACTTAAGAAGAGCAGAATTGAAATTCGCGGCGGAGAGAGGAGAAACAAGCTTAGCAGTGCGACGCACACATCGCCGCATATCTATGTATAGTTGAAAATCGAAAGCCCCGCCCATTATCTTTTCTCTCAAGGCCCGCCTACTTGATAGCAAAGAAATCTAATTAGCTGTTAATCTTTTGTTAATTTAATAGTAGCTAATTAACCGATTTAAATTTAACAAGGTTTCTCATTTATGAAATTTCTTCTTGCATCTGGCGTTATAAATATTTTAACTATTATACATTAAGGGACACGATATATATATGTTAGTTTGCTGCAGATGAAATGGCCGATTTAGCAATGACATAAAGTTGGCTGCAATTTTAGTCTATTATGTTGGCACAAGGCGGCGCAAATAATATGACATATTGAAGTATAAATACTGCTTCCTTGGTTTATGGAGTCATTTCTGTTTTGCACTTCATAGTGATCGTAAAAACAAAAAGAATAAGTGAACATGGAAGTTAATCAAAAACGGCTATTTTTACTATACGAATTTAAATTAGAGCACAACGCAACGGAAACAACGAGGAATATCAACAGCGCATTTGGGCCTGATACAGTTAGCGAACGAACCACTCGGCAGTGATTCAAAAAATTTCAATCCGGAGATATTGACCTTGGAAATGGGCCACGTGGACACTCAGAACCATCGATCGATAACGACGAGCTGCGCGCATTAGTGGAGTCTGACCCCCGCTAAACCATAAGAAATCTTGCCGAAAAATTAGACGTTCACAATTCGACAGTTTGCCGCCAATTGCAACAACTTAGAAAAGTGAAAAAGCTTGACAAATGTGTACCGCATGATGTTACCGAGCAAAACATGACGTGTCGAATGGAGATTTCAAGTTCTCTTCTCTCCCGCAACAAAAAGGAACCGTTCTTGCATCGAATTGTGACTTGCAATGAAAAGTGGATTTTATACGATAATCGTCACCGATCGGCCCAATGGCTAGATGCCGATGAAGCGCCAAGACACATGCTGAAACCAAGCCTTCATCCAAAGAAAATAATGGTAACTGTTTGGTGGTCTGTAGCTGGAGCTATCCACTATTTGTTCCTGCAACCTGGCGAAACCATCAATGCTGAAAAATACTGTGCTCAACTGAATGAAATGCATCAGAAATTAATAGTCCAACGACCTAGGCTTGTCAACAGGGATGGAGTGATCTGCTTCATGATAACGCACGACCTCGTGTATCGAGAACAACGGTCCAAAAATTAAACAAGTTGTGCTATGAGACTCTTCCTCACCCTCCATATTCACCAGACCTCTCACCAACAGATTACCATTCCTTCAAACATTTGGATCACTTTTTGACAGGAAAAATATTTAATAATGAAGCTGCTGTTAAAAATGCCTTTAAGGAGTTTCTTTGCACTAGAAACTCAGACTTCTACAAAACTGGAATAAATGTACCTGTATCTCGTTGGGAAAAGTGTGTTGCATCTATTGGTACCTATTTTAATTAAATAAATTGTCTTTATAAAAAGTTACAGCTGTTTAAAAATTTATTACCAAATCGGCCATTTTATCTGCAGCAACCTAATATATATATATATATATATATACATACACATATATTTGGTGTAGTAAAAAGTAATCCATTATTTTGCCAATAGATGGCTTTAGTAGTCTGTATCTCCCGTTGTAAGAGTGCGATCGAGTTACACTAGATGGCGTTAATAAGATGAGATTTCGTACTAAAAAAACCTATGATACAGTTTTGTGATTGCTTAACTCAGTATTTTTTTAGCACGCGTCGAAGATGGACACCAACATAGAGAAAATATGCCATATTTTACAGTTTTACTTCGATAAAGGCAAAAACGCAAGCCAGGCAGCTGGAAATGTGAATAGTGTTTATGGTCCTGATACTGTAACAGCCAATCACGCGCAATTTTGGTTTCGTCGATTCTGTTCCGGTAATTTTGACGTCAAAGATGCACCACGCTCTGGAAGGCCAATTGTCAAAAATGTCGATAAAATAATGAAAATCGTCGAGTCTGACCGTCACGTAAGCACGGTTTCGATTGCCCAGGAGCTAAACATTGCTCAGTGAGGGCCGAGTGAGCACTGAAGATGACCAACGCCCTGTCGCTGTTTCAACTCCAGAAACAGTGACCAAAATCAACTAAATTGTGCGTGCAGATCGTCGAATGAGCATCCGGATGATTGCCGAGGCTGTAAACGCCGATAAAGAAACGGTTAGACAAATTTGACACGAGGAATTACACATGACAAAAGTCTGTGCAAAGTTGGTGCCAAAAAACCTGACTCCTGACCAAAAGCTCTTGCGTCAACAGGTCTTCTTAGATTTCTTTGAAAGGTTAAAAAAAGATTCCAGACTGATGAAAAACATTATTTTTGCGACGAAACGTGGATTTTTTAATACGATGTTAAAACAAAGTGGCAATCGATGCATTGGAAGACGCCTGAATCGCCCAGAATCAAAAAAGCAAGGATGTCCAAATCGAAATTCAAGGCAATGTTGATCGTTTTTTCCGACATTAACGGTATCGTGATGACTGAATGGGTTCCAGAGGGTCAGACTGTCAACCAGACTTACTATTTGTCAGTTTTGGTAACACTGCGAGAACGAGTTCGTACGAAACGGCCCGAGTTGTGGAAGAACAACTCGTGGATTTTGCACCAGGACAACGCACCTGCCCATAACGCGCTATATGTGAAGCATTATTTGGCCAGTAAGCGCACTCGAGTGCTCGAACACGCGCCGTACTCGCCAGATTTGGCACCGTGCGACTTTTTTTTGTTTCCGAAGATAAAATCTGCTTTGAAAGGGACCCGATTTGAGTCGATGGAAGCGGTAAAGCAAAAAACGGCAGAGCTCCTAAAGGCCCTCACCAAAGAAGACTTCCAGCACTGCTTCGATCAATGGAGAAAACGTATGGAAAGGTGTGTGGCGAGGGAAGGGGAGTATATTGAAGGGGAGCATTCAAATGTAGAATAATTTTTATAATAAAACCCTTTTTCGTAACCAGTCTCGTTATTTAATAGCCAGACCTCGTATTTCGTTCGATGGCACATGGTCTGGCTGAGCAGCGCTTTTATTCTTACGGAGATACTAAAGAATGGATCGATTCTTGGATAGCCTTAAAAGGGATATCGTTTTTTTGACACGGAATTAATATACTGCCAGAAAAATGGGAGATAGTGGTCTCTAGTGATGGGCCATACTATAAGTAAAATGTTTTTCAGCCTTACATTTTAAATAAAACTTTTATTTTGTAAAAAGAACAGCGAGAACTTATTAAAGTTTCTAATATATATATACAGGGTGACAAATGAAAAGTTGCCTAAAGTAATCACATAATTTCGAGATGAGTGCAGGGGAAAAATAATAAAAATAGATATTAAATCAGTGAAGTGGTCATTTTTATCTAAAATAGGTTTCAGTTTAATCGAACATTCTCAACAGACACTTATTTGGCTTCTAAAAAAATGACGAAACCTGGCTAGGTAATAACTATTAATGTTAAATATTTTCGAAGTGATCCCCATCTGAACTTGCACAATAATTGAGCCGTTTTTGGAAACTATGAAAAACTTGTTTAATTTTAGATGAAGAAATACTAGAAATTCCTTTTCTAATAGCTTCTCTCAAATCATCTTTGGTTTTGGGTTTTTCCGCATAACATTAATCTTTTAGGTAGCCTCATAAGAAGAAATCACACGGGTTTAAGTTCGGTGAACAAGGGGGCCATTCTATACAGTCTGTCAAGTAAAAGCGTGGTCGACTTCACCGACAGGTTATAGAAGATTTTGCTCTAATTCTTTTGCAGGCCAATAGAAGGAAGCTTTGTCCTTATTGCATTATTAACAAAGATTCAGTTGTTGTTAATCTTTTAAAAAAAAATCACGTTAAACGCCATTAGAGCTAAGTACGCGTCGCACTACGAGGCTGTGTTTCTTTGCATCCACCCGTAAGGTCCCAAAATGTCGCAATCAGCGGCTGCTAAATATATGAGAAAGTCGAAGGCATTTGTACAGAAGTGGATACAGCGATATAAAGTGGCTAAAAATGTCGATGATTAACCAGAACGTGGCTCGATAGGAAAAGTGAACAAAAAAGATGAAAGAAGAATAGTGAATCTGTTTTCGCGGAATCCTGCTTTAACACTGCGGCAAGGACAAGCAAAATTAATGGCAAAAGGTTTAGATGTATCCTACGAAACTAACCGAACCCATCTTCGTACTTATCATCTGAAATGGCGCAATACAATGAAGAAGCCTCTGTTGACTGAAAAACATGTGACAAAGCGACTCGCTTGGGCGCATGAGAATATTGATAGAGATTTTGAAAATGTCATTTTTACTGATGAATGTTTTATATGGGCACGTTCTGTTCTCACGCGAGCCTGGTCAACTTCCACCAATAGGCTTGTTCAGCGGATTGTAAAACATGGAATAAAGATGCATCTTTGGGGCTGCTTCTCAAAGCAGGGATTCGGCACTTTGCACCTCTTCACTGACAACCTAAATGCCGAGAAAATAATAAAAATCTACAAAAAGGCTTTACTGCCATCTGCCAAACGATGGTTCATCACAAAAAATGAAGATTGGATTCTGCAGGAGGACAACGATCCTAAACACCGCAGCAAGCTCTGTACTCAGTGGAAGACTCAATCTGGCATCGTTACATTGGATTGGCCGTCGTAGTCGCCCGATGCAAACCCTATTGAAAATGTGTGGGCATATATTAAACGGAAGCTTCGTGGAAGACGCACATACACTTTGAAGCAGTTGTCTTACGAAATTCGTCGGATCTGGAGATCCTTGCCACTAGAATACGCCGTCAAATTAGTAGAAAGCATGCCTCGGAGATGCCAGGCAATTATCGACGCCGGTGGTGACTGGACACATTATTGACCGAATTACATCATTGTTTGTAATGTGTACAATGTATATATAAATATGAAAGTTTCATCAAATAAATTTTTTTATATATTAACACGACCACGCTCTTACTTGACAGACTGTACCTGCGAGTGCAAACTCGGGATATCCTAAACCGATGACGCGTTTACTATAAGCTTCGTAAATAGCATTAAATACTTCTTGAGTTCTATGCGGCGTAGCACTATCTTGCATAAAATAATAGTTCTTGACTAATCTACGTTTCTTAGCGAAAAGAAAAAATTTTTTAAGGACGTATCTTAATAAAATTTTTTAAAATTAATCTTAGTATCTCTCGATTCAGTTTTGAATTTGCTGCAGCTTTTCTTATTTAATCTGTTGGATTATTTTTGAAATGTTCTTAGACATCGGCAACCTTGTCTTCTGTTGTAACTGTGTATGAAGAATCAGGAAGATCATGACGACGATCGTCAAGAGTATAATAATTGATGAGAAAATTACTCTGAGAAAGAAGTAAAAAAATAATTTGGAAGCTATTAAAAAATGCGGTCATACGATAAAGTCCAATATAATTCTTTCTATTCTTACTTTTAGAGTATTTTGACTGGCTACTCTTTTACTTCGAAACTTAGTACGAAAACCTCTATACGCTTCAGTATAGTTTTTACCTCTATACGCTTCAGTATAGTATTTACTTTTATACACTTCAGTATAGTTTTTACCTATAAAATAAAAGCACTTAATGAGATACACCTTTTCTTCGTTCTTAAGGTCACTCATTTCAAAGTACACGTATTGCTCTTTACGGCGTCTTAATAGACACTGAAAACATTCTAGAATGTACCTACGTGGGCCCAGCCTTATACGATACAGTAGAGGGGGAAAGAAATGCATACACCTAAGGCAACTTCCCATTTGTCACCCTGTATATATATACATATATATATATATATATATATATATATATATATATATATATATATATATATATATATATATATATATATATATATATATATCGTTGGTTAATAATCTAATCGGCTGCAGTTATATTAGTAGTCGGTAATTTTAAGATATGTCGTATATTTTGATATGAAGTTGCATCGCTGCAACGGCCATTAGTAAGTGACTGTCTATAGAAGTAGTTTGTAGTCTAGAGAATTGCAGCGATGGATTAGAATACGATATTGTTAGAGATAGAACAATATATGTGATAAATAAATTGTACTGATTAAAATTAATAAGTATTTCGGGGTAAATTTGTAAGAAAAAATTACTTGTTAAGTAGAAAAAATTATTTTGTACGAGGTGTGATAAAAAAATAAGGTGACTTTTCATTTTTTATAAAAAATATTCATTTATTCATCTAAAATTATATTATCCCCTTCAAAATAATCCCTCTCTGATACAATACACTTCTGTCAACGCTTTTTCCAGTCGCCAAAACACTTCTGGAATACACTTTTGGGTACTGCCTTGAGCTCCTTCAGCGATACAGTCTTAATCTCCTTAATCGTCGCAAATCTTCGTCCTTTTATGGGCCTTTTTAATTTTGGAAAGAGGAAAAAGTCGCAGGGGGCCAAGTCTGGTAAATACGGTAGCTGAGGCATGGCGGTTGTATTGTTTTTGGCCAAAAGACTACTCTGCTTTTGATCAAATTTAAGCAATTTCGGAACGAATTTCGCTGATACACGTGCGATACTCAAAATATCCGTTAAAATCGATTGGCATGAGCCAAACGATATGTTAAGATCATTAGCTACTTCTCTAATCGTGATTTAAAGATTTTTTAACACAATTTCTTTCACTTTCTGAACATTTATGTCGGTTTTTGACGTGCTGGGGCGTTTGGAGCAAAGTTCATCGTTAACATTTTCTCGGCCCTCTTAGAATAACTTATACTACTTATAAACATTTTTTTTGCTCAGAGTTGACTCACCGTACGCTTATGTCAAAATTTCAAGAGTTGAGCACTTAATTCCATTTTTTACACAAAAATTAATACAAACTCTTTGCTCCATTATTTTTAACAGCAAAAAATCGCCGAGCACGCAATCACGAGTCTAACCTTTATGCCTCTCACATTATAACAAGACATTTTATATAGTCGAAACTGTGAACATATGATCGTGACGAGTGTACCAACATAACAAAAAAACAAAATTTGAAATTAGAGTGTACAGAGCGCGCGAAATTTAAAAAGTCACCTTACTTTTTGATCACACCTCGTATATAGGAAGTCATTAAAATAGCTAAGATAGATTGAAAAAGTATTAAAATAAATTAATAATACTTTATAATATCGTGTAATGGTTATCCAAAGTTAGTAAATGACAGTGATCGAATTACTGCTTTATATGGCAAAAAACCACTAAATCGCAGAAGTATAATTCGGAAGTAAAACGCGGAAGTGCAAACACGGAAATAAAAGACTTAGCCGAAGAATGCAGAAGAAGGCCAGGGTAACCGAACTATTGTTAAAATGTATATAATATTTTTTTACTTAATAAAATAAAATATTTGTCTTAAAATAAATGACAATCGAGGCAATGTGTGACTATGTTATAATGCAAAAATTCGTATGTAATTGTGATTTAATTGTAATCGATCAAGATAAGAAAGGAAAGACAATTCCACTATTATTTGGAATGTTTTATGTAAAATAGTATGATCAATTGTTCCCTGGAGGCGATAAAGTAAAACGCATATTATTAATGTTTGCAAGATTATCAAAGAAAAATTTTCATTAGAAAATATGGAAAAAAAATCTGGGATCTAGGATTATTATAATGATTTGTATTAGAGTCAGGATATGGATAATTCTCGGATTGTCGAGACGGGTGCTTGCGGGCGACTAGAGTCGACGTCGAATTACCCGCCATCGCTCTCAGTTCGGGATAAGTCTGTGTTCCCCGAGGCTATTTGACTCGCCGCGTGGCTTGGCCTCGAGTTATATGGGTCCAGCGGTAAGGAGAAATCGTAAAGTGGAACCGAATCCGTCAGGGAGCTAGGCATGCAGTGAGCAGCCCCCCCTCTTCCAAAAAATTATGAAAAATTTGAAAAGAAGATGGTAGCCCTTGATCGAAGCTGATTGGCTTCGAGACAATAAAAGGGGCAGTTTCGGCATAGCTCCCCGCGATGCTATGAAAAGCGCGCGCTTGAGTCGCACGGCAGCATTTTTGCATTCAGCACTTACTAGTATCATTTTGCATTTAATATTTAGCATTTGCATATAGCATTTTGCATTTATCATTCGTATTCGCTTCAGATTTTTCTAAATATTTTTTATTAATTTGAATAAATTATTTTTAAAAATTTGTTAATTTTATATAATTAAAAAACGTTTCGTGTAAATTATTTTCTTGATTACTTGCACCCGATTTTCTTATAGTGTTGTTTTGTCTCAAATAGATATATATTCTCAATGTTATTTCAATTTATATAGACATGTGTTGAGATTGTTTGTATAATAAGCATTCTCATAAAAAGAAAGTTTATTATTTTTGAATGTATTTTTATTTTATATATTACCTTCTATTTAAATTTATTTTTCTTATCTTCTTTTTTTTTCAATTATTTACGTTCGTTATTACGTTATATTTCAAAATTTTCAACGTACTATGCATAGAGATAGAATAAAGGACAGAAGGCTAAAAGCATTATTAGAGATTAATATCTTTAATAACTAAATTCGTTCTATAAAAACTTACAAATATCACATTAAATGTTATAATATCACCAAGATTTATTTAGGACACGCAATATTACACGCAATACACACTATGATACGATTGAATAGTGTAGAAACTCGAAATCAAGCAAGATTGCATGATTTCATGTTCTTCCATCAGTAATTGTTGTAAAGAATAAAACATTAAGCAAAGATGAATATGACTAATATAAAGAAAATGTAATTAAAATCCACTAAATGTTACTGAAAAGCGTCATGCTGTTATGAGAAACTTATATATTATAAGCTTCTAGATAAGCTAGTCACAAAGATTTCATGATATTTGGAGATTGAATGGTTAATTCAGGAACAACAAGATAACGATGGTAAAAAAACGCATAAAATTTACCAACGCTAAGTGCTAACAAAAAGAAGGCTTTTGAAAAAATATCAAGAAGTTATAGCACTTTAGCATTAGTATACTCCTCAGGAGTGTAACTAGAGAGATAAATAGACAAATTTATAGAGGAATCGAGTTGAACTTGAAAAGGGTAAAAATTATTAAAATTATGGTAACATTTAAATGTTCTTATAACCTACCAAAAACATAACGAGTAAAAATGAAAAAAGGAAAAAAATTACACTCGATCGAAGATCGTACTAAATTAGCCAAGGGATAGTGGAAAATTTGTTGTAATAATAAAATATAGATATAGGTATATGGAATTCGCAAAATTTTATCAAACCAAGAATCGTTCCCCTTGAATTTTCAATAGCTCAAAAAACAGACCATCATCTCGATTTCATCTTATTTTATTACCTAATCATTAATTGAGATTTACACTTGTTTATTTATGAAATTAAATTATCATAAGCGAAATTTTGCGGTTTTACATTGCGACTTTAAATGTATAAATATAAGGATCCATTGTACTAGAGAGTCTTGCATGTCGAGTCAACGAATGTAGACATTGCCGTCTCGTCTACAACTGATTGTATTTTTTCCTTTATCACCCATAAGGGTACGCGCAGAAAGATTTTTACGTTTGTATGCTTATTCCAACGGACATAAGATTGCGGTTATATATATATATATATATATAAATAATTATATAATAAAGAAATTGTTTTACTTATAGCCGTGTTAAATCGTGTTATATAACAATAAAATTCATTGACCAAAATTTTAATAAATCGTTGTTAAGGGGAGAAATACTTTTAGGAGTGTGAAAAATAGGTATTTTTCGAGAAGTTTTTTAGAGGGGATAGAATAATCAGATCATTTTGGAATATGGATATGAGTTTATTACAACTTCGAACTAAAAAAAAGAATTTTTCTTTTCGGATGTCCAGCAAAATGACGGGGTTATGAAGAATCTTCGGATGCCTGTTTCTCGCGACATCAAAAAGTACTGCAGCTGCTATTTTTATTCTTTTAATCTAAATAAGATGAAATCAGTTTCATTCATTTACTGACATATTAAGGGGAAGTATTTATCTATAAAATAATAAAATTGGGAAAAATTGAAAATTTTGGAGCCACATTACTTGGAAGGTCGAATTTTCGACCATTTTTTTGACATATTTGACCCCAAAAAAATTACTTATTTGCATGCTATCTTCTAAATTTTAGGTATATCCTTCCAGTCATATTACTGAGAGAAGCTTCTTCAAATTTCATCCAAATCGGTCGATAACTCTTGAGCTACAACACGAGCAGTTTTTGAAAAAGTAGTTTCGAGATAATCGCGTTTAAAGTTTCAACATATTAAAACTATTAATTCTATTGACTTACCGATTAATCAGCCATTGCAGGCGCATGCAGCAGTCCTTCAACTTCCTCAAAAAACTGATTTTCTTCCGCTAGCTGCTGTTTTTGAGCTTTACGAGCTTTGTTTTGTTCGAAAGACTTATCCGGTTCTGTCGAACAACCCACGTCTCATCAGAGGTTTTGGCAAAAATTCTGCAGTTGGTACCAATAATTATGTCCAACGCATTCATAATCCTTAAAATCGAAGAAAATCCATCATTGAATACCCCAGCAGCAATGTAGGCCGAAATTTCAATAATTAAGTCCTGAATCGAAGTGTTTCGAAGCCAACCGCCAGATCGTTGAGTTGAAGCTTTCGTTAGCATTTTGGGTATGGCCACCCAAGCATCTCTCTAGCAAATCATCTCTGGATAAATCTGCCTGGCTAAAGAAAAGGTTAATAAGAAAGCATTGTGAAGCAAAGGTTGCTCCGCCTCTAATGGTCTGAGCGCCCGACTCGCTACCTGACCGCATGCTGTCGCCGCGCTCTAAACTATATGCGGTAATCCCAAAAATATTCAATATTTCGAGTTATTCTTTGGTCAGTAATTTCTAAAGGTATTTTTCCCCTTAAGAATCCAGATGTGTAAAAGCAATCTGATTCGTCCTGAATTTGTAAAACGTGAATAAGCTTTGATTGATGTTTGGAATGTTCTCGTAGTTTGAAAATTATCATAAACAATAAAAGTATAATTTAATTTTATAAATTATTGTCTCTTTCACTGCCGTCAGAATTAATTTCCCTCAAAAATTCATTAAAACACATTTATAAATTTATAACTTTATTAATAGTGAACCAATTTCAAAATTCTTCAGGTTATTAACATTTCGTGCTAGACACAAGATCATTTAAATCACGTTGAATCAAAGATTAAATATAACATACTAAGCTAGTATGACGCCATCCGACGCAATAAAACAAGATAACTCACGCAATTATTGTCATAAAGTTGGTGTCCGCCACTCGAATATGCATATCCCAAAATAGAAATCATTAAATTTATAACATTCTACTCTTTAATTATAATATTATTTTTTTTTACTTATTTTTCATTAATAATTGATTTTCTATGAATTACTAACATTTACCATTATTATTTCTCTTCATTTATTTTTATGATTGGATTTACTTGATTCACTTTCCTTATACCGTTACTTTCACTCTACATCGTTATCACTCACTTTTCTTATATTTTCATTTTCACAAATTTTTTAATTATCATCACTATTTATTGAAATCATTATTTCTTTATTCACATAATTTCATTTCATTCAATGCATTTCATTTATTTATTTATACTGTGACAGGTGGCTTATCGAGATTAGACCACCTGCCATGCAGTGCGAGATAAAGTTCGCGGCGCGACTATACGCGACGCCATCGATCAAGCGATCGATGGCTTGACGCGGGAAAAGGCGCAAGAATCCGCGGCGTACTGAAACGCGGCGCAATCGATCAAGGATCGATAGCACTACAGGGAAAACTGATAGGCGAGAGTGGAAAGAGGAGGAATTCTTCCCTCGAACCTTCTTCTCGTCCAAGCCGTTCTTTGAGCCGCACGTGTCTTGATTTGTTCCGAATTTGTTCCAAAGAGATAAGCGATTTTTCCGCAGCATTTCCGCAGCAGCTATAGAGGACGATCTCAGCTGTAGCACAAAGAAAGTGGCCACTTCACCGATATAGATTAGTCTGCAAATAAATAATATTCAATCTTTTTCCTGACGTGTGTGCGATCGCGTCAGGCATATATATAGATATAGAAGAGTTACGCGCGAGACCGCGTAACTCAAAACCGATTAGGGCGCGCGAGTGCGAGTGAGAGGATCGATTTCTCTCTCGCACTGTCATAGAATAGGCGTACGAGCAAGAGAAAGCAACTCTTACTCGTACAAACTGCGAGCACGCAGTTGAGCGAGAGGAACAAGCTTTCTCGCTCAACCATAGACTGCAGCGTCGAGTAAGAGAGAGAGAGACGCTCTCACTCGGGCAGTCACAGACTACGACGGTATACTCACTCGTAGAGAGGGAACTCCTCTCTCTATATCCGTCGGCCATAAACTACACGTGTGTGTGTAGCCGCGTTAAGCAAAGAGGGTGCGCATGCGCAGTGCGCACCTCGAGAATCAGTATTGCGCGTAAGGCAATACTAATTGCTCTTCGCGTAAACTGACCTCTTCGCAAATAATTTATTACGTTTTGTATTATTTTCGTGTTTTATTTATCAAATAAGCATTAAGCACAGGGCCGGTGCCTTTCTTATTTTTAACTTTCTACAGCTTCCCTATCCCAAATACCGCCGCCTCCGCGGGTGTGCCAATCTAGCATCGGCACACAAACTGAGTAGCTAAGCCCGGTGGGAGCAACACTGGTAGCGGGGCCTCAGGCAAGGCCCCACACACACAGAGAGACATGAAGCAGGACCAGGTGAAGGTCCTGCGTTGCTAACGGGCCTAAACATATTTACCCCGTTACAATGCATGTTTCAATTTTATAATATTATTATTTATTACTTTATACACAGTATGTCGGAAAAGTTCCCGAACTTATTCTGTAGCGCTTGTACGAGTGGCGCCACCTTTTGGACGACACCGGTAATATGTTGCTAGATCCCTCTGGAGTGTATGAAAGTTTTTTCACCAGTATCCGTTCATTAGTTGCCGAGATAGACGTGCTTGAGTAAACGTGTGTTTAGTACCCCGGTGCAAGCTCTACGATTAATGAGAAATTTGAACATCGTGGCGCAGTTAAATTCTGCTATAAACTTAAAAAAACTATTGCGAAAACGAAAAAAATGATCGATTCGGCTGACGGTAAAGGTGTAGTGTTGCGTACAACTGTTTACATGTGGTTCAGTCGGTTCATGAACAGTAGAGAGTCGTTAGAAGGTGATGAGAGAAGCAGCCGGCCGTCAACAGCTGTTACCGACGAAAACAAGGCTCGCGTGCGCGCGCTACTGAAGCAGGATTGCCACATGTCTCTTAGAATGTTGGCAGACGAACTGAACATTAGCAAGGATAGCGTCGCGTTGATTTTGAAATAAAAAATGAATCGCAGGAAGGTCTGCTCTCGATTTGTTCCGCAATTTTTCACACCAGAGCAGAATGATACTCGCATCCATACTAACCTCAATTGTGACCAGGGACGAGACTGGGTGCTTTCAATACGATCCTTCCACAAAGCGCCAGTCATCCGCTTGGCTCAGTCCGGGCCGTGCGAGGCCTCAAAAAGTGCGCCAACAAAAATTACGGATAAAGACGATGCTCATCGCTTACTTCGACTCCAAAGGCTTAATACACAAACAATTTGTGCCCTCAAACACCACCGTGAATGCTGCGTATTACGTAGAGGTGTTAAAACGTTTGAAGCGCCGGATTAATCGCGTAAGGCCTGAGTACAAGGAACCGGGATCGTGGAGTTTGCTGGATGACAATGCGCCTGGTCATTCTTCGAACATTGTGAAGCGTTATCTCGCCGAAAATCAGATCCCACGCATCAATCACGCCCCATACTCGCCAGATCTGGCTCTTGCTGACTTTTTCCTATTTCCCAAGCTAAAAATGGCGTTGGAAGGACGATTTTTTGAAGATGTACCGAGCATTCAAGCGGCTTGCACCGAGCGTCTCACAGCGATAACTTCAGAGGAGTACCAGAGAGCCTTTGAATCACTCATGGAGCGCTCAAATGAGTGTATATCTAGGGAAGGGGACTATGTTGAAAGCTTACAGGAATAAATTTCTTTAGATGTAATTTTCGATTCTTTATTTTAGAAGTTCGGAAACTTTTTCGACATACTGTGTATGCATATCAAGACATGATAACGAGTCTTACAACACAATATCGAGTTGTATCAACTGCTCTACCTCTAGCTTTTTTTTTGATAAAAATAACCGAAAACTTGTACTAACCTTGAAGAGCTAACATACACATTAAATCTAAAATTATGTACCATACACCCTGTTTTTATAAAAAAGCGTATCACGTACGTTTAGTAGATCTCAGGATTATCTTTCTTTTCTGCATGCGCGTACACAAGGCGTGTTAACGTGTTAGTTTGTCATCGCGTTGCGCATAACACTTACACTTGTGTGGGTAGGACCATTAGAGTAGCTTGACCTTGCGTGGTTAGGCAAATCAGCTGTGTGCGAAGATACCAGTTATTTATTCATGTACTGCCAATGAGTATAATATCCAAATTAACTAATGGAAAAAAAAATTAAGTAATAATAAATAAACATATGAATATATAATAGATAAATGTGCAATACATATAATAAATAATCATTGAAATGTAATATAGTAAGTGGAATATAATTATATGCTAGTGAAATAGAATAAATATTGTTAAAAGAAAAATTGATATAAATGAAGAAATAAAAAAATAATCGAAGAATCAGTTAAAGATAAATAAATAAATAAATGACAATGATACAACACATCGTTCAGTAAGTCCCGAGACTAACAACAAAAACAACATTTTTTTCAAAAATTATTTTTATTCATCAATATAATCTCCTTTTAAAGTGATACAATCTTTCCAACGCCTTTCCAACATTTCTATATCATGTTTATAGAAGGATTTATCCTTTACTTTGAAATAGGCTTCAGTTTCGGCAACGACCTCCTCATTCGAGCCAAATTTTTTTCCCTGGAGCATTTTCTTGAGATCAGCAAAGAGCCAGTAGTCGCTGGGGGCTAAATCTGGCGAATACGGGAGGCGGGGAAGCAAATCAAAGCCTAATTTGTTCAATTTTGCCATTGTTTTCATAGACTTGTGGCATGGTGCATTGTCTTGGTAAAAGAGGATTTTTTTCTTCTTCATGTGCGGTTGTTTTGCTGCGATCTCCTCCTTCAAACGTACCAACAAGTCAATATAACAATCACTTTTGATCGATCTACCTTTTTCCAGATAGTCAATGAAAATCACGCCATGTGTATCCCAAAAAACGGACGCCATGACTTTGCCAGCAGACTGCTGCGTTTTTGGACGCTTTGAACGGCTTTCGTCAGCCATGCGCCACTCAGATGATTGCTGATTCGACTCCGGAGTAAAATGATGTATCCATGTTTCATCCATGGTCACGTATCGACGCAGGTAATCCTTTTTATTGCGAGTAAATAGCGATAAACAGCTCTCTGAATCGTCGACTCGTTGCTGTTTTTGTTCCACTGAAAGCAATCGCGGCACCCACTTGGAAAAAACTTTTTTCATGCTCAATTTTTCATGAAGGATGGTAAATACGCTTCCAGATGATATCTGTGTCATTTCTGCAATCTCACGGACCTTTACTTTGCGATTTTTCATTACAGTTTTCAACTCTTTACTCACATTTTCCTGTGTAACGGCTTCCAATGGCCTACCCGAACGTTCCGCATCGTTTGTGTCCGTACGGCCACGTTTAAACTCAGCATACCAACGACAAATCGTTGGTTTTCATAGAGAGGAATCCGGGTAATGTTTTTCAAGCCATTGCTGGGCTTCTACGGTGTTTTTACCCACTAAAATACAATGTTTTATCAACACGCGAAACTCGCTTTTTTCCATTTTTCAAACAAATTACAAAGTGACCTTACTCTAACCTCGATAACTCTGCTGTCTGCGATCTGTTCGACGTGAAATTTTTACACGTTTCATGTGATGGTTTGCACCCTATGGAAACGTGGCTAGTTTGGTACTACTAGCACCATCTCTAGGTTAGTCTCGGGACTTATTGAACGATGTGTTAATTTGTTTAACGGCCGGTTTCTTTCTACAAATAGCTGTAGATACAACTACTCCTGATAGCGGAAGTTCTAACATTTCATAGTTTTGTTTTATTTTGTTATAAAATTTTTCCGATATAACAGTTACTTGACTTCCGGTATCTATAAGCGCCCATGTTTTTACCTTTCTTATCTTTATACGAATATGCGACGACGATGGAATGTTTTTTGATTTTGAATCGAATTTTTGGTCCTTTGTTTTGTCAATATCTTTCTCAAATCCATCAATATAATCGTACATATATCGATGCACCGCTGGACCCTTATTCAGTGCATCGATTATAAGTTTAAATGCTCGTTATTCGTATTTTTTTCATTATTTTGTCATGCTTCTGCATTTATGGAATTACATCGATGTCTAATTAAATATTCGCCTGTATTGTTTTGCTTTCTTGTGTTATTATCATTCGCTCTGTTTGTTTGGGTTTGATTCATATACTCATTTTGTATCAACCTATTGTTTTGGTTTATTCTTTGATTATAATACGGATTATTCCTTAAATAACGTCTACCTCTGTTTCCTCTATATTGATTTTAAAAATTTATTTGCTTTAAATTTAAATTATTAGAATTTTAAATATTATTCTACGTAAATTATCTTCTATTAAATCCGTTTTGTCTATCTACGCGTATCGCATCTAATTGTGCTAATGTTTGGCCTATTATATGTGAATTTTGAAAATCGCAGGAAATTAAATTTTCGTTAACCGAATATGGTAATTGTTGCACAATAATATAATTTTTTTCATATTCTACTAATTTAGGTAGAATATAATTAGCTTCTTTCAATCGTTTGTAAAAATAAGTTTGCAAATCTCCTTCTTGTTCTCGATATCTTCGATTTGCACATTTAGTTTTAACTTTTATTTGCGTCGGTATTGAGTAAAATTAGTTAATAAAACTATTTCTAAATTGTTCGTATGTTATTATATTATTCTGCAATCTGTACCATAATTTGGCTCTTCCATCCAATGCAATTTCAATATAAGAGAGTCTATTTTCGTATTTTATATTTTTTATTTTAACATATTTTTCTAATATTTCTAAAACCTCTAACGGATTTATCGTATTTTCGTTCACAAAGTTTGGCATTTTAAAATCTACTTGAGTTATCGCTACATTACCTATCATGTTACATATATCTATCGCGTTAATATGTATGATTTCTCGATCGTGATGTTCACAATCAAAAGTTTGATTATTAATTTGATTTCTATTCACGCCATCATTTCTTATTTCTCTGATATTATTTATATTTCTCAACGTATTGTTACATTTTTACAAATATGCATTTGGATTTTCTTGATTTATATATTGATTATTTAGCATAGTACACGTCTCGTTTATTTGTGTTTGTATTACCTGTAACGTATCAAGAGTGTTACGCAGTTTTTCCGACATACGCTCTAGCTGTCTTCGTTGCTCATCGATGCGTCTCCTTCGCGCTTGCTCTTCATCTAATAGAGTTTCTCTTCTTTGCCCTTCTGAATTCGCCATTATGATAGAATTTTGCGCTTTGATTTGTTGCTTATTTGTTGCATCCAATATTCTTGCTTCTTCTTCTCGTTGAGTCTCCATGAATGCACCATTCGCTTCGCTCATGCCTTCGCCTACAGTAGAAATTTCTCTTATTTCTCTTTCTTCTTTAATTGCCTGCGCTATCTGTCTTTTTCTCTCCATTGTCAGCGCCGCTTCTCTTCTATTTTCTTCAATATATCTTATATTTCCATCTCTGGGCACTAACATCGTTGACTTTTCCGATTTTACCTTCGAAAGACGGTTATAATTATAATTCGTTCGCAGCTTCGAAAGCCTACCTGACTTTGTTACGTATGTTTCTTTGAATTTATTTTCCATACACTATATAACGAATTTCGTTATAATAAATAATTTAGTTCCTCTTTCTGTTTATTAGTATGCTTAGAATTGGGTTCTTTTTTTTGCCACTTAGTCGATGCGCCAATGTTATAAACTTTGTACTATGGATTGTTATTATTATATCAGGGAATATGATAAGACTCTTTCTCTGTCGATGCTGCTTTGGCGAATTTCAGACGGCAAAAAGGGACTTCTTCCTTGTTCCTTTCTAACAGGTAGCCTTGGACTTCTCCCTCTCCCTAATCATACTATTGAGAGTCTTTTGCCCCCTTCTATCTCTATCACAATAGAATAGCGCGCGTACTCAAATTAACTCATTACAGAATTTGACAATATGTGTATGAAAATTAATTATTAGTTCTATTTTCTTATATTTTTCAACAAAAACGAAGACGATAATTTTTTTTATTCAAAAGGTTTTGTATTTACGTTAAGACATTTATTGTATATATATATATATATATATATATATATATATATATATATATATATATACAGTATGTCGGAAAAGTTCCCAAACTTATTTTGTAGCGCTTGTATGAGTGGCGCCAATTCTTAGACGACACGGGTACTATGTCGCTACATCCCTCTGGAGCGTCTGAGAATTTTGTCACCAGTATCCGTTCATTAGTTGCCGAGATAGACGTGCTTGAGTGAAGGTGTGTTTAGTACCCTGGTGCAAGCTCTACGATGGATGAGAAATTTGCACATCGTGGCGCAATTAAATTTTGCTATAAACTTAAAAAAGCTTTCGCGGAAACGAAAAAAATGGTCGATTCGGCTTACGGTAAAGGTATAGTGTCACATACAACTGTTTACACGTGGTTTAGTCGGTTCAAGGAGGGTAGAGAGTCGTTAGAAGATGACGAGAGAAGCGGCCGGCCGTCAACGGCTGTTACCGACGAAAACGAGGCTCGCGTGCGCGCGCTACTGAAGCAGGATTGCCACATGTCTCTCAGAATGTTGGCAGACGAACTAATTAATTGAATCAGGCCCGAGTATAAGGAACCGGGATCGTGGAGTTTGCTGGATGACAATGCGCCTGCTCATTCTTCGAACATTGTGAAGCGTTATCTCGCCGAAAATCAGATCCCACGCATCAATCACGCCCCATACTCGTCAGATATGGCTCTATCCGACTTTTTCCTATTTCCAAAGCTAAAAATGGCCTTGAAAGGACGATTTTTTGAAGATGTACCGAGCATTTAAGCAGCTTGCACCGAGCGTCTCACAGCGATAACTTCAGAGGAGTACCAGAGAGCCTTGGAATCACTCATGGAGCGCTCAAATGAGTGTATATCTAGGGAAGGGGACTATGTTGAAAGTTAACTGGTATAAATTTCTTTAGTTGTGATTTTCGATTTTTTATTTCAAAAGTTCGGGAACTTTTCCGACATACTGTGTATTCTATTTTATTATTTTATATTTTATTTATTTATTCTCGTTATACACTTAATTTATTACTTTTTCTTCTTTATTTATTTATTATTATTTGTATAATAACTCGTATATTTTCAATTCCTTTATTTCCCATTTGTTTATATTTTTTTCGTCTATTTACTTATTTATTCATTGTCATTCCTTTTTTTACTTATTTGCACGTCACTAATATTTTTACTTCATGCACTTTAACATATGCTTAATTTTGAAGCCGGAAAAAATAAATTTTCTCACATTTGTCTAATAATACCAGATCTCTTAAGCGATATAATTTTAGGAAATGATTTTTATTTAAAAAATAATACAATTATAAATTATCAAAACAATTCAATTGCAATAAATCATCATATCTTATCAAAAGAAGACATGATGTTTGAACGAAGCACTTCGAATAAAATTCCGCTAACAAAAAAACAAAATACAACATTTATTTACATAATTAATATTGAGAATATTAACGAAACTGAACAAATAAATAAAAAAATATCAAGAAAAAATAATGAGAAGAAAAATGAGAAGGATATGAATAATCATGAAAATAATAAAAAGTATTACGATGACGATAATGATGAGATGGAAAAATTAAAGCAAAATGAGCGTAAAGAAGATTATGTAAATAATAAAATAGATATGATAAATGAAGAAAAAAATAAAAAAGCGAATATATCCGAAGAACTTCCTTGTACCGCGGAATTCCTAACATTGTGTACTTTTGAACACAAAAATGAACTCAATAGAATTTTAATAAAATATAAACAATTATTTGCTGATAAACCTGGATGCGCTACAAGTTATACGCATGAAATACGCTTAATAAAACAAAATCCGATAATTTATAGATCTTACTCCGTTCCCTTAGCTTTAAGAGATAAAGTAAAAGAAAAAATTAATGAAATGATTAATATAGGTATAATAGAAGAATCGATAAGTCCACATTGTAATTCTCGGCGTATTGTAAACAAAAACAACGGCGATATTAGAATATGCTTAAACGCCCGACATTTAAATAAATTTGTTGCGGAAGATCATGAGGCACCTCCATTAATTAGTGAAATCATGCAGGAATATGAAAATTGTAAATTTTATTCGAAACTTGAATCAAAAAATGGATATTGGCAAATACCTTTATGCAAAAGCTCAAGGCCATATACGGCGTTCTTATTTCAATCAAAAATGTATCAATTTCGAAGAATTCCATTTGGATTGAAAACAGCAGGTAGTGCGTTTATAAGGGCTTTAAAACGAGCATTAAGAAAAGCGTCCCAAAAATTAAAAAAATTACTTACGATGTATATTGATGACTTGCTAATTGGAACAGAAACAATAGAATCGCGATTGATAGTTTTAGAAAAATTATTTACAATTTTGAATGAATTTAGTTTTACAATAGGTAAATATAAAAAAGTGTGAAATACTAAAATCAGAAATAAGGTATTTAGGATTTATAATCTCGAAAGAAGGAATAAAGCTGGATCCAAATAAACTTTAAGATATATACGACTTCGAGCAGCCGCGAAATAAATCACAACTGCAACAATTTCTAGGCTTATGCAATTATTATAGACGATTGAGAGAAAGATACAGCGAATTAATAACACCATTTCGAGAATTACTGCGAAATAATTGTAAATGGAATTGGACGCCGATACATTCGCAAACATTCGAAGTACTTAAAGAGGGTTTTGTTCAAGCAGTATGTCTTAAGCACATATTGTCTGACAAACTTTTTAAAGTGCAGACTGATGCAAGTGACCTCAGGATAGGGGGAGTCGTTTATCAGCTCGATGAGAATGGTGACAGAAGAGTAATTTTATTTGTAAGTCGCTGTTTAACGCAAGCAGAATCTCATTATACTACTACAGAAAAAAAATTGTTAGCCATAGTATACACAGTATATAAACTCCGATATTATTTAATTGTTACAAAATTTGAAATAATAACTGACCATAAAAGTCTTATATTTTTAAATTCTACAACTTATCAGAAGAGTCGTTTAATCAGATGGAGCTTATTACTACAACAATTTTCTTTTACGATTGAATATTGTAGCGAAAATGAAAATACAGTCGCTGATTTTCTAAGCAGAAATCCGGAAGGACGATTTATAGAGCAGAAAGATGACTCTATTGTAATTTCCACGTTGTATAAATTATATTGCTTAATAAATTTAAACATTAATAATGTATCAATCAATATTAGTAAAATAAAAAATTATACAAATTTATTTAAAAATGATTTAAAAGAATTGCCAAAAAATCAATTGCAAGATAATAAAATAAACGAAATTAATAATGCTCTAAAAGAAAATAAGAAAACACTCACAAATTATAAAATACATAAAAATATACTCTTTTATAAAGATAAATGCAGTAACAACTGGCATATTGTAATTCCAAAAAATTTACAAAACGATTTCATGGAGGTAGTACATACAAAAATCGGACACCCAGGTGTATATAAAACATCAACATACTTGAAATAATATTTTTATTGAAAATGCATGCCGAGAGATGTCAAAAGACACGTACTTACCTGTGATTTGTGTCAAAGGGTTAAGTATTTGTCGACCACGATAGAAGGTGAATTTCAGTGGACAGAAATAAATGGCCCATGCGAATTAATTACAGTTTTTTACTATGGTCAACTTCCACGTGGTCGAGGGGGAGCGCAATATATTGTTGTAGTGCTAGACGCCTTTTCGAAGTAAGTCAGATTATATACGATGAAAAATGCAACGACTGACGCGTCACTTGAAAGAATATTAAACGATTATATACCGGAATGCGGTAAGCCAAAGCAAATACTAAGCGACAATGAATCGCAATTTTCTTCAAATAAATGAAAAAACACACTAGAAAGCCAAGGCATAAAAGTCGTATATAGCTCGATCCGCCATCTGCAGTCTAATCCGACGGAAAGAGTGATGCACGAAATCAGACGAATGTTTTGTACATTCTGCGCAGAAAAAACACATGGCTTAGGTGAATTATGTGAAGAAAACTAAAAATCTATTGAATATAACTGTACATTTTAGCACATCGTTTACACCACAGGAATTGCACTTCGGAAACTCCAACAATAACGAAATAGAAAAAATAATAAAATATCCAAAAAAAATACTCATCAATCATAAATATATGTAATATTAGCAAAGGAAAATATATGTAAAAAGAAATTTTGAAAATCGTAGAAAAGCGCAAAAAATATCGAAAATAAAGTTACACGTAGGAGATTACGTTTTGTTAAGAAAGCGACATCTGTCTAATGCAATTGATAAGGTGACTCGGAATGTTTTTCACTTGAATGAAGGACCGTATAAGATAACAAAGAGCATATGTCAAAATGCGTTTGTTTTAGTCGACATAAAAGATGATAATAAAATCTGCGGAACTTATAATCGAACGAATCTGAGAAAATATCATAAGCGATAATAAATTTAAGATTCTTTTGTCATTAAATTGTATTGTTGTTATTTATTGGATTGTAAATTATCTAAGTCATATGTATTATATTTAAGTTTGTATTGTTTGTAAAGCGGAGTATATATAAGTTTTGTATTTATTCTATGGTGTTATGTATAGTAATATTTCTCTCAAGTAAAAAAAAAAAAAAAAGAAAAAGGAAGACGGAGATTGAATGATGTGACGAATAACGAGAAGATGTAATAATTAAAGCAAAACCACGTGGTTAGATATTAAGACGTCCGGACGAACGATCAGTTAGAAGTAGCCATGGTAGTGCTATTAGGTGTACAACTTGGCTTCCGCCGTTTTGCAATAGATGGCTGTAGCTGTAAGTGGTAGTTGAAATAAATATATCATAGATGTCATACAATAAGCTTAGGTATTTGTAAACATAACGCCTTCAAAATATTAGTCGATTTGTGTCTGCATCATAAAGTTATTCTCGATTAAACATGTCAGCTTACGAGCCAAATTCTCGTCATTTGCAGAAGGTTTTAATTTTCTGCTTTAATATGAAGAAATCTGCGACTGAGGCTGATCAAATGCTCTTAAATACTTATAGTGAGGCCGTTATTAGTGAAATAACGTGCCAAGAGTGGTTTAAACGCTTCAAAAACGGCGATTTTAAAGTGAAAGACCAGCATGGCAGTGGAAGAAAGAAGGTTTTCGAAGATGCAGAATTGGAGGCATTACTTGATCAAGACTCGTGTCAAACGCAACAAGAATAGGCAGGATCATTGGAAGTGACGCAACAAGCTATTTCAAAATGCCTGAGAGTCATGAGAATGATTCAGAAACAAGGAAATTGGGTGCCGTACGAGTTGAAGCCGAGAGATGTTGAACGGCGTTTGTGTGTTTGTAAACAGCTGCTTGCAAGGCAAAGACGGAAGGGATTTCTGCATCGTATTGTGACTGGGGACGAAAAATGGGTTTACTACGATAATCCCAAGCGCAGAAAATCATGGGGATATCCCGGCCATGCTTCCACGTCGACGGCCAAACCGAATATTCACGGTTCCAAGGTCATGCTCGGTTTTGGTGGGACCAGCTCGGCGTAGTGTATTATGAGTTGTTAAAACCGACTGAAACAATCACAGGCGATCGTTATCGAACGAAATTAATGCGTTTAAGCCGAGCACTGAAAGACAAACGGCCACAATACAACGAGAGACATGATAAAGTGATTTTACAGCATGACAATGCTCGACCCCATGTTGCGAAAGTGGTCAAGACATACTTGGAAACTTTGAAATGGGAAGTCCTACCGCACCCGCCATATTCTCCAGACGTTGCTCCCTCGGACTATGACTTGTTTCGATCAATGACACACGGCCTGGCTGACCAGCACTTCCGGTCTTATGAAGAAGTAAAAAATGGGATCGATTCGTGGATCGATTCAAAAGATGACCAGTTTTTTCAACGCGGGATTTGTATGCTGCCCGAAAGATGAGATGAAGTAGTGGCCAGCGATGGACAATACTACGAATCATAAATGTATAACCAGTTTTTTACAATAAAACCTTGAATTTCGGTAAAAAACGGTGAAAACAAAGTTGTACACCCAATATATACGAGGGTAGTCCCAAAAGTACCCGACCTGACTTATGAATACAGGTAGTTTTAAAAAAACAATTACTGCGATTGACAATACCACCTTTCAACAACTTAATGTCAAAAATTAATAACGGTACGTTTATTATTATTATTTTCACAGACATCCAAAGTGAACGCTCTCAGTAAATTTGTAAATATGGAAAAAATCGGGCATCGTGATGTGATACAATACTTTTATTTGAAAGGTCTAAGTTCAACCGATATCAAAGCCGAGTTGGCTTCTGCCTTAGGGAAGTCTGCTCCTTCGTTTACAACGCTCAAATATTGGGTAGCTGAGTTTGAGCGAGGTCGTACGAGCTGCCAAGATGAACACTGCAGTGGTCGACCAAGTGAGGTCACTACGTCAGAAAATGTGAAGAAAATCCACAAAATGGTATTGGATGACCGTCGACTAAAAGTGCGCGAGATAGCAGACATGGAAGGCATTTTAAAAAGTGCTGTGCATCGCATTTTAACCTAATATATCGACATGAGAAAGCTGTGCGCAAGATGGGTGCCGCGTTTACTCACAATGGAGCACAAACAGCAACGTGAGGATATTTCCATCGAGTGTTTGACAATGTTTCGCAGCAATAAAGCCGAGTTTTTGCGTCGACTCATAACCATGGACAAAACATGGGTCTATCATTTTACACCTGAGATCAAGGAGCAGCCAAAGCAGTGGACTAAAAAGGGAGAACCGGCCCAAAAAAAAGCAAAGACGGTTCAGTCAGCTGGCAAGGTCATGGCATCCGTTTTCTGGGATGCGCCTGGAAAAATAATTATTGATTATCTCGAAAAAGGAAGAACAATCAACGGCGCATATTATGCAGCCTTATTGCAGCGTTTAAGTGATGAGATCAAGAAAAAACGGCCCCATCTGACGAAAAAAAAGTGTTGTTTCATCACGGCAACGCACCAATCCACACGTGCGTCATTGCGATGGCTAAAATCAATGAGTTTAAGTTCGAATTTCTTCCTTACGCACTCTATTCGCCAGATCTGGCCCCCTCGGATTATTTTCTTTTTCCGAATTTAAAAAAATGGCTCGGCGGCAAAAGATTTGCTAACAATGAAGAGGTAGAGTCTGCGGTTAATAGGTATTTTGAGGAGCTTGACGGTTCCTACTATAAAACGGGTATCGAAGCTATTGAACATCGTTAGGAAAAGTGTATCGAACTGAAAGGAGAATATGTTGAGAAATAAAAAAACATTTTCGCAATTTTTTTACTGTTTTCTTTGTCGGGTTGGGTACTTTAGGGACTGCCCTCGTATCACCTATATAGTGCGTACGGTATTTGAGGACATGCATAAATGTGACTATAACTTCGCGAATTCTTTCTTTTATTTTTTTTTCTTTTCAGATAAGAAATGGCGGACTACAACATCACTCAAGAAATGAAGAGACATGTTGTCATCGTCGCTATATGTGCGAACCATACAGATTTAGAGATCTCTAATTTTGTTAATTGTGCCCGTTCCTTCGTGCATAAGGTTTGCCGTGAATTGGAAGCATCAGAAGGCGATACAGAATCGGTTGCAAAACGCGAAATGCACTAACAACGTTCTGACACTGCCCGATCTGCAGAATTTTTAGAGCAAGTGCAAGCGATCATAGACGAGGACCCTTTAAAATCAATGAGGGTCCTTGCGAGTGAGCTTCATGTTTCTGAGCGCCTTATTCGTAGAGTTGTCCACGAAGACCTGCGGTATAAGTCTTACGTGATGCGCAGAGGACAGTTTATGTCAGAACGAACACGGGAACAGAGAGTTCTCTGATCAAAACGTCTTATGAACAAAATCAAACACCCTGAGGCGCCCAAAATGTTATGGTTTTTTTCCGACGACAAAAATTTTGACCAAGATCAAAAGACCAATCGCAGAAATGACAGATGGCTATGTTCAAATCCTACGGAGGTTCCTGTTTTTCTGCACACAACATTTCCAGCCACTGTTATGGTTTAAGGTGTTGTCAGCAACGAAGGACATGTTATGCCACTACACCTTTTTACTCAAGGACTTGGAGTAAACTCTGCTGCATACATCGAGGTTTTGGAGACGGTAGTGAAACCCTGGATAGACAATGTAAGCAGAGGCGGACCATACATTTTTCAACAAGACTCTGCTTCTTCACATAAAGCGATGGCGACACAAGATTGGATGGCCGAAAATTTTCATGACCACATAACACAAAACTTATGGCCACCTAGCTCCCCAGAACTTAATCCTTTGGATTATTACGTATGGGGCGTAGTTGAGCGTTAGACCAATAAGCGTCCTCATAACACCACTTCTTCGCTGAAGACTGCTATTAATGCTGTTATGGTCAAAATGAACAAGGAGCATTTGATTCGGGCATGTAATCGTTTCCGGACCCGGATCGAAGAGGTTATTGCTGCTAATGGCGATTTTATTGAATAACTTTATAGTCATATATTACTTTAACGTTGTATAAAAAATTCCTAAAATTTTATTAAATTTTATTAAAAATACAAGTTAATTAATTTTACTCTAAAGTTGTCCTCAAATACCGTACGCATCCTGTAGTAGATATATATGTTATATTGTATAAAGTGAATACTTGTAATTATTAGTGTGCGTATCGATTAAGTTAATAAATATATATATGTATGTAGAGTATGAAGCATGTACACGTCAAATTCGAATGGTTTATATAGAGGCTTTTAGTGATTATTTGCAAATTCTAGAATAACTCAAAGTTTGTCAATAAAAAAAAAAAAAAAAAATAAGGGGGAGAATGTAACGAGTTAATTTGAGTACTCGCGCTATTCTATTGTGATAAAGATAGAAGGGGGCAAAAGACTCCCAATAGTATGCTTAGGGAGAGGAAGAAGTCCGAGGCTACCTGTTAGAAAGGAACAAGGAAGAAGTCCCTTTTTGCCGTCTGGAATTCGCCAAAGCAGAATCGACACAAAAGAGTCTTATCATATTCCCTGATATAATAATAATAATCCATAATACAAAATTTATTACAATTCCTTAATTTTAAAATATTTTTAGACTAATGCAAGTAATCAAACATAATAATATTGCTAAATATTATCTTTTTATTAATGTATTTTTTGACTGCTACCCAGCTGGTCATCATTTACTTATCGGATTAATAAAAAGTAATTACACAAATTTCCACACGCGAAAGTTGTGAAATCTAATTAATGCTGTAAAGTATTTCAATATTTATGTCAAACACATTTATTTTATAATTTTAGTTAATACTGAAAAATATAATTTTATATTTTTAATAATTTTTTTTTAATGTTACTTTGAATTTAAATATCAGAGTATACAAAATATCATCAATGATGTGAGATGATTCTTCTTTTTACTCTTACAGTCTGTCAAGTAAGAGCGTGGTCGTGTAGATTTATAAAAAAATTTATTTGATGAAACTTTCATATTTATATATACATTGTACACATTACAAACAATGATGCAATTCGGTCAATAATGTGTCCAGTCACCACCGGCGTCGATAATTGCCTGGCATCTCCGAGGCATGCTTTCTACTAATTTGACGGCGTATTCTAGTGGCAAGGATCTCCAGATCCGACGAATTTCGTAAGACAACTGCTTCAAAGTGTATGTGCGTCTTCCACGAAGCTTCCGTTTAATATATGCCTACACATTTTCAATAGGGTTTGCATCGGGCGACTGCGACGGCCAATCCAATGTAACGATGCCAGATTGAGTCTTCCACTGAGTACAGAGCTTGCTGCGGTGTTTAGGATCGTTGTCCCCCTGCAGAATCCAATCTTCATTTTTTGTGATGAACCATCGTTTGGCAGATGGCAGTAAAGCCTTTTTGTAGATTTTTATCATTTTCTCGGCATTTAGGTTGTCAGTAAAGAGGTGCAAAGTGCCGAATCCCTGCTTGGAGAAGCAGCCCCAAAGATGCACCTTTATTCCATGTTTTACGGTCCGCTGAACAAGCCTATTGGTGGAAGTTGACTAGGCTCGCGTGAGAACAGAACGTGCCCATATAGAACATTCATCAGTAAAAAGGACATTTTCAAAATCTCTATCAATATTCTCATGCGCCCAAGCGAGTCGCTTTGTCACATGTTTTTCAGTCAACAGAGGCTTCTTCATTGTATTGCGCCATTTCAGATGATGAGTGCGAAGATGGGTTCGGATAGTTTTGTAGGATATATTTAAACCTTTTGCCATTAATTTTGCTTGTCCTTGCCGCAGTGTTAAAGCAGGATTCTGCGAAAACAGATTCACTATTCTTTTTTCATCTTTTTTGTTCACTTTTCCTATCGAGCCACGTTCTGGTAAATCATCGACATTTTTAGCCACTTTATATCGCTGTATCCACTTCTGTACAAATGCCTTTGACTTTCTTATATATTTAGCAGCCGCTGATTGCGACATTTTGGGACCTTTCGAGTGGATGCAAAGGAACACAGCCTCGTAGCGCGACGCGTACTTAGCACTCATGGCTTTTAACGTGATTTTTATTTAAAAGATCAACGACAACTGAATTTTTGTTACTAATGCATCAAGGACAAAGCTTCCTTCTATTGGCCTGCAAAAGAATTAGAGCAAAATCTTCTATTACCTGTCGGTGAAGTCGACCACGCTTTTACTTGACTGACTGTTCATGTATTGAATTGTTATTTTAATTCAATTCAATAATTTACATATAATTTTATATTATTTTTGTACGATAGCAGGAAATTGCTTCGAATAAAACCATTGAAATCAAATAATTCTTTTAACTACATTTTTCTATATCTTTTATGCTATCTTCTTTTACAACTTATATATTTCATACAAAGTTACTTGTGACATGTAATGAACACCATTGTTACATCCCGTTATATTTTATCCGATTTTAAAATTTTTAACTCCGAAAATTTTAAAGCAAGTCTAAAAGAAAATCTCTGATACGTTTCCTCTAGAATGCTTGTTTATTATGTCCACATGTGCGCCAAGTGCTTGAGAATAGAAAGAGATAAACGATAGCATACCCGTAGTTCAAAAATGTAACCGTTATAAGTATAATTTTTTTCATGTTATACAATAAACGTAATCGCTTAAGCCACCCGTAATTAACAATAATATATCAACAAAATTTTAAATCTAACAATATCCCTACTTATTTTATTGCTCTAAAAGATTCGTAGTAAAATGATTATGCGTCTTTTTCATTTTGTATTTTAATCTCGTTTTTGTATTTTATTTTTTGTTTTACTTCTTGTAATTTAAGTCAAAAAGCAGCAAAATTAATATTATATAAAAGATCTTAATAAATTTGATTGTCAATTAGATAAATAATCGCATGATTGTATTGTATAGTATTGATTGTATTATATATAAATATAATAATATAAGTTCTATTATCATAAGTTTTATATATTTAATAAATTAATATTGTAAATGTGAAATAGAAAGAAAGCTGATAGTTCACCAACGAGAGCAAGAAAGACGGGCAGATGCTGATGCGTCTCTTCTCTCTCTCTCTCACCATATACGCTCTCCCTCGCACGATGCACTTTCTCTCTCTTTCACATAAAATGCGTCGGCGGAGGCGTGCCTTCTTCCCGCCACTGTAACACTTCTATGTCTTACAAAACGCTACAAAGGTCAAGGGTAGGGCCGAGGAAATGCCCTTATTGGCCCAAACTATTCTCGCCGCTTTTCCAGCCACCAAAAAACTCGCGGTCCAGCGGGTATAAAAGCCGGTGCATCGATGCATTCGACGGCTTTTCTTAAGGAAAACTCGAAGAGCACGACTCAGAGCGACCTCGAAGCCCACTTCTAATTTTTTTATATTCGAACTTTTGCTATATTACGTCTGAATCCTACTATATTGAAACTCTTGCTATATTACGTACAAAATTTTTCTATATTCGAACTTTCATAATATTCAAACCTTGCGACTCAAACTTGTATAACCAATTGTATTAAAATTATTAGAGAGATCTAATTAAACGTAAGATTTAACAAAATTATCTTTTTATTTCTTATACCTCTCATCTAATGAACGCCTGAACCTACCTACATCGCCATCTCCCAATATTTCCTACATCGAAAGAGTGTGTGGCGTCGGAAAGGTGAGACTGTGCTAAAGTCGACCTCCCGAGCAGCTAATAACGCCTTTGATTATCCAATATTCCGCCGTTCGAAAGAGTGTGTGGCGTCGGAAAGGTGAGACTGTGCTAAAGTCGACCTCCCGAGCAGCTGGTAACGCCTTCCATTATCCAATATTCGTCCGTTCGAAACAGTGTGTGGCGTCGGAAAGGTAAGACTGTGCTAAAGTTGACCTTCCGAGCCGCTGGTAACGCTTTCGAACATCCGCTATTCTCTCTTTATGGCATGCATTACTAACTCTAAGGATTTAACTATCCTTAAACCGTAAATAAGCGTTTACAAAAAATCTAGGTAAGATAAGGAAGAGTAATAAAACCCTACCCTGTGTATTTAAAAGGAAACGCGCTGCGAAGAAAAACTTGGTATATAAGGAGGGAATTTGAAAATTATCTTTAGTTCAGTTCAAGTTTTCAAACCAGCAAATTCCGAAAATAGTTCGCAGAAGCCACCCACGCTAGTATCGAAAGATAGGCGCAAGCGGCAGCATTAACACGCGGCTTATATAAAATAAAAATCGCGAGTTCAAAGAGCGATAATACAGTCTGTCAAGTAAGAGCGTGGTCGTGTTAATTTATAAAAAAATTTATTTGATAAAACTTTCATATTTATATATACATTGTACACATTACAAACAATGATGCAATTCGGTCAATAATGTGTCCAGTCACCACCGGCGTCGATAATTGCCTGGCATCTCCGAGGCATGCTTTCTACTAATTTGACGGCGTATTCTAGTGGCAAGGATCCTCAGATCCGACGAATTTCGTAAGACAACTGCTTCAAAGTGTATGTGCATCTTCCACGAAGCTTCCGTTTAATATATGCCTACACATTTTCAATAGGGTTTGCATCGGGCGACTGCGACGGCCAATCCAATGTAACGATGCCAGATTGAGTCTTCCACTGAGTACAGAGCTTGCTGCGGTGTTTAGGATCGTTGTCCTCCTGCAGAATCCAGTCTTAATTTTTTTTTATGAACCATCGTTTGGCAGATGGCAGTAAAGCCTTTTTGTAGATTTTAATCATTTTCTCGGCATTTAGGTTGTCAGTAAAGAGGTGCAAAGTGCCGAATCCCTGCTTTAAGAAGCAGCTTCAAAGATGCACCTTTATTCCATGTTTTACGGTCCGCTGAACAAGCCTATTGGTGGAAGTTGACCAGGCTCGCGTGAGGACAGAACGTGCCCATATAGAACATTTATCAGTAAAAAGGACATTTTCAAAATCTCTATCAATATTCTCATGCGCCCAAGCGAGTCGCTTTGTCACATGTTTTTCAGTCAACAGAGGCTTCTTCATTGTGTTGTGCCATTTCAGATGATGAGTACGAAGATGGGGTTCGGATAGTTTCGTAGAATATATCTAAACCTTTTGCCATTAATTTTGCTTGTCCTTGCCGCAGTGTTAAAGCATGATTCCGCTAAAACAGATTCACTATTCTTTCTTCATCTTTTTTGTTCACTTTTCCTATCGAGCCACGTTCTGGTAAATCATCGACATTTTTAGCCACTTTATATCGCTGTATCCACTTCTGTACAAATGCCTTTGACTTTCTTATATATTTAGCAGCCGCTGATTGCGACATTTTGGGACCTTTCGAGTGGATGCAAAGGAACACAGCCTCGTAGCGCGACGCGTACTTAGCACTCATGGCTTTTAACGTGATTTTTATTTAAAAGATCAACGACAACTGAATTTTTGTTACTAATGCATCAAGGACAAAGCTTCCTTCTATTGGCCCGCGAAAGAATTAAAGCAAAATCTTTTATAACTTGTCGGTGAAGTCGACTACGCTCTTACTTGACAGACTGTATTATTATTACCGCCAACCTTACAAATTTGGAGGTCCCGTAGTAGGGATCGTCTACAGATTATTTTTCCTGACTTTTTAATCAGTTTTATTCTGCTCTATATTTTCAAATAAAAAAAAAAACACTAGTAAGTCTTTTAAATTTTTACTAAAAAAAAAAAAAAAAAAAATATTTTCTCTTTTTACAGTAAATTTTAAGTCAGTTGTCGACGCGAAGCGGACGAGTGTAAAAATGCGCAGAACTAAAGCAATAGAAATAAAGAATATATTAGATTTACCGTTCCCTAAGTGGGGCGAATTATTTTATATATTTTACAAAAAAAAGTTAATTAAAAAAATCCAGCCATTATGTCCACTTAGGAATCAACAGCCGAAAATAATTAAAAACAAAAGAATTAAAACTAGAGTTGAAATAAATAATACGCAATAAAGAAAAGTATATTTTAAACCCGGCCGACGAACCGGTTTTGACAAAATATTATTGTGCGAGAAGTGTAAATTATTTATATCACCAGACTATTGCATAAAATGTTTTTTCGTTAACTACAATAAAAACAATAAAAAAAGTCTACGAGATGTAAAAAAGAGAACGAACAATTGTAATTAATTATATTTTTATTTTTCATTAAAAAATTTTTTTTACAAACACCTTATATCTTTTTTCTTTCACCTCCTTTCCTTTTAAAAAAACTTCTTTTTTTTACAATGTTGAAAAATTAATTAATTATCTGAATAATTATTTACATTTAAATAAAGCAAAAAAAAAAATTTATAAAAATTATATATAAATCCGTTATGCTATAAAATACTAAGACCAAAAAAGATAAAAATACATAAATATAAATAACAACAGTTTTTTATTCAACACCAACCCTTTCGCAACACCTTTTATAAAACAAAATATAATAATAAATCTTTACAAAATAAAACAAAAAAAGCATTTACCAGATATTTTTCTTTTATTCGCCATCAAAAGAATTGCATTAATTCATACAAAACCTGTTATCTTCACACAGATATTGTAACAAATTTCGTTTACAATTTTTTCTTAATAAAATAAAAATTACTAACACCACTTGCATTATAAACCTTTACCAATTCGCACACCTGATTCTTACAAAATATTAAATTAGAAACACAAACAAATTCAAACTATTGTATTATATTTAACGTAAATTAACTAATAGTAAGCACTTAAAATATACCATTTCAACATTTTACTATAAATACACAGAGAACATCACACTTACATACTATACTATACACACATATACTATCTTCCACCTCGAGCATCCACATTATACTATGAAACACGCATCAACCTTTTCAAAAATATCTTTTTATATACTATTGCGTGTATAACTTTGCTTCCGCCGTTTTTTTCCGAAATTCGAGGCTTTATTGTAAAAAACTGGTAATACATTTATGATTCAAAGTAGTGTCCATCGCTGGCCACTACTTCATCTCATCTTTCGGGCAGCATACAAATCCCGCGTTGAAAAAACTGGTCATCTTTTGAATCGATCCACGAATCGATCCCATTTTTTACTTCTTCATAAGACCGGAAGTGCTGGTCAGCCAGGCCGTGTGCCATTGATCGAAACAAGTGATAGTCCGAGAAAGCAACGTCTGGAGAATACGGCGAGTGGGGTAGGACTTCCCATTTCAAAGTTTCCAAGTATGTCTTGACCACTTTCGCAACATGGGGTCGAGCATTGTCATGCTGTAAAATCACTTTATTATGTCTCTCGTTGTATTGTGGCCGTTTGTCTTTCAGTGCTCGACTTAAACGCATTAATTGCGTTCGATAACGATCGCCTGTGATTGTTTCAGTCGGTTTTAACAACTCATTATACACTACGCCGAGCTGGTCCCACCAAATACTGAGCATGACCTTGGAACCGTGAATATTCGGTTTGGCCGTCGACGTGGAAGCATGGCCGGGATATCCCCATGATTTTCTGCGCTTGGGATTATCGTAGTAAACCCATTTTTCGTCCCCAGTCACAATACGATGCAGAAATCCCTTCCGTCTTTGCCTTGCAAGCAGCTGTTCACAAATACACAAACGCCGTTCATCATCTCTCGGCTTCAATTCGTACGGCACCCAATTTCCTTGTTTCTGAATCATTCCCATGACTCTCAGGCGTTTTGAAATAGCTTGTTGCGTCACTTCCAATGATCCTGCCAATTCTTGTTGCGTTTGACACGAGTCTTGATTAAGTAATGCCTCTAATTCTGCATCTTCGAAAACCTTCTTTCTTCCACCGCCATGCTGGTCTTCGACTTTAAAATCGCCGTTCTTAAAGCGTTTTAACCACTCTTGGCACGTTCTTTCACTAATAGCGGCTTCACCATAAGTATTTGAGAGCATTCGATGAGCCTTAGTCGCAGATTTCTTCATATTAAAGCAGAAAATTAAAACCTTCCACAAATGACGAGAATTTGGCTCGTAAGCTGACAAAATTAAAAAATTTTTAAATTAATAAAGAACATAACTAAATAATCATAATACTAGGTTGTTCAAAAAGTTTTGAAAGCGACATCTAAAGAGCAGTAAAAGAACCAAAATTTTTACGCCATTTTAATATTTTATCTTTCTTATAAACATACCCAAAGTTTTATTCCACTCTGTCAATTCATTGTTTGTTTACAAGCAATTTGAAGTTGACGTGTCAGTGTATGATATTTACAATGGAAAAAACCGAATATCGTGCAGTGATAAAATTCTTTGTTTTGGAAGGTTTATCAGCAACGGAAATTTATACAGAAATGGTGAAAGTGTTAAAGGAATCTGCTCCTTCATTTTCAACTGAGCATCGATGGGTTTTAGAGTTTAGAAGTAGTCGAAAAAGCGTTGAAGACGATCCACGCTCAGGACGTCCAAAAAGTGCATTAACACCAGCATTCATAGCAAAAGTACAGGATATAGTTTTGGAAAATCGTTGATTGACCAAGAGAGATTTAGCAGAGGCCCTAGACATCTCATTAGGCAGTGTGAGTCATATTTTAAATGAAGTTTTAGGTTTTAAAAAGCTCTGTGCACAATAAGTACCGCATTCGCTCACAATGGAGCAAAAACACGTTCAAATGCGACTTTCAGAGCAACATTTGGAGCGTTTTCGAAAGGATAAAAAGGATTATTTGCGTCGATTTATCACTATGGATGAGACTTGGGTCTACCATCATGACCCTAAATCAAAACAAGAGGCTAAAGAGTGGTGTCAGCCAGGCACTTTGGCACCGAAGCGAGTTCGTGTCCAGAAATCGGCGAAGAAGGTGTTAGCGTCAGTTTTTTGGGATGCAAAAGGGATTTTGTTAGTGGATTATCTCAAAACTGGCAAAACAATAAATTCTGAATATTATTGTAACCTTTTGGACCAATTGGATGAAAAAATTAGTGAAAAAAGACCCGGTTTGCACAAGAAAGAAATCATTTTTCATCAAGACAATGCACCCGCTCACACAGCTCAAAAAATCATCACTAAAATAACCGAATTAAAGTACGAATTGTTGCAGCATCCACCTTATTCGCCTGATTTAGCTCCCTCTGACTTCTGGGTGTTTCCACACCTCAAGAAATTCCTTCGTGTAAAGCATTTTTTATCAAACGAAGAGGTTATAGCCGTCGTAGAGGAGTATTTTGCAGGCCTTGCAGAAAGTCACTTCCATGATGGGATGAGCAAGTTGGAAGACCGTTGGACCAAGTGTATTGAACTTATGGGAGATTATACTGAGCAATAAAAGGTATTTCACCAACAAAAAAAAGTGTCTTCATTTCTGCTTTTAAAACTTTTTGAACAACCTAGTAGATACAGTATATCAATGATACCCTTAAATTTCGAAGAACTAACGCACGCGCAGACACAAAACTTAATAATTTAGCTAGCAAACAGAGTAACACAGTTAGAACTTCAGGAAGATAAAACCTTCGAACACATCAAAGCCCTAACTATTTAAAATATTAAGTTTAAGAAAGAATTAGATTCATACGAAAAAACAATACAAAAACACATTGCCACCTTCCGAGAAGATCGACAAGTAATCGCAAGGTAGTTCGCATTATCGGAAGAGGGATATACAGCACTCTGTACGTCAGTCAAATTAGTAGTTTGTTGGACTACCCAAGAACCTAGGGAAATAGAAAATTTAAGCCGTCAACTAGCAGCCTTACGTATAACATCTTAATGTCCAAACGCATGAATACAAGATCTAAAACAAAATCAGAAAGTAATTTAACCGAGCAAAACAATTTTAACCCTTTCGTACCTTCTTACCAACTACCTCTTGCTAGCCTGGTAAGACCAAGCACTTCATCAACAAATCGTGAAGGAACCGATCTAATAGACCTCGAAACATCTATAAAAAATAATTTAACGACAAAAACGGATCCATCGTTGACCAATATGGCTACAAACGACGCAGCTACCCCTATAAGCCTAGTGATATCACGGCTAGTACCTGAATTTAACAGTTACAATATATCGTTAAGAAAATTTTTAAATGGAAGTGAAGAAGCCCGTGCAATGATAGGACCTCAAGGCGATAATAACCTATTAAGATTAATAAAAAGCAAAATTACAGGCGAAGCAAAGCATGCCTTGAACAACCGAGATATAAAGAACTTCAATGATGTAAAAAAATACTTAGAAAAAATATTCTCTCCAACAAAAACTGCAGCTCAATTGCTAAACGAGTTAGAGAACAAGTACCAACGTGAGAATGAAACCGTGATCACATTTGCCAACCGGATACGCGACCTAGGCAGCCAGATAATTGAAGCAGAGAACACCGTTAACGGAAAAGCAAATCAAGAATTCAGAACAACAGTCGAAAAGAAAATCATTGAATGTTTTACATTTGGCTTAAGGCCAAAAATAGAATACAGATTAAAGGGAAATGAAGATGTAAACGAGTTAGTTAACGAAGCCGTAAGGATAGAAAGAAAACTACTAACACAAAAAGGACGATATAGCCCGGAACCAAGACGGAGGACTCTCACGTGCCAATTGTGCCGAAGAAATGGCCACGAAGCCAGCGAGTGCCGTCAAAACACCAAATGCACGTTTTGCAACGTAAAAGGACACACGGCGGATAAATGTCGTTTTAAGGAACAAAACGATCAAAATAACCGTTCTTGCCAACTATGAAATCGATTTGGCCATACAGCGAAAAATTGCACTAAGATTAATAAATGCCAAATTTGTGAAAAAATTGGACACATCGCGAAGCAGTGCAAAGGCTCGCGTACGCTGTTCCACGTCACAATATGCCAACTGTGCAATAAACCCAGCCACGGGGCAACATCATGCTATTCGCTACGCAATCAAACCTTAAATCAAACTACCGCACGCAGTTATAAGCAATGCCAGTTATGCAATAAACCAGTTCATAAAGCGAATTCATGTTGTTTATTGCAAAATCAAACACCGAAGCAAAGTGTCATACGTTATGAAAACCAGTGCCAACTATGCCAAGGTCATGGACACACGGCTACCACCTGCACGCAAAAAGGGATAAGCAATGTCGATATTGCAAAAATCCCGGACATATCATAAAAGAATGCCGCAAAAGGCAATATAACGAATCCCAACGACAGGGAAACAAACGCAATCTTCCGTCAAAGAGCGCGAACGCGGAGACCGATACCAACCAGCGCTCGACTCACACCATGGAACTCAGCAGAAAAATTTCAGAGTTAATCTCATTATAAAAACTCAAGAGTTGACGATATCTATTATCGAATTCAGGTTTCCCATTATCGATAAGATACTTACGTTTATGATTGACACCGGATCGGAAATCAGCATAATAAAAACAAAATTTTTACCAGAGAATCAAACCATTAAAAGCGAAAATGCAGTCACGATGACGGGCATTGGCGACACCTACTCTAAATCTTCAGGTAAAACAATTATTAAGATACAAGGACGGATTTTTGAATTCTACGTAGTCCCAAACTTTTTCCGGATTCTGTACAGCGGAATATAAGGCTCAGAATTCTTCTCTATTAACAAAGCAAAAATAGATTTTAAACGAAACGTATTCGAGACCGATTTAACAACAATTCCGTTTAAACAACGCCAAAATTCTTCCCTTACGGAAAACTTAATTAGAAATATACAAACAGACGAGTATATCAACCTAGTTCTTAACGTGGATATATTTAACTCACCGAACAGCTTACACGGCCAGATGATGATCGACTCAGGGTCCGAAGCAAATATAGTAAAACTAAGTTTATTACCACCAGAATGCGAAATAATTAGAACAGGAGCCTCTTTATTAAAGGGCATAGGTGAAAATGCTATTCCGACGCTCGGAACGACGAACATAACAGTACTCGGCCTTGATACCGTTTTTCACATAGTACGAGACGATTTTTCAATACCATGTGTAGGCGTTTTAGGAGCCGGTTTCTTAAAAAATAGTAATTCGATCATAAATTACGAATCACGTTTCCTCCAAACTGACAAACACTTTGCATTATTAAAACGACTCAATACAAAAGAAGCCAACTTCTCAAATTCAACATCAAGCCAATCCGATAAAAATAGCCATTCAGATTTTGATGAAATACTAGACGAAGAAGAATATATAACAGATGATAACGAATTTTACAATATTTTAAACACCGAACTATGCCAGGAAAAACATTCAAGCTTAGGAGAAAAAACTTGCTTTGAAGCTTCAATAAATAGTACCTTAGATAAGTTAAATCTTACCGAAGATCATAATAATGATATACGCTCCGAATAATTAAAGGAAATCATACCATTGGACCATCTCAATTACGAAAAGAAACAGCAAGCAATAAGTTTAATATCTAATTACTCGGACAGATTCTTTTTAGAAGACGACGAATTACCTGCTACTAATATAATTATGCATCGTATCCCCACAATAGACGATAACCCGGTAAACACGAAGCAATATCGCTTACCTCACGCTTTAAAGGAGGAGGTAGACAAACAAGTGCAAGACCTGTTAAAGAAGGAGGTCATTAAACTTTCACGATCCGCGTATAACACAAGCCTCTGAATAGTGCCAAAGAAGCCGGATACTAATGGAAAACCTAGGTGGCGAGTAGTCCTGGATTTTAGACCCCTAAACAAAAAGACAATAACGATGGCTTGCCCGTTGCCCAACATTACTGACATTTTCGATCAAGTCGGTAATGCAACTTATTATACGGTAATCGACTGCGTCTCTGGCTTTTATCAAGTCTTGATGCACCCAGACGATGCGCATAAAACGGCATTCTCTACGACAAGCGGCCACTTCGAATTTTTACGCATGCCCTTCGGACTCCGAAATGCCAGCGTTGAATACCAAAATGCCATGAATATCACCTTAGATGGGTTATTGGTTAAAGGCGTTTTCGTATATATGGTTGACGTCGTTATTTACGCCAAGGATTTACAAGAGCACGAAAAACAATTCAGCGAGGTTATGGAAAGGTTAAGAAAAGCAAATTGGAAATTAGAACCCAGTAAGTGCGAATTACTAAAGAAGGAAGTTACATACCTAGGTCACATATTGACTAGGGACGGAATTAAACCGGATCCCAAAAAGATAGAAGCCGTAAAAGACTTCCCACGACCAAAAAATATCAAGAACGTACGGCAATTTTTAGGATTAGCCGGTTATTATAGAAAATTTTTTCTTCATTTCGCCAAACACGCAAAACCTTTGTCCAAGTTATTGCAAAATAACAAAGAATTCAATTGGACACCGAAGGTACAAGAGTCATTTCAAATCCTAAAATAAGCCTTACCATGGCAGTCCCAAAAGTACCCGACCCGACAAAGAAAACTGTAAAAAAATTGTAAAAATGTTTTTTATTCTTCAACATATTCTCCTTTCAGTTCAATACACTTTTCCCAACGATGTTCAATAGCTTCGATACCCGATTTATAGTAGGAACCTTTAAGCTCCTCGAAATACCTATTAACCGCAGACTCAACCTCTTGATTGTTGGCAAATCTTTTGCCACCGAGCCATTTTTTCAAATTCGAAAAAAGAAAATAATCCGAAGCAGCCAGATCTGGCGAATAGGGTGCGTGAGGAAGCAATTCGAACTTCAACTCATTGATTTTAGCCATCGCAATGACGCACGTGTGGACTGGTGCGTTGTCGTGATGAAACAACACTTTTTTTTTTTGTCAGATGGGGCCGTTTTTTCTTGATTTTATCACTCAAACGCTGCAATAAGGCTGCATAATATGCGCCGTTGATTGTTTTTCCTTTTTCGAGATAATCAATAAATATTATTCCACGCGCATCCCAGAAAACGGATGCCATGAGCTTGCCAGCTGACTGAACTGTCTTTGCTTTCTTTGGAGCCGGTTCTCCTTTGTTAGTCCACCTCTTTGACTGCTCCTTGGTCTCAGGTGTAAAATGATGGACCCATGTTTCGTCCATGGTTATGAATCGACGCAAAAACTCGGCTTTATTGCTGCGAAACATTGTCAAACACTCGATGGAAACATCCTCACGTTGCTGTTTGTGCTCCATTATGAGCAAACGTGGCACCCATCTTGCGCACAGCTTTCTCATGTCCAAATTTTCGGTCATAATGCAATGCACAGCACTTTTTGAAATGCCTGCCATGTTTGCTATCTCGCGCACTTTTAGTCAACGGTCATCCAATACAATTTTGTGGATTTTCTTCACATTTTCTGACGTAGCGACCTCACTTGGTCGACAACTGCGGTGTTCATCTTGGCAGCTCGTACGACCTGGCTTAAACTCAGCTACCCAATATTTGACCGTTGTAAACGAAGGAGCAGACTTCCCCAGAGTAGAATCCAACTCGGCTTTGATATCGGTTGGACTTAGACTTTTCAAATGAAAGTATTGTATCACATAACGATGCCCGATTTTTTTCATATTTACAAATTCACTGAGAGCGTTCACTTTGGATGTCTGTAAAAAAAATAATAATAAACGTACCGTTATTAATTTTTGACATTAAGTTATTGAAAGGTGGCATTGTCAATCGCAGTAATTGTTTTTTTAAAACTACCTGTATTCATAAGTCAGGTCGGGTACTTTTGGGACTACCCTCGTATGCTCAGCCCCGCTCTTACAATTTCCAGATATGTCACAACCATTTCTCATTACGATTGATGCGTCTGGATATTCCGTTGGAGGTATTTTATCACAAGGTAAAATAGGTAGTGATAAGCGTATTGCTTATAATTCACGTGTGTTTAGAGGTCCCAAATTAAAATACGACACTTACGAGGAGGAAGCCTTAGCGATGTTACACGCCGTTCAAACCTTCAGGCCATATATATACGTTTGGAATTTCACTATCGTAACTGACCACCAACCTCTCGTATAGTTTAAATCAGCTGATTTAAACACTCGTGTTCAAAGATGGAGGTTCAAACTTTCGGAATACGATTATTCTGTCACTTATAAACCGAGTAGATTGAATAGCAACGCCGATGCGCTTCCACGAAATTCCATCGAAGAAATTCCGGTAAATATGATGACTCGCAGGCAAAAATTATTGCTCAAAAACAACAATAATAATCTAAACATCAAGGTACCAAAATGTTTCGTAGAAGAAACAATTAAACAAATGGATAAGAATAAATACGACAAAATCCAAGGGTCAACTATAAAACGACCAAGAGGTCGTCCCAAAAGGATTATAGACCAAAATATGACCAATAAACAGTGCTCCACGTCTAACTCAATGTTTCAAACAAAACGTCCAAAAGGTCGTTCTAGAAAAATAACGAACGACGAACCTTGACGGCCCGAAAATACAAAAAAAAAAAAGGTCGATTAACAAGTAAAAATAGAGAGAATGTTCTTTCAAGCGAAAGCGATATCTCGTCATCCTCGTCCGACGAAGAACCGTTTGTCATCGATCGAGATCGAGTACTATTTGAAAATATTAAACCTAACGAAGAACCAGAATCGGACGTATCTGATAGATAACAAACTATCTGATCAAATATCGTAGAAACCAAAGATTTATTAGCTTAGCGTAACGACAATATCGCATACTTCGTTACGAGCGGCAAACCTTGCGACGAAGGCGCGAAAGCCTTGCTACAAGCCAACAAGATTTCCCCTAAGGAAACCTTATCAATTGGAAAGGTGCAATTTATAAAGATAAACAACCACAAATACCTAGTCGCAATGTGCATTCGCGGAGACGATCCTGAATCACTAAGTACAACTAAAATAAATATAAGTAAAGTCTTAAATAATTTACGTGAATTAATGGTGGATAAAAATTTAAAGGAAATAAGCATCGCGAGGACGCATTTTATAGAAAACCTCCCATGGGACGATGTACTAGACGTAATTAGCTTAGTATTTATAAGTAGTAACCAAAAAATAATTATCTGTAAGGGTACACTAAAATATGTGCCGGAAGAAAAAAGAAACCCAATATTCCAAGAACTCCATAGTTTCCCTATCGGAGGCCATAGAGGCGTTTCAAAGACGTTCAATAGAATACGACAACACTATTATTGGAAAAACATGAAGCCCGATATTCAACGTCGAATCCAACAGTGTTTAGACTACCCATTGATAAAATTGGTTGGAGTCAAAATTAAACAACCAATGATGATTACTGATACTCCCGGTACAGTATTCGACAAAATCGCTCTAGATATTGTCGGACCGTTACTGAGAACAGGGAATGGCAACGAATACATCCTGACGATGCAGGACCAGTTGTCCAAGTACTGCATAGCCGTAGCCTTACCTAACGCTCTGGCCAGCATAATAGCCGACTCATCTATAAAGAAATTTGTTTGTATTCTCGGTGCGCCTAGGGTTGTTTTAACCGATCAAGGCAGGAATTTTATAAGCAATTTAATGAGAAGGGTAGCTTAAAGATTTAAAATAGAGAAAGTTAGGACCACTGCCTTCCACCCTCAATCAAATGGCTCACTCGAGAGATCACACCATGCTTTAAGTGAAAACTTAAAGCAATACACTAAGAAAGACTCTGAATGGGACCAATAGGTTGACATCGCGTCATCAAATTATAACCCGTGTATCCACGAAGCCACTAAACATACGCCTTACAAGGTAGTCTTCGGTAAACTAGCACGCCGGCCATCCAACGAACCCTTACGAGATAACGATTTAGTCCCCACATACCAAGTGTATATCGAGAAATTAGTCATGCGATTGATAGGAATTAGGAATTTAGCGTACGACAATCTAATAGATGCAAAACACCGTTTAAAAACCTATTATGATTAAAACGCGCACAAAAGAAAATTTAAACCCGGTGACTATATATTTTTAATAAAAGGCCCAAAATCCGGAAAATTCGACGATCATTATACAGGCCCCCATAGGATAATCGAGATGCTTGGCCCTGTCAATGCTAAAATTCAAATACTAAACAAAACTAAAATAGTGCACACCAACCGCTTACGTTTTTCCCATATTACTAACGATTAACCTACTAAACAAAAAATTAACACCAAATAACCCTAAATTGTAACAAAAGGGGATACAAACCGTAGTACACCGCTTACCATACCATTTTATTTTACACATTATATCTCTGATAATCCTCACTACCACTTTAATTGCAGTCTCAGCTATGATCGGCTATGATTGCGGATCGCGATCACTAAATATTACGACCTTGTCTTTACTAGACGTTAGTCAATGCAATATACCGGAGAACAGCCTTAATGTCACACAAAGACACGTACAACTACTTCAAATAAGCGATTTTTCCGAAATCTCCGTGTATCAATGTAAACTCAGAGTTCAAAGAACCGTTTACTACTGTGGGGCGTTATCACATGTTTCTATAGTCCGACACGGTAACATGAAGTACATTTACGATATAAGTAGAGAATCGTGCGAAACAGTATGTCGTACGGGGATGTTAAAATTCAACGATAATGTAGTTCATGGATTCAAATTCAATAGTACTATAACTATACCTATTCTTTACGCCGGAAGAGTAAAAGACGACAGGACTTGTTATGGCGCGACGTACGCAGATCCATACGGTTCTTGGGTCTCTGTAGTAGTTCAGGGGACCGTAACGATAACGGTCCAAGAACAAACAGCTTGTGTTAATGTAGAAAATGATAAAATACATTTGCGATCTGGAACCGCGTGTATACGAGGTCTGGCTATTAAATAACGAGACTGCGCGTCTAGAGGGTGCCGTAGAGGGGTGGGGAAAAAAACGAGTAGTGCGTTGGGTATCTAGATATCTTGTCTATGCACGTACCTAAACACGTTCTCGTCACTATTATTGTATTTGTGCAGTAGCGGTTTGAAACGAACGTGTTTTTTTCTCGTGCCGAAAACCATGTGTGACGAAAAACAGGAGCAACGTATCAATCTCAAATTTTTTGTTAAATTGAGAAAAACTCTGACTGAGTGCTGTAAATTGTTGCAAGAGGCCTATGGGTACAATTCTTTATCTCGTGCACGTGTTTTTGAGTGGTGTAAGCGCTTCAGTGAGGGCCGAATGAGCACTGAAGATGATCAACGCCCAGGTCACCCTGTCACTGTTCAACTCCGGGAACAGTGACTAAAATCAACCACATTGTGCGTGCAGAACGTCGAATGAGCATCCGGATGATTGCCGAGGCTGTAAACGCCGATAAAGAAACGGTTAGACAAATTTTGCACGAGGAATTACACATGACAAAAGTCTGTGCGAAGTTGGTGCCAAAAAACCTGACTCCTGACCAAAAGCTCTTGCGTCAACAGGTCTGCTCAGATTTCCTTGAAAGGTTAAAAAAAGATTCCGGACTGATGAAAAACATTATTACTTGCGACGAAACGTGGATTTTTCAATACGATGTTGAAACAAAGCGGCAATCGATGCATTGGGAGATTCCTGAATCGCCCAGAATCAAAAAAGCAAGGATGTCCAAATCAAAATTGAAGGCAATGTTAATCGTTTTTTTCGACATTAACGGTATTGTGATGACTGAATGGGTTCCAGAGGGTCAGACTGTCAACCAGACTTACTATTTGTCAGTTTTGGCAACACTCCGAGAACGAGTTCGTAAGAAACGGCCCGAGTTGTGGAAGAACAACTCGTGGATTTTGCACCAGGACAACGCACCTGCCCATAACGCGCTATCTGTGAAGCAGTATTTGGCCGATAAGTGCACTCCAGTGCTCAAACACGCGCCGTACTCGCCAGATTTGGCACCGTGCGACTTTTTTTTGTTTCCGAAGGTAAAATCTGCTTTGAAAGGAACCCAATTTTAGTCGATGAAAGCGGTAAAGTAAAAAACGGCACAGCTCCTAAAGGCCATCACTAAAGAAGACTACCAGCACTGCTTCGATCAATGGAAAAAACGTATGGAAAGGAGTGTGGCGAGGGAAGGGGAGTATATTGAAGGGGAGCATTCGAATGTAGAATAATTTTTATAATAAAACTCTTTTTCGTAACCAGTCTCGTTATTTAATAGCCAGACCTCGTATACTTCAAAAAAATGCAATTAACAAAAAATCGATTTTTTCAAAGTCGCAAGTGGGGGTAACCCCTTAAAAGAAAACGCGCCGCGAAGAAAAACTTGGTAGGGTAAGTCCGGGATGGTTGGACCATGTTTTTTTAAAGCCATATTTCTCGAAGCTTTGTATTGCTTTAGACTAAATATATAATTTTATAATATTTACATCTGATAATCATTATTTGGGAATATATATTCCGGTGTAAAACTAAGCCAACTTAAAGATATAATTGTTTATATTTATGATTCGGTGGTCCATCTATCCCAGGTATACTCGGGTAAGATGGACCATCCCCTAGGGATAGATGGACCTTTAAAAAATCTTACTAACCACTATGTAATACAAAAGCAAATAAGCTATAATATATATGAAGGCTATTTATTAAAATATATAAACTTAAAATGAATTTAAAATGGAGGATTAAAAATTTATAAATGATGTGAATGAAGTTAATTTTCAGGTGCTTCAAAATATTCAATTCTCTACAATCATTATCATTCGAGAATTTCGCTTCCCGCAGTAATCCCATTTATTTTCGAATCTTGTACAGCCTTCGTGAGTCCAGCGATAACATGTCACACACTTTATCCAATCTTCATCTCGTTTTGTTTCGTTGTAGTTTTCTTCACACCATACACAACAATCGTCATTCCAGTCACTTTCATGGAGATATATTCCGACTATCCCTTACTATTTTAGGTGAACCAACTATCCCGAATTCTTCTGGTCCATCTATACCAATTGCCAGGGATAGATGGACCAGCCTCCAAATCACACAAACAGCTATATCAAAACGTCATTTTAGGTTATAATTACACTTCAGTATCCCATTGCGCTCTAGTTTTTATTTTACGGCAAAATTACTAAAATTGTCTTAAACACATAACTGAGAAGTCCACTGTAAAATATTTTTCAACTCACCAAAACGAAAAAATGTGTCTTTCACCGAAAAAACAAAACTAATTCTAGAGAAAAACTAGGCTCCGATCTGTTTACTCAAGATGCATGTAACCATATGACGATTAAAGCGCTCTTGTGAAAGATTAGCTAAATATTCTAATGGTCCGTCTATACCGGTGGTCCATGTATCCCGGAATTACCCTATATAAGGAGGAAATTTAAAAATTATCTTTAGTTCAGTTCGAGTTTTCAAACTAGCAAATTCCAAAAATAGTTCGCAGAAGCCACCCGTGCTAGTATCGAAAGATAGGCGCAAACGGCAACATTAACACGCGGTTTATATAAAATAAAAATCGCGAGTTTAAAGAGCGATAATATTATTATTACCGCCAACCTTACACCATACTTGCCGGACACTTGTAGAGTACATGGTAATTCTCGCAGTAATTTATGTTATCAACATATATTTTTAGATACTGTAATAGGTTGTCAATGTTTAAACTTGAACAAATAGATGATATTGCTCGTGGTTATTTATGTAATTAAGACATATTTTTAAATACTGAGTAGTTAAAGTATGGTGTTAATTACATGTCACACGTAACTTTCTATGAAATATATAAGTTGTAAAAGAATATAGCATAAAAGATATAGAAAAATATAGTTAAAAGAATTATTTGATTTCAGTGGTTTCATTCAAAGCAATTTCCTACTATCGTACAAAAATAATATAAAATTATATGTAAATTAAATATAAAAATAAAAATTAAATACATGTAACAGTTAAAAAAAATTAAATACATGTAACAGAATCAAAATAAAAATTAAATACATGTAACAGTAAGAAGAAGAATCATCTCACATCATTGATGATATTTTGTATACTCTGATATTTAAATTCAAAGTAACATTTAAAAAAAAAATTGTAAAAAATATAAAATAATATTTTTTAGTGTTAACTAAAATTATAAAATAAATGTGTTTGACGTAAATATTGAAATACGTAACATCATTAATTAGATTTCACAACTTTCGCGTGTGGAAATTTGTGTAATCACTTTTTATTAATCCGATAAGTAAATGATGACCAGCTGGGTAGCAGTCAAAAAATACATTAATAAAAAGATGATATTTAGCAATATTATTATATTTGATTACTTTCATTAGTCTAAAAATATTTTAAAATGCAAGAATATGAAAATATGTGTATGAAAATTAATTATTATTTCTATTTTATTATTTTCAACAAAAACGAAGACGATAATTTTTTTTATTTGAAAGGCTTTGTATTTACATTTAGACATTTATTAGTGTATATATATATATATATATATATATATATGTATTGCAACATTAATGATTATCAACTATTGTTAAAAAAACTTATTGATAAAAAAAATACTTACCAACATTATTCCATTTCACAACTTTCGATAGTCTAAAATGATGATTTTGAATATTCTTTTTATTAGGTTGCTGCAGATGAAATGGCCGATTTAGTAATATATTTTTAAACAGCTGTTACTTTTTATAAAGACAATTTATTTAATTAAAAGAGGTACCAATAGATGCAACACAATTTTTCTAACGAGATACAATTACATTTATTCCAGTTTCGTAGAAGTCCGAGTTTCTGGTTTGAAGAAACTCCTCGAAGGTATTTTTGACAGCAGCTTTATTATTAAATCTTTTTCCTGTCAAAAAGTGATCCAAATGTTTGAAGTAATGGTAATCTGTTGGTGAGAGGTCTGGTGAATATGGAGGGTGAGGAAGAGTCTCATAGCACAACTCGTTTAATTTTTGGACCGTCGTTCTCGATACATGAGGTCATGCGTTATCAAAGAGCAGTATCACTCTATCCCTTTTGACAAGCCTAGGTCGTTGGACTATCAAATTCTGATGCATTTCATCCAGTTGAGCACAGTATTTCTCAGCATTGATGGTTTTGCCAGGTTGCATGTTGAACCGGTATTGGAAATTCTACTGCTCCACTTGCCTTTGCTATTTCGGTTGTTAAGTGCTTTAGTATATCTTTATTTAAGAAGGAAGGATCCACTTTGCGTTCCTTAAGTCCCTGTATAATTTGCAGTATTCGTCGATTACTTTCAATTAGATGTTGCATTGCGATGTCTATCTTACGAGCGTAGATGGTTAAAGTAATTAGATACCTTAATTCATTTTCTCCACTGACAATGAATTTAAATTTCCGGTCCATGTCCTTTTCCATTTAGTTTATTACCTCAGCATGGGCCTTCGTAGTATTGTATAAATCCTCGAGAGATTTGGTTATTATGTGTTCTTTCTCATTTACAAGGTACACTAGCTCCTTTTGGTCTGTAAATAACTGGTCTATGTTGGTATTTATCTTGTCAACGTCTTCTGCCATGACTAGTCCGAATAGGCTTTTACTGAGGCTTCCAATGAAACCTAAGGGCACCATCCGCTTGTACCTCATGCTTCCTGGAATTTTTATAGGATCTTCTACGGTTTGTCCCATATCAGAGAGCATAGATTTTATCTCTGTCTGTATTTAAAGTAGGGTGTTTTGTCTTGTTTTCACTAGGTCTGTCCCGAGCATAGCCCCACAAGTGTTCACTTCCATGAGTGCGGTGCAATTAGCAAGTAGGGTTTGGTAACTGTCGATCGTCCCGTGAGTTTCTAGAAAATCTTTTATGTTCACATAAATTGTTACCTGCCAATCAGCCCTTTTTAATCGTACTACTTCCATGCGCTCATAATACATTCCTGGATTTTCTTTTATTAGCTCTATCTCGAAATTCTTTCCTGTGAGGTCTGGAGAAGTTCCTGCGTGTACCATTATCACGTAGAAGAGACAGAGAGACTTGTGCATGGTTTCCTGAAACGGTTATTCCTTTTATTCAGGGGCTAACTTTAATTTATCTATGTGTTTTCTAATACGTCTGCCATCGGGTAATTTTAATATAGCATTGTTTCTACCCAATATTTTAACGATTTACAAAGGTTGATTATAATATTTATCGAACTTTGATGTTCTTATTTCCTTGAGCACATACACATAGTCTCCGACTTTGGCTTTTAGTTTCTTCTCTTTATTATCATATCGAGTTTTAAATTGTAGTTTAGCTGCTATCTAATTATCCCTGGCGATGTTATTCATTTCATCCAATCGAAGAAATAAGTCCCGTAGGTACGTGTTATATGTATTCAGTTTTTCCTCGACTGGTATTTTTAGAGGGAATCTTGCGATTCTTTCAAAAACCAATTCATAAAAAGTGAATTTAGTGGCAGAGTGTAAGCTGGTGTTGTAAGTGAAGGCTGCGAAAGGTATTAATCTATCCCAGTCGTTATAAGATTCTAAATACATTCTGATAAAATCAGTTAATGGCGTATGGCTTCTTTCTAATGATCCATTGGTCTGGGGTCTATATCCTGACGTGGTAAGATGTCGTATTTTAAATATTTTCATAAGTGTTTTCGTAAAATCTGACAGGAAACTGGTTCCTCTATCTGATAATATTGCTTTAGGAGCCCCAAATTGACATATGAAGTGCTTAGCTAAAGCGTTGGCTATTGTGGTAGATCGTAAATTAGGTATTGGTACAACTATCAAGTATTTTGTTAGATTGCATTGCATGGTCAGCATGTGGCAGTTGCCTTGAGGGGTCATTCTCAATTTACTAACGGTGTCGATGGATACCTTATCAAATGGTTCTATCGGTGTGTCCGTGATAATCATGGGCTCCCTTGTCTTGGTTCGATCCAACTTTTTCATACTGCATTCTCGGCCCTTACGGACATAATCTAGAACGTCGTTTCTCATACCTGGCCAGTAATGTCTCTCTCGGATCTTCTGATATGTTTGGTTTACACCTTTGTGTCCCCCTATCAAGCTCTCATGTAAATTTTGTATTATGCCATTTCTCTCCTCTGGTCTTGGACAATTCACCTTTCCGTAACACAGGGTTACGTTGATAGCGCTACCTTCAAATGTTTCTGTCAGCAGCTGAGCAAATAGTCTTGCCTCTAGGGCATCCAGCATGTCTCCTTTTCGTGAAATGCGAAAACTGGTGAGGTTTCTTTGATGTATTGTAGCTCTAAGATTAGCTAAAGCGGTCCTTATGTTCGGAATAGTGAGACTGTCGAAGTACTTATGTTTTATAACCTCTGATAGTATGTTATGATTCTTATATGGCGTAACCAGGATCTGTCCTACCTTTGATCTGGTTTCCTTTAATTTCATTTGATTTATTGCTTCTATATTAATCAATAACCTAGTTGTACTCGTTATGCTCTCAATATCGCTAGTTATGAAGAGCACTAGGTTGCCTCTTTTATAAGTGAGGCTTTGTCGAGATGCTTTAATCTTATTTCTTGAAATCAGTAGAGGCAGGAGTTGTTGTTCTTCTGTCGGTATCTTCCGAACTTCGGTCACTGTGATCGGTGGTGATAGTTTCATGCGAATCGGTTGAAGATATGCATAATGAGATCAAAGATAGTAATTCGTTGAAAGAATGTTTGGGCGCTTGGCCATAATTTATATTTATACTTGGCGTTTTTTCGAGTAAGGTCTTATGTGAGGGTTCTCTAGAGTCTCCGGGATAGCAAACTGCCTCGCTAAAACGCAAGTGTTTCTTTACTTTCCCTGTTAGGGGGGTACTTTTGGCTTGTGGTTGTTGGTTGCAACTGAATGGTGTGTCATTTTTAGGTTTAGGTGCTTTTCTTGGTATCCCATGTATATTATCTGAATCTTCTGCGTCGGCGTCACTGTTTGTTTCATAATTAATTTTGTTATCCAAGGTTAGGGGAGTCGGATTTCTTGTGCTAACTGGAGGCTGTCGTTCCAGTTGTGCCACTCGCCGTTTCATAACGTCGTCGTTAAGAATTTTGTCGTTGTAGGGATCTTTGGTGTCTAAGTACTCTTGATATTCGGGATCTACCATATCTCCTTCAGAGAAATTACTTTTACCTCCAAGGGTGTTGTCTCTATCTCTCAACAGATCGTCGGAGTTATAGCCATATTAATTATATATCTTGTTATAGATCCTTTCCAGAGACGCGTTAAAATTTCTCCAGTCTTCTGTCGTTTCTACGTTTTCCGTAACTTCGTCAGCTAACTTTTTGCTTGGCGTTAGGGGTTTCGAACTTTTACCCGCTCCTTGTGAATCGTAATTAGATTCTTCTTCTTGATTTTCTTCTATGGCTGTGACCCTCTCGGTCTCACTTCCTGAGTCTGCGTTAACATCCATACAAATTGGTAATTTATCCTTTTCTTGGCGGTGTTGAGTGTCGATGTCAGAATCCGATTCTATGGTGGTTTCTTCCCGCAGCCCGCTCCTCCTAGGATCAGCTCGCAGTGGCACTTCATCTGTGTCCGTGTTGATATCAATTGACTTTGTACTTTTTGATGCTAGCTTCAAGCTGGTTCCGATCTCGGTATCCGTAGGGGAATTTGTTGGAAATGACCCTTAATTTGGTTATATTGCATCTCTTCCGATTACTTTTAGTTTATGTGTTGTATTGGGCGTATTGACAGATTTAGTAGGGGGCCTCTGTGTACGGGGATTAATAGATTGGGTCACAGATAAGGGCTTACGGATACTCCTTGATGCTTGAGAGGTTGTCGCTCATGAGGTACGAAGATCATTTCCTGTATTTTGGTTAGTCTTAGCTCTAGTTCTATGAGCTACGGTGCTATAATCTATGACAGGAGGTGCTTTGGTAGTTTTCGAGCCAGGTGACCTCTCTTGCCCTCGGCTTGCTGTTGCCGAGCCAGACGCATTTTCTGCAGGCAGATGTCCTATTTCGGGGGCTTTAGATTTTTTTTCTTTCCTTGGCTGAGACGCTACCTTATTCAACACCAATATCCTAAGTTGCGGTAATTTATCATTGATCTCTTGCTCAGTGGCTTCTATTACTGGGTTGTGGGACAAAGCGTCCGCATTACTATTTAAACGTCCTAATTTGTATTTAAAAGTATATTGATACCCGGTGAATTTGAACATCCATCGCATCAGTCGTTGCCCAGGATCAGTTCTATTAAGCGTCTAATTTAAAGGTTCATGATCTGCTCGTAAAACAAATCTTTTTCCTAGTGGGTAGGGTCGGAATTGGTGCATGGCGTATAATGCGGCTAAACATTCTTTTTCTGTAATACTATAATTTCTTTTAGCCTTATTTAGGATTCTTGATAGGTATGCTACGGGATGATCGAATCCGTTCAGTTCCTGGCTTAGTACTGCTCCAATTGCGTAGTCAGAGGCGTCGGTAGTCAGTTTAAATTCTTTCTCAAAATTCGGATAAATTAAAATAGGGCTTTCACATAACGGCTTCTTCAGTAACTCAAAACTTCCATCCTGTTGCGGTCCCTAGTCACTACACTGCTGACCTTTTTTTAAAAGATTGGTTAGTGGCTTTGCAATTTTCGAAAAATTTTCTATGAATCTTTGATAATATCCTACCAGGCCTAATAATTGTTTAATATTTTTTATAGTGGTTGGTTTTGGGAAGTCTTTTACTGCCGAAATCTTCTTAGGATCTGGTTCAACTCCTCTTTCGCTGATCACTTGCCCTAGGAAGGGGACTTCACGTCGTAAGAATTTAATCTTGTCAGGTTGAAGCACCAGCCTAGCATCTCTCAGGCGATCTAAGAGTTGTCTCACTTTTCTATTATGGTCCTGCAAATCTCTTGCGTATACTATTATATCATTAAGATATACCAGCATTTTTGTGTTTTGGAGTCCCTTAAATACGTTATCCATTAGTCTCTGGAACGTAGCGGGTGCGTTCTTTAACTTTTATTATCTGGTTCACGCTGTCTTTTTCCTCCTGATTGAGGTGACCGACCCGAATTAAACTTCGTAGTAACTGAGCTTGTTCCCATTGCTTGCCTATTCTGTTCGGTGGCGTTTCCGGTTTAGTATCTTTGTCAGGGTCAAATTCGGGGGTAGCATATTCAAACGGCAGTATTTCCACTGGGTCTATATTTACGCAGATGTCTTCTTCTTGGGTATTTATTGCCATCACTCGGCAAGTATTATGGTCATTTCGTACTATTCCTTTCCCTTTATATACCTGATCATTGTTGGGATCTAATTTGAGCAGAGATCCTTCTTTCAACTCGCTGGGCTTGATAGCTATCTGGAGTATCTGTCTAGTTCTCCCTTTTTATATATTTGTGTTCGGATTTTTGTTGGTCGAGGGATGATTGATCTAGATCTAGTTGATTGTCTGTGAACAATTTGCGTATGAAAGTTTCGGATAAATCACTGTGTTCTTTACAAGGGTCACTTGCTTTATGTATCTTCTTGGTTTTCAGCTTATATTGATCACTTGTTGATTGAAAAGGAATAGGATGCATAACATCTCCGCTTATCATAAGGGCTTTGTTATGGTATGATATAACGGCTTCCTCCTTTTTTAAGTAGCCTCGTCCAATTATTCCATCTTGGTCGATTTTGAATTTATCCGTCACAACATGAAACTTCGCCGGTGACCCTTGTATGGTTAAATAGGTGGTACCTAAAGTTTTTACGGTCTCATCTGTAATCCTACCTAGTGTACCTATATCGCCTACATTAATCTGGAGATCAGGATGCAGGGAACCGAGTTTAATTAGATAAACCGAGGCTTCATTATCTATCATAAAGGTCAACCATGGTACTCGACCTTCATGGATGCGCAGCCTTATTACTGTGGGTTCGTCATCCCCTGAATCTTCTTCTCTAGGTCTTGCACACGTACTAATTCGCCTAATGGTCTCTGTATTTTGTTTTGGACCAACAAGATCAGTCCTTGGGACTCGTCTCTCGTTATCGGGGGCTCTTGTCTCCTTGCGTATAGGGTCGATTCGGTATTGTATGGGCTCGTCAGCGGAATCTCGTGACGAGCCCCTATCGAGTTTGAATTACTGTTTGTTGGTCTTGTTTCTTGGGTGGGATTATTAGCTGATCTTCTCCACAATTCATAAGGCCACGCTTGCCCTGCCGGGTTTTGATTCCACGGCCCTCCATAATTATTTCTTACCCTGTAGTCATTCCTGGCATAGTCGTTGTTATTGTAATTCGGCTGGTGATTAGCGTATCCTGTTTTAAAATTTTCACTCATAGGGTTATATAAGCGTTAATCGTTATTATATTGTGCGTAATACCCATTCCTGTTAGTCCGCTGATACTGCTCCAGGGGTCCGTTCGGACGCTCATAATTTCCTCTGGATGGGAAGTGATACATCGGACGATAATGTCCTTGTCGCGAATAGTCCATTCGGTCATGGTACTGCGTTGGTCCATATTGTCTATTCGTATTATAGCCATTAGTCCTGTTAGTCCAAGCTCCTGGTGATAGAATTTCTTTCGCTATGACTCGAACGTTTTTACGACTATACTCACGATCTTTTGATCTATAGTTTATACTGCCTTGGCCTTCCGGATAGGACCTATTATTTCTATGTTTAATTGCGCTTGAGAATTCGTCTTTCTCTTTATCACCTTCAATTTGTCTATGTCTAGGCTTTGCGTCTGGTAAGATGTGATTTTTAATCAGATTTTCTAATTCTACGGCGGCTTGATACGCCTCATTTAAATTAGCGGGCCGTTGGCTGTGCACCGTAGTGGCGATTTCCGCTGGTAATCCCTATTTGAACATTAGCAGCGCTACCTCTTCTAATGGCTTGATCCGCTCGGTTATTTGTTGTGATGTCACTCCTGGTTGCCTTAATGCTTCACGGGCTCCCATTAATAATATATTTAATCTGTCATAAAACCTCCTAACTGATTCTCCCTTTTTTATTGTTATGCTGTGTATTTTCTCTGAGTAGTAAGAATAATCCTTCCCAGGCGCGAATCGCTCTTTTAAATGTTTTACTAAGGTCTCCACATCTTTAAACGCGTATCCAGAGATACAGTCTCGGGCTTCTCCTTCTAAGCACCGAAGTACGTTTTTTATATACGTGTCCTGTTGGCTCTCCGAAAGTTGGGCAGCCCCATTTCTGACATTTTAAGGAAATCCTTAAGTGGTCTGTTGTATCCATTAAAGGTTTTTAAACCCTTAATGGCGTTCTTCAGATTGAGACTCGATGCTATTGTAGTCACTAGGGCTCAGATGGATTCATCGGTGTTTTCATCAACACCTTGAGTACGGTATGCAGGTTCCTCTCCTTCCCTATGTGGGTTCGGGGTGATTGGGTTCGCTGCGTCGAACATATTGGTCTTGAAATTTGGTCTAATTGTTTTGGTCTCTGTCTTAGCCTCTATGTACTTTATTCCGAACTTTTTTTTTTTCTTCTAGATTGTATTCTTGGTAATCCCAATATATATTAACGTTTGGTCTTTGTTGATTCTGTCCTTGGGGTTGTTTAGCTTTACAAAATGCAACCGATGCGGATGTCCTGTTTATACTTATATATTTTATCGTTGAAATAATGGGTGTACATTGGCGTTATCTCGTAATTATGGATGCTTGTGAGCAGAAATAATTAAATGTTTATGAATATATAAATATACATATATATATATATATATATATATATATATATATGAATGTTTATGTATAATTTGTATTCATTATTGTATTTGATTATAACTATCAGATATAGAAGTATAATTAATTAAGATAGGCAAAAGATAAAGATAGGGGCACAGGCGTCTTATATTATTGGATGATACTGCTTAGAAATGCAATTGCCCGATTCTCAATTGTAATGTTTATTCAATGAGTTGATATCTGTCTCTCGTGTTCTGTGTCACCGAAGGGGGGATGGGAGGAGAGTTGGAGAGGCATCAATGCGGTTACCAAATGCCAATAAAATTTGGCTTAATGTTTGGCCTTACCAATCATCATTTGCCTTGGAAGGTGGCTAGGATTCTATTTTTGGAAAAAGTGGTATTAGAGGCTATGGTGAAGGAGAGGGGGAGAAAAAAAAATTTTATAAAAATGGGAGGAGAGAAAAAATCAGATCCTTTTGTACATATTGCTGTCTGGGGTCGATGGTATGTGGTAGTAATCCTCTGCAGTGATTACAAAGAATTGCTTCATCCAGCTCTCGTCGGTGCGTCTGATCTTTGCATCGCTCCACTACTTGTTCTACATGCAGGTCTCCGTTTGCTATGGCAGCCGTGCATTGAAATCAACTCCTCCAGAGAGGCAGGGACCACTTGCATTTCTGACACTGCCCTTTTGAGTAGGGTGGCAACTCATTTTTATCCCAGACGCGAGGGGAGTCATCCCATGCCGTGCGGCGCCACTCGGTGTAATCATCATCCCAGGGTTTGTCCTGGGAGATGATAATTGCCAGCTGGTCTTGGCATTTTCTACACGTCGTCCAGTTGTTTAAATCCCTTTGGTGCTGTGGATTCCTGCACTTCCAGGCGTCTGGGTACACCTCCTCGGTGTTACCCCCCAGCCAATTGACCAAACACGCTTTGCAGTCTCTCCAGACAGGCAACGGCTGGTGACATACGTCGCAGTCTCCTTCGGAAGTGGCGGACCCGAAGCAACCATCTCCATATCTTAGAGGCAGCGTTCGTATGTGGTCAATGGCGTAATGACCGTATTCGATGGAGTTGCGGAGCTGCATTTCTTTAATCCCATCATCGAAGGTCATTCCGTCATCAATTGGGGATAACTCAGGGTATTGCAATGTTTTGTTCCCCTCGTGCAGCTCATACCTCTCCTTCTGATGCTGTAATATGCTGGTGGTTATGAAAGAACTAAGCGTATGCCTTCTCCTTCTAAGAGGTCTATAAGGAACTTCGTCCCTGGCCTTATGGTCGGGTTAGCTTGTCCTTGTATCCTCTTGAGTACGTGTAAGTAAATTTCCTTACAGAGAATCCCGTCCATAGCTAAGTACTTGGTTCCTTTTCTTGCCTTCATCCTTTGGGTTTTTTTTGTGCGGTAGTACTGTACCACCTCGCCCATGATAAAAAGTCCCACCAGTGCCATTAATCTGGGTACTGCCATCGTTTATCTATTCTCTTTTCAAGCCTGCTGCGGATAGAAAGGGGGAAAGAAAAAAAAATGATTATGAGACAGAACAAGAGATTGTCATGGGCAAAATGATAAGAATCTACGATCAGCTGCAACAGGGCCCCTCCGATTGGGAAAAGATACTAATCTATTTTATATGATATTTCATCTATTGTATTAAAAATATATATATATATATATATATATATTTAGTATTATACAACATTACATAGTATGTATATAACATTACAATGTTTCCTATTATGGCTGAGATATGTCATTTAAATTAACGCGAACGTATTTAAATCAATTATTTAGCGGTTATATTGTCAGTGTTAGTATTATTATTAGTCAGTATATTGCTTATTTATAATTTATTATAGTAGATTGTATTCGATTTATGATTTATTATAATAAAATATTTATAAAGTATTGTTAATTCGCATGAGTTACCCAGCAGTTAGTTATTGACACCAAGGTGATTACAACATTAATGATTATGGGTTGTCGTTAGTAATGTAATTTTTCCCTTCGCTATCTTGCCTGAATTTTATGATACATTGTCTCTGTTAGTGTTATTGCAACCCGATATTTCGGATCAAAGACCTGTTAGGCTTTATTTGTGGCGAGGTTTGATTAATGGTGACCCCTCTGCCGATACTTAGATTCTCAGCGATAGTCGAAATCCTATGCCCGCCGACTAGGAGGGAATACCAGGAGGGACATTGCCTCTTAATGTGTGCTATATCAAAATAGCGTTACGGCAATGTCGGGTTTCAAGGATGGAAGAAATCTCCTTTTCATTGATAACCGTTATGACTTGATTCGTTCTTCCCTAATCGATATGGAAAGAATAAATCTTGCTTCATAACCCTACCAACTGTTTCGTGAGATTTACTTAGGATTAGAAGGTTATCACCTGCCGCTCATTCACTCGATCGTGAGGGCCTTAACACCCGACAAACTCAGTTATGAGTCCGGTGCGGCAAACCCTTACGGCATCTTGGTAACGAGTCTTAGGGTGACAAAAAAATTTTCAACAAGTATAATACTTAATTCAAAATATTTTTCTTTTTTTTTTTTCCGCTTTCTGCTATCGTCCACTTGGTTGCAACGTGATAGCTAACTCGGCAGAGAAATACTCTCGTCCGCGAAAGCACTCGCGGCTTGCAGGCCAACGGCAGTCAAGCAGCGCATAATTCTACTAGAACAATAAGGATCAGGTCTTGATCCTTTTCTCGTCGACGCAATAATTCGTGAAGGCAATGTATCATTGGTTAATTTATTTATTCAGTTGTATGTGTGTCTCAATATTAATTCAATGCATGCAATTTTAACTTAGTCATCGTAAAATAATAAAGTCTCGCGAAACAATCTGCACTATAATGAAAGAGTAGTACCGCCGTGTTTGTACATTAAAGGTAATTACCAAAAGATGATTGCGGGTATTGTAGAAAAAGAAATAGCATAACGAAGATTATTATTAAAAATTGTGTACGTTCGTTTTTTTGCTTGTGCGCGCTAATTCCAAAATTATTAAACGTATATTCAGAGTTTCAATGGATAACCTAAGCTTAGTTCAAAGCAACGTACAGGCAACGACAATTTTCCGTTATTATGCAGTATAATATATTTATAATATTATGCGCTGCTACATACAAAATAGTATGAATATGGCTGCTGCATGCAGAACATTGAAAAAGGATAAAAATTTTTTTTTTTTTTCTTTTTATAATAATAAAAAAGTTCTAAAATTAGAAAAATTTTAATTTTACTATACATAATGCTTTTAGGGAAAATAAAAAAGTTTTAAATATGTTAATTTTTTAATTAATATGTAAGTTTAATGTAACAGGGAGATTATTAGTATAGGGATAATCGTGAAACAATAAATGTATATATTTTTATGTTTTTATTTATAATATGGTTAATAACATGGAACAATAATATGGTATACGACGCATACATTAATATTCAGTAATTTTGTAATAATTATCGAAGCAGAAGGTATAATTTTCCTTTTTTTTTTCAAATGATCAACTTTCACTCTGTGACCTTAATATTTTCACTCATAATAATTCATTCAATTTATAATCATTTATTCACTCTTTATCACTAATTTCGTCTAATTTAAAACACTATATTTACTCACTATCGCGTTCTTTTCATTTATTGTAATTATAAATTTTTTTTTTTTTATTATTCACTTTTTATTTAATCATGTTTATATATTTATATTTTTCGTCTCACTTCATTTTACTTTGTTTTGGCGCAGTTTCTTTCTTTATGTTATTCTTTATATTAATTATTTATTATTTCATTCGTTTTATTTCACTGATTTTAATCCGCATATATATATATATATATATATATATATATATATATTGTGACAGGTGGCTTATAGAGGTTAAGCCACCTGCCATAGGCGAGAGAAATAGAGTTCGCGGCGAGATGATATGCGGCGCCAGCGATCAAGCGACCGAGGGCTTGACGCAGGAAAAGGCACGAGAATCCGCGGCGTACCGAAACGCGGCGCTATCGATCAAGAATCGATAGCGCTACGCGGGAAAACCGATAGGCAAGAGGGGAAGGAGGAGCCCTCCCCTCAAGCCTTCTTCTCGTCCGAGCCATTGTACCAGCCACACATATCAATATCGAAGACAAGAAATAGAGTATTTTTCCGAGGATTTTCCGCAGCGTTTCCGCAGTTTCGAAGAGACGATTCCGCGGTCGACTATTAGTAAAAGTAAGTGGCCACTTAATCGTATTAGCTAGTCCGCGAGTAATTATATTTAATTTTCCTGACGCGTGTGCGATCGCGTCAGGCATATATAGATATAACAGAGTTACGCGCGAGACCACGTAACTCAAACTCGATTAGGCTGTGCGAGTGCGAGTGAGAGGATCGATCTCTCTCTCGGACTATCATAGAATAGGCGTACGAGTTAGAGAAAGCCACTCTTACTCGTACAACCTGCGAGCACGCAGTTGAGCGAGAGGAACGAGCTCTCTCGCTCAACCATAGACTACAGCATCGAGTGAGAGTAAGAGACGCTCTCACTCGAGCAGTCACGGACTACGGCAGTATAGAGAGGGAACTGCTCTCTCTATATCTGCCGTCCATAGACTACACGTGTGTGTGTAGCCGCGCGAAGCGAAGAGGGTGCGCATGCGCAGTGCGCACCTTGAGAATTAGTATTGCGCGTGAGGCGATACTAATTGCTTTTCGCATCAACAGACCTCTCCGCAATAACTGATTACATTTTGTATTGTTTTTATTTATTAAAGCAGCATTTTAGCACAGAGCTGGTGCGTTCTTATTTTTTCTTCCCTACAGCGTCCCTATCCCGAATACCGCCGCCTCCGCGGGTGTGCCAACCGATCGTTGGCACACATACTGAGCAGCCGAGCCCGGTGGGAGCAACACCGGTCGCGGGGCCTCAGGCAAGGCCCCTCACACACAAAAAAAAATAAAGCAGGAACAGAGAAAGGTCCTGCGTTGCTAACGGGTGTAGATAAATTAACCCCGTTACGATATATACATATATAGGTTTTATTTCCCTTTCTTTTATTTTGTTGCAATTTATTTATCTGTTTTTCTTTTATTTATTCATTTTTTATTATACTTATTATTTATTTATATATTATTTTCATTTTATTATTACTCTTCCTTTATTTATTCTTTTTATTTATTGATTCGCTGCACATTATTATTATTTTTTTATTTTAATTCGCACATATATTTTTATTTTTAATTCACTTTCTTTTATTTTAATTTTTTTTATTTATCTTTCGTTTATTTTATTTATCGTTTCGTTTATTTATAATTCTTTTGTTTTATTTATTCACGCACTTTTATTATTATTTCATTTATTTTTCTTCTTTATTTCATTGATATTATTCTTTTTATTTTATTTTATTTCGCATATGTTCTTACATCACCTCCTTTTATTTTATTTTATTCTATTCATTATTCTTTTATTTTATTCTTTTATTTTATTATTCGTTTATTTTATTAATTTTTATATTATTTATTCACGTATTCCATTATTTTTCATTTATTTTCCTTTATTTTATTTATATTATTCTTTTTATTTTAATTCGCGCATATATTTTTACTTCGCTTTCTTTTATATTATTTTATTTTATTTATTATTTTTTTATTTTATTAACTTTTATTTATTCGCGCATTTCATTATTTACCTATCATTTCATTTATTTTACTTCTTTATTTTTCTTTTATAGACCACTTTCACACTAATGTTAACTTTTACTCCTTTTGTCACAGAGCGAATAGTTGAAGATCACAAGTTCACATTTACACACTTTCTCTACTGCTTATTATTTTTACTTATAAAATTTTAAATCACTTTTAATTCACATTTGAGAGAATAAGAAAAAAGAACCTTGAAGATCAGCTGCGCGTTATCTCGCCGTGACGTAATATTTATCGTTGCATTCCTAGCATGATCACTCCCATGCCTCGGCGATCCGACGGCCGGGCAAATCACGGAAAGAACGGCATTAGATCTCAAAATAAAACACTAAAATATCTAGAATTTTTATTTAATATACCAAGTATTTTAATAAAAATGTTTTTCTTTTATCATTTCTGATTGAATTTTTAATCCTATATTTTTTTCCAAAATTATTCACAACATCACTTATATTGACATGACCACATTTTGAAATATATTCAATAAGTTTAATATTTAATAATTTTATTAAATAATTATTTTATAATTTAATTTAATAATTTTATTAAATATTTAAAAATATTATTAAATAAAATATTTTTCTCTCTTTTTTTTTTTTTTTTTTTTTTTTTATAAAATGTTATTATTAAATATAAAATTTTTATTTAGTTTATCCTTTTGCTTTATTATTCACTGTCACTTTTTCACTTATATTATTCACTTTCACTTTTCTTTATGTATATAATTTTTTTATGTATATTTTGTTTACTCATATGTATGCCATATACATACATGTACACATATCCCACTTTCACTGTATAATGTTAAACAAAATTTTCCGCATGGTATTTTGTTGTATTAATGTAAAAATTGCCACCGCATTCGTAGCATAATCATTTTCACATCGCGGCGATCCGACGGCCGGACTTCGCGCGGAGAGAACTACATTAATTCTCTTTTAGACATAGAATAAAATTATTTCAATATATTTATTATCAACATATAGATCATTGTAATAAAAATGAAAATGAAATTATTGTATTTACAATAAAACAATAAAAATATTTACATTTGTCAAAAAATAAGAACATTTCATCCTATAAAAATTTATTATCAATATTTTGATAATTTCATCGCTGTGGCAATCCGACGGGAGATCGCACGGTGAGGTTCATACTAGTTTTCTTTTGCAAAGCATAAAATAATTATATAACCTAATTACTCAGATGCGAAAAAGAATTATTAAATTTAATACAAATTTTTAGTTTGGATTATTAGACATCATTAATTAACTTGAATTCAATATATCTAGTATATTAATTTTAATAATATGATTAATTTCTAATATACTTTTCAAACACGTAAATAATAAAACCTTAAGAATAAAATTATAAAATTATAAATTATAAATTTTTATTTATAAAATAATTTTGTTGACACTTTCTTATTAATTAGCAATAAAAATTTTAAAATTAATTAATTTGTTAAAAATAGACATTCTATAAGATACTTATTTTTAAACGAAAGTTTTTCATTTGCGGTACAAATAAAACAAAATTAATTAACAGACAATTTTATTATAACTTCTCCATAAAAGTTTATAAAAAAAATAGTCTTTTAATGTATTATAAACATTTAAAGCAATTCTCTTAAAGGTATAAAATCATTCTTAATAAAATAAATTAATAATTGTAAAAAAAAAATATGCACTAAAATTTTAATGTACGAAAATATCAAAATCAAATTTTTTTTTTTTTTTTTTTCAAGATTAAAATTAGTGGGAATTACAAAAATGTAACAAGCTGTTACTCAATTAATTTAGACTGTTGATCCACTTTTTCGATAAGACCAGTAAATATATATATATATATATATATATATATATATGTGTAATAATAATATGATATTTAACAAATGAACATTAATTTATACACCCATATATATTTTATATAATTTAAAAAAAAAAATATTTTTTTGTTATAAATTATTATTTTTAGTTTTCTCAACATTCAACCTGGGTATATTTCAAATAGAATTTTTATTTATTATGTTAGTAATTTAATAGTTATGTAAAATTAACTTAAATAATCAAGACTTTTCCCTTTTTGAATAAATATGTCAAACTGTAATCTATTTTGTTACTACTTCTAAATTCATAATATAGAAGATTTTATAAATCAGTTATAACTTTGAGAGACACTATTATTTAGGTGACTTTACTCCTTTCATTATTTTAATCTTGGAAATTTCGAAACTTTTGTTAAAAATATATTAATTACTTATTCTTTTAAATTTCATATATTTGATAAATCTATATTTTATGCAAGATAAAATAATTTTGTTAATTTTAAAACTTTTGAGTTATATAGAAGAAATTTTTTTTTTTTTTTTTTTACAAATCAAAAAATGTAAATAATTAAGATAATTAAGATAATCATAATTCAAGATTATTGACAATTTCTTTCATTTATGTTGAAAATGTATTAAAAATTGTAAAAATATAATAATATAACTGAAAATATACAAGGTGCTTTCAAAAAAAAAGAAAAACTAATCTTTATCAATAATTAATTAAATAATTCGAATATAATTGACATAATTAATACAACAAAAGTCCCTCAGTGTTGGCGTTTACCTGGCGCCTCCACCAAAAATTTCGCTGTTACGTACGGGGCTATACGCACAACACGAAATTTAAATATTTATTTTATTGCAGGACCCGCCAACGCGTCCCGTACGGGCCCGCCCGCGCATCGCGAACCGAAGGGACCTTTACCGTTGCGCCGAACACATACTTCGTGGTAGGGGGGAATTGCCGTCTCTGTCCCATTACTTAATAATTAATGAATCATTAATTGAAAAGATTAAAAGCTTACCTTGTGCTGAACTCTGCCCTTCTCGTTGGGATTGCCATGAGGAGTGAGGGTGGAAAGTTATGATTCACAATACGGTTTTTTTTTAATAACTTTATTCAGTTCACAGGTTTTTTTATGCTACACAACACAGCACGATGCGCGCCGTACTCCGTGACGGAAAGTGATAAAAGAATTAAATGATAAAAAAAGTTTTTTCCTACTTGTCGTTAACCCGATAAAAATCAGACTAATACTCTATCCCCTGGTCACTACGGTCAACTCCTCGCGGCCCGTTGGTACTCATATTTAAAGACCTTGAGCTGGAGGCATCGTGGGGATTTTTGCTTATTTGGCATCGGCGCGAGCCTCGGTGGACTCCCGAGCCTCCCCCACGCCTCCCAACTAAAATGCAACCTTAGATATTTTATTTGTTTGAATGTGTGTGCCGAGGCGAGTTGAGCAGCACAACTCTCTAAAGGTGTGTGGGAAAAATATCTGACTGTAAGAATACGTTTATTTTCCATGTCTTCTGGGTTTTTTCCACAGGAGTCAATTCGCAGCGTAAGTGCAAGTATCACCCACCTTTTTCTAACACTCTGTTGTACAGAGTTCGTCGAACTGCGCGCTCAGCATTTTCACACATTAAACATACACATTTATGTGTTGCAGTGGTACATTGAACTGTTTAATTTTGATTTAATTTTTTATAAATTTTTAATTCAATTTAATTATTAAAATTTCGTCACGTAACAGAAACCTTAAAGTAAGCTTGCTGAAACATTTCACAAAACATTTTAAGAAAGATTTCTGTGAGGTTTTTCGAAACATATAGTTGAAACATTTTGAAAAGATCGCTGCAGGATTTGGTATAAATGTTTTAACGAAACCTTGAAGCAAACTTGCTGGAACATTTCACAAAACATTTCAAGAAAGATTCCTGTGAGGTTTTTTGAAACATATAGTTGACACATTTTAAAAAGATGACTGCAAGATTTCGTATGAATGTTTTAACGAAACCTTAAAGCAAACTTGTTGGGACATTTCACAAAACATTTCAAGAAAGATTCCTGTGAGGTTTTTTGAAACATAGTAGAAACATTTTAAAAAGATCGCTGCAAGATTTCGTATAAATGTTGCAACGAAACCTTGAAAAAAATTTGCTGGAACATTTTACAAAATATTTTATGAATGAATACAGGGAAGTTTTTCGAAATATTTTGTCATAATATTTAAGTAAAGTCGCTGCGACATTTCTGGTGAATTTTTCAATGAAAACTTCAAGCAAACTGGCTAGAAGATTTTACAAAATATAATATTTTACGTTAGAATACAGGGAAGTTTCTTGAAATATTTTGTCGTAATATTTTAGCAAGGTCATTGCAAAATTTCTTAGAAATATTTAATTACTAATATTTAATTAAAAATACTTCTTTTTTCGAAACCTTCTGTAACCTTTCAAAAAACAAAAACTGGAAGCTTTCTTGAAAGTATTTTGCAATATTACTGTAAGCTATCAATAGACTTTCACGTTAATATTGCATGCAAACTTCAGCTAAATCTTTAGGAAAAGATTTCTGTAAGCTACCATAAATGTTTATCGGGAAGATTTTAAGAAAATTTTATGTAAGCATATTTTAAGCTTCCATGAAAAGTGCATAGAATATTAATCGTAATCTTGTAACAGAGGTTTTTGTTATCATAAAAATTTATTTATAATTTTGGATAAAAATTCTTTGACAATTAAAATTTAATTGTTAAGGTTTAGTAAAATATCAAGAGCGAAATTATGTATTAAAATATACTAAATTTTTAATTCTTTTTAAATTTGAAAAAATACTTTACACTATGGAAAAAATTTTAAATGTAAAATTATTACAAGTGTATATAAATTGCCATCCAACTTATGATTCAAATTTAAATCTTAGTTCTACAAGCGTTGCATAGAGTAATGGTTAGGGCGTCTGCTTTATAATGCGAAGGTTCCGGGTTTGATCCCACCGTAGGTCAAACATTTTTCTGCGTTTTTTTCCGTAAAATAATGTGAGAAATAACATGTGCGACAATGCGAATAAACGATTAAATGTAATGCGGATGTTAAAAATATGTATAGTCGTAATAAATAATAAAATTCTAAAATATATAAAATACTTAATAAAAGTTAATAAAGGTTACAAATGATGTTTCAGAAAGATTGTATAAAGGGTTACTGGAATCTTTCATGGGAGATAGCTGACAGTTACTTAAGTCAGAAATTTCGATATTACGTCAATATTCTGTGAAAGATAATTAAATCTTTTGAAAAGCTTAAAAAAATCATTCCAGAGAGCTCATAAGAAGCTTTATGAAAGGTTTTTTCAATGTTACTCATCTTTGCGGAAAATGTTTATATGAGTATGATGCGTGGATACAGGAACATCACAATAACATATTACCTAAGATTTTTCGAGATTTCATAAAACATTGCAAAAATTCTGCAAGCAATGTTTCTACAATATTTTTGTAAATTTGTTAAAAACATAGCGTAAAATTTTACCTCATCTTTACGGGAAATGTTTATACGAGGATTATGCGCGGACATAGATACATGACATAAACGTTTTTCGAAAGATTTTTACGAGGTTTCAAAAAATATTGCAAAAATTCTGCACAAAATGTTTCTGCAATTTTTTCGTCAATCTTTTATGAACATAGTGAAAAATCTTTTCTGAACTTTACAGGAAATTTTTATATGAGGATTATGTGCGGTCGTAGATACATCACAGAAATATTTTTCGTAAGATTTTTTCAAGGTTTCAAACCTTTCATGAAACCTTGCGAGAACCTTTCAAAAAACTTTCAAGCTATGTGGGAAAATAATTTGATTTTTTTTCCAATACAAACTGCAATGTTGCATAAAATAATATAATAAATTATTAAATATTATAACTTTAACAAAATTCATTAAGAATTACTCTTTCAAAATTTTCTTCTTTTTATTTAAATATTGTTAAGATGAATACTAGTTGTTCTATTTGTTCCAAACTGATTTTATCTAGATTACTTAACACATAAGAAGTGTTCTTAAAACATCAACCGTGATATACTTACTTAATTAATTCTTGTCATAGAATGTTTGCTCAACTCAATTCTTTTCTCAATCGTAGTACTAAATGTAATAAACGTATTAATGCAAATGAAACTCAAGCATTTAATCAAATTATTTTCGATGAGCTATCAACTATTATTGATAGCAACAATGAAATATATGATTCTAAAAATAATCTTACTGATGACAATGCTTTAGATAATCAAAATTTAAAAAGAAATATACTTTCGAATAGCAACATTTTAGATGCGTATTCTCTTAGAAAAAACAATAACTCACCATTTTCAAACATGGCGTTGAAAATTGCTAGTAATTTACATTGTTATAATTATCTCAGCCGCAATCAATCTAAATAAAAATTAACTTTATTTAGTGAAATGTTAAACTATTATGCCTTGAATTCCTTAAAAGAATTAGCTTTAGCATCTGCTGATCAATCTGTTGCAAGTACAATTATCAATAGATTCCATGATTTGCAATCAAGTTTTTCAGAGCTCATTTCTAAATACAATTGTCTAAAGGAACTACGCAAATGTAATAATACATACAATGATCCTTTGTCAGAAATTTCCGGATATCGAGAAAAATTGCGGAATCAAATTATGGATGATGTAAAATGCAAAGATTCCAGTATTCCATTAGCTAAAGTATTAAATAACTTTCTCGAGATTTTAAATGTTTTTAGTAAAGCAATTGATTATATAAACCAATTAAGTAAAGAAGCAGAAGTTTCAAATATAATACAGTCTAGATATTGGAAATCCAAAATATGTTCAGAAAATGCATTAATTTTACCTCTTTTATTGTATGAAAATGTTTTCAAAACCGGTAATGTCTTAAGTTCACATACCGGTGTTTACTCGTATAGTATGTCAAAAATGTACGTTTCCATACCATGTTTACCAATAGATATCCGATTAAAAATTGACAATATATTTCGTTTTAATATCGCTCAATCATCTGATATTAAACAATTTGGAAACAAAACAGTCAATTGTAATGTTATTTAACAATTAAAGGAATTTTTTTGTGATGGAATCAAAATTGACGTGCCTGGACTTTCAATAAAAATAAAATTTAAATTATCTTTAATAGTTGGTGATAACCTAGGATTAAATTGAATTCTGGATATTTCGGCAAGTTTTAATTTTAATTACTTTCTTAGATTTTGTAAAGTTACTAAAGACTTATTAAGCAGACTTTCCCGATTAGATGAATCTTTATTACGCAATGAGATAAATTACGAACCTAATGTGGCTTTAAATGATGTAGGAAAAACTAGAGTACGTAAAGAAAGTATTTGGAAGAACGTTAATAATTTCCATGTTAATAAAAATTATTCTGTAGATATAATGCATGATTTACTAGAAGGAGTTTTTAATTATAATCTCGGATGCACTTGTTAACAATAAAAAGATTTTCCTATTAGATTCTCTAAATTTTAAACTTGAATATTTCCCATACGGTGATAAAAAGAATGTAGTATACCTCCACCATTGATAACTTACATATACCCAATCACTATATTAAAATGTTAACAGCAAAGACGAAAAACTTTTTTCTAAATACTCCATTGTATTTATCAGATTTTATTTCACACAAAAATATCTCTGAATGGAAATTATTAATATTGTTGAAATAAATTTCTAGCATTTGTTTAAAACCTAAAGTCTTTGATAATGATATTAAATGCTTAAAAATATTTATTAAAAACCATCATACACAGTGTGTCCCAGTGTGTACACAGTGTGTCCCATGGAAAACGGAACTTTTTCAAAATAAAGACAAAAACTCAATATTCTGGCAAATCTCATTTATTTTATTCAAAATAGTCTCCTTCCGCATCAAAACAACGTTTTGCACAATCAATTAACATATCGAATGAATTTTTGAGATCATTTTTATCCATCGACTTTAGTATGTCGGTCGTCGCTCTTTGGATGGCCTCTACGTCGGCATAACGTTTTCCTTTCATAGGCAAGTGCAATTTGGAGAACAAGTAGAAGTCGCACGAAGCCAAATTCGGCGAGTACGGTGAATGATTGATGGTTAAAATGGAATTTTTGATCAAAAAATCCGTGATCAAGTTCGATCGATGAGACGGGGCATTATCATGCAACAAACGCCAGCTCCTTTTTTCACGGTATTGTGAAATACAGCAGTAATCGTTTGACCAGGTGGAACGAATTCACGATGAATAATACCCTCCGGATCGTAGAAACAAATCAACATTGTCTTCACTTTTGACTTTTCGAGACGACTTTTTTTCGGATTGGGCTCGGTTGGGTGCTTCCATTCAGCACTTTGACGCTTGGTTTCGGGATAATTTTGAAAACACCATGTCTCGTCACCAGTCACAATTGAATATTTCAAGTTTGGGTCCTTTTTTGACTTTTTAATCAAATCCTTACAATGTTGAATTCGGAGCAATTTTTCGTAGTCGGTCAATTTGTGTGGAACAAAGCGTGCACACACCTTCCGTAGATTCAAATGATCAGTCAAAATGCGATGAATTAAATTTATTTAATTCCACTTCCATATATCGCAATGAAGATTTTGGCTCATTTTTTATAAATTCACGCACTTTTTTAATGTTACTTTGAGTAACCACGGTATTCGAAGGACCTGGATGTTCGTCCTCTTGAATGTCTTCACGACCTTCCTGGAACCGCTTATACCACTCATACACTGTGGTACGGGATAGACAATTATCGCCATAAACTTGTTTCAGCAAATTATGCGTCTCAGTAAGGGATTTACCGAGTTTAAAACAGAACTTAATATTTGCTCTTTGCTCGAAGTTCATTTTTCGACCGATGCCACAAACACACTGTCACTTTGAGCGCGATATTTCGGTTTCCATTGAACCAAATGTCATACAATTTTGACAGGATATCAGTTAAGAATGGACCTTTCCATTGCTAACATCCACCAATAGGTGGCGCCAATATAAATCGATGTTTTGAAAAAGTTCTGTTTTCCATGGGACACACTGTGTAGTCTGTATTTAAAACTCTTTGATTGTACTTTAAAAACTGAACATCATTCTATGTTGCATTATCCAACAATAATGTTATTGATCAGACCATTAATGCATGTTTGGACTATGCGTTTTATATAAAATCACCAACCATTAAAGAGAAGTGCGCTAACTTCAAGAAATAAAATAAATCTGCCTAAGTGATCGCAATACGAGGGCAGTTCAATAAGTACCCATGTTAGAAATGAAGACACCATTTTTTCAAAAAATTTTTTTTATTTTTTAACATAGTCCCCTTTTAGAAAGGTATACTTCTCCCAACGTTCCTGCCATTTTTTTAACCCCTCCAAAAAATATGATCTGTCGAACTCTTCAAAATACGCCACTATCTCAGCGATGACTTCCTCGTTTGAGCTAAATTATTTTCCCGCGAGCCATTTCTTCGTGTGAGGGAACAAGAAAAAGTCGCAGGGAGCCAGATCGGGTGAATACGGGGGCTGCGGCCGCAATTCTAATGTGATGAATGTGCTAATGCGTTATCATGGTGAAACAGCACCTTTTTTTTGCCAAATGCGGCCGCGTCTCCTTCAATTTTTTGTCAAAGAGGTCCAAAAACTCACTGTAGTATTGACTAGTGATCATTCTTCCTTTTTCTCAAAAATCCATGAGGATGACGCCGTTCGCATCCCAAAAAATCGTCGCCATGACCTTTCCGGCCGATGGGACCGTCTTCGCCTTCTTTGGAGCAGATTCACCGGGAGAAATCCATTGTTTTGATTGTTGCTTAGTTTCTGGTGTGTAATAATGAATCCAGGTTTCATCAACAGTGACAACTCGACACAAAAATTCCTTTGAATCTCGCTTAAATTGCTCCGAACACTGCTTCGAAGTTAACAGCCGCACCCGCTTGTTATTCACCGTGAGCAATCGCGGCACCCATCGGGCCGACAATTTTTTCATCACCAACTTATCATGTAAAATATTAATTGCCGTTCCAGTCGACACACCTACGGCCTCTGCTACTTCGCGCACTTTCGCTCGTCGATCAGCGAGAATCATGTCGTAGACTTGTTTAATGATTTCCTCGATAACCACGTCTGCCGGGCGTCCTGGTCGCTCCTCATCAAAAACGGATGTTCGCCCACGTTTAAATTCGTTGAACCAATATCTAACTGTGGTCATAGATGGCGAAGTGTCTCCATAAACAGCATCTAACTTTGCTTTTATCTCCTCGCATTTTTTTCCATCCAAAAACAAAAAGTGAATTACCGAACGATACTGCTCTTTTACCATCTCAGCGAAAATCACGAAACACGACTTACTCGAGTGGCTGCCAAATCCAAACTAACCTATCAATCAGTCTGAAATTTGTTTTGCCGTCGTTTGATAGATGGCAGCACACGATGATAATACCAACTTCCCTCAGGAACGCCCTCTGTCGTCAAACACGGGTACTTATTGAACCGCCCTCGTAAAGCAACAACTTGCATTGAACAAATTTTTTATTAATAAGAACGACTTAGAAATCAAGTGGCGCAGCAGCACCACGAAGCCGAATTTGAGAAGCAGACGACGCTTCGGCGACTGTGACATTATTTACTTCTATATTGGATTTTCAAATTTTTAATATGAAAAAGTAATAACTTATCATTATTGAACCTAATTTTTTTTTTATTTATTATTATTTTTGTATGCTAAATTATGATTTTCAAGAGAAATATTGACAAAAAAACGTTTTAACATAAATATTGTATAAACGATGTTCTATAGGTTCATTGCTTTTATTAACTTTCTCATATTTTCTTTAGTCCAAGAAGTGTTAGAATCGTTAAGTTAGCCACTTATTAAAAATAGTTAACTGTAAGCGGAAATTTTTTAAATATTTGAAATAATAAATAATTAATAATTTCATAATTCATCATAATTATACGTTGTCCTTTCTTGTAATGCTGTAGTATGCCAATTAGTAAAATTTTATCGTTATTAAAGAATATGGGTAAATGAATGAAAATAATTTTTTTATTATTTGACTCTAAACATTAGAAATAAGGTCAGAAAGTAAGTTTCATATAATTTCTAATAGTATTTTCTAATAGTTTGTCCGATGGCGTCACATATGCATCGACAGTTACAGAAAAGCAAAGCTTGATGCGGAAAAAATTAAGACAAAACAAAATACGAGTGCTATAAATATGCGTAGTTCTGTCTTTTTTTGCAACCATTTTTACATACAATAGACAATACATTTTTAATTAACTATTTCGAGTGAATAATTCTTTGTAAGTCTATTAAAAATAAAATAAGTTGAAAGGTATTTATTTATTGTAACTTGATTTTTACCATCATAATGGATTTTAAGTCATTATTTACAACGGATGAAGAAATGAACGAATTTAAGGATCGTGATGCAACCACGTTAGTATTTTTTTAGGTTATTAATTTTTTTCCATACATGAGTATTGTGTGGCGTGGAAGCGCCACAAATGCGAGTACAATTTTCTATTATTAATATTAATTAATTTATAATATTATAGAAAAATTGTGGGATTTCTTGATGCCATTACGGCACCCACTCGTCCACTAGGAGAACAAGAAGATTTGTTTAAATTTATTTTATAAAATGGAAGCAAAAGAATTACAATACTTATTTGTATTGGGCACCAGCCTTAATAATAAATATTGTAGAGATATTTGTTTTTGTAAGGTAGCACGTATTATAACTTTATAAATTTTGATTTAATAAGTACATATAGTAAATATTTAAAAAGTACATAAGTAAATACTTTACAATACTACATGGGCTGAAAAATCCTGGAATTTTTAATGAAAACAAGCGTTTTGGGGCAATGTTGTATTTATTGCTAAACATAGTTGCCTTCGAGGGCGATACACTTAGTATAGCAATTTTCAACATTTCAATGCCCTTTCTATAGTACGAAACATTCAAGCCTTCAAAATACGCCTCGGTTTCCGCGATGACTTCCTCGTTCGATGTGAATCTCTTTCCTTGGAGCCACCGCTTGAAGTGGTATGGGAACAGAAAATAATCACTGGGGGCCAAATCTGGAGAATACGATAGGTGAACAACCAATTCGAATCGTAATTGGTCCAATTTGGCCATCGCTTTCAAGGACGTCTGTGACGGTGCGTTATCGTGATGGTACAGAACTTTTTTCTTTGCCATATGGGGTCGTTTTACCCTTATTTCGTCGTTCAGTTTGTCCAATAACGCTGCATAATACTCTCCAGTAACTTTTCTTCCATTCTGCAGGTAACCGATAAAGATTATGCCATACACATCCCAAAAAACGGAGGCTAAAACCTTCCCGGCCGAGCGCTGGTCTTTTAGCCGCTTTGGTCAGCTTTCGTGGCTTTTCAGCCACCCTGTAGACTGCCTGTTGGACTCAGGTGTATGGTAATGGATCCATGTTCCATCCGTCGTCACAAAACGTTGAAAAAAGTCCGCACGATTACGCTGCAATAACGCCAAACCGACCGTTGAATCATCAACGCGCTACTGTTTTTGGTCGACGGTCAGCAAATGCGGTGCCCATCGCGCGGATAGCTTTTCCATGTCCAAAACATCATGCAAAATATATTCCACCCGTTCTTTTGAGATGCCAACAGCCTCAGCTATCACGCACAACTTCACTTTACGATCATTCAAAACGATTCGATGCACTTGCTTTAAGATTTCTGCATTCGTAGCCTCTTTTGGCCTTTCAGAGCGAGGTGCGTCTTCGGTCCTTGTTCGACTCATTTTAAAATCACTAAGCCACCGATAACCTGTTTTTCTCAAAGGGATAGATGTGGAATAATATTTCTTCAACCATTTCATTGATTGTTCAGGAGTTTTTCCCATCAAAAAACAATGTTTGATCAAGATACGATATTCCTGTTTTTCCATTTTCTTCACGAAAGCGAAGATAGCAAAATTCAAACGACTGTAGCTTGTAAACAAATAAATAAAATGTCATAAAAATTCACACATAAACTAGTGACAGATAAGCCTCTCGAAATGAATTATGTTCATTTTTTAGTGGCGTCACCTATTGAGAAATCCCGGGACTTTTCAGCCCATGTAGTATTTCTTAAATATGTAATTTACATATTTTTTGTACATGTAGTCAATATTAATGGTGGTTAGTATCGAGCTGTTGGCTAGTCAAAATTCAATGAATTTAATAATTTAGTTCCATTTGAAATTATAATTAAAGAAAATACAGGCATTTTATATTTAGGATATTATGTTGGAAAATCAAATATCTAATAATGTTCAAAAAGAATCTTCCGAGAATAAACATGTTATGGAAGGAATTCTTGGTAAATATTCATTTTGAAAGTTTATACACATCTTTAAGTTTTAAATTCAATAAATGCTTTTTAAAAATTTTGAAATATATAAGGACTGAGCGTTCGTTAATGCATAATAGAAGTAGATCAATGACATATGAAATATGAGCAATAACTAATGGAGAAAAAAAATTATTGTTCAAATAAAGCAGTTTACGGAGAGTTCGTTTCAAATAGGTGATTATATAACTATTACTGGAGAAATAAAAGGCCAAGACTCGCTTATAACAATATTTTGTAAAAGTATAAAGAACATCGAATTTGATCCTGACGTAGAGCCAATGCTACCACAAAAAGTTTAGCATGGTGATAGAGCAGTTAAGAGAGTGAGATCATCAGAAAAAAAATGTTGATACTTTTTAAAAATAGTGCAGATTTTCATTGTAAAATATTATAGGATTATACTTCTATACAATAAAATTTGAAGGCATAATAACAATATATGTTGCCTTATTAATTTTTTAATACATTTTTAATTTATTTCTTATCATATTTACTTTTTATAGATTTTAAATTTACTTCATTTAAAAAATTCCATCAGTTGTATAATTATAGTACGAGGGTAGTAAAAATACCCGACCTGACTTATGAAAACAGGTAGTCTTAAAAAAACAATTACTGCGGTTGACAATACCACCTTTCAACAACTTAATGTGGAAAATTCATAACGGTACGTTTATTATTATTTTTTTTACAGATATCCAAAGTGAACGCTCTCAGTTAATTTGTAAATATGGAAAAAATCGGGCATCGTTATGTGATACAATACTTTCATTTAAAAGGTCTAAGTCCAACCGATATCAAAGCCGAGTTAGATTCTACTCTGGGGAAGTCTGCGCCTTCGTTTACAACGGCCAAATATTGGGTAGCTAAGTTTAAGCGAGGTCGTACGAGCTGCCAAGATAAACACCACAGTGGTCGACCAAGTAAGGTCACTACGTCAGAAAATGTGAAGAAAATCTACAGAATGGTATTGGATGACCGTCGACTAAAAGTGCGCAAGATAGCAGACATGGCAGGGATTTCAAAAAGTGCTGTGCATCGCATTTTGACCGAAAATTTGGACATGAGAAAGCTGTGCGCAAGATGGGTGCTGCGTTTGCTCACAATAGAGCACAAACAGCAACGTGAGGACGTTTCCATCGAGTGTTTGACAATGTTTCGCAACAATAAAGCCAAGTTTTTACGTCGATTCATAACCATGGACGAAACATGGGTCCATCATTTTACACCTGAGACCAAGGAGCAGTCAAAGCAGTGGACTAAAAAGGGAGAGCCGGTTCCAAAGAAAGCAAAGACAGTTCAGTCAGCTGGCAAGGTCATGGCATCCGTTTTCTGGAATGCGCGTGGAATAATATTTATTGATTATCTCGAAAAAGGAAAAACAATCAACGGCGAATATTATGCAGCCTTATTGCAGCGTTTGAGTGATTAAATCAAGAAAAAACATCCCCATCTGACGAAAAAAAAAGTGTTGTTTCATTACGACAACGCACCAGTCCACACGTGCGTCATTGCGATGGCTAAAATCAATGAGTTGAAGTTCGAATTGCTTCCTCACGCACTCTATTCGCCAGAGCTGGCTCCCTCGAATTATTTTCTTTTTCCGAATTTGAAAAAATGGCTCGGTGGCAAAAGATTTGCCAACAATGAAGAGGTAGAGTCTGCGGTTAATAGATATTTTGAGGAGCTTGACGGTTTCTACTATAAAGCGGGTATCGAAGCTATTAAACATTGTTATGAAAAGTGTATCGAACTGATAGGAGAATATGTTTAAAAATAAAAAATATTTTCGCAATTTTTTTACTGTTTTCTTTGTCGGGTCGGGTACTCTTGGGACTGCGCTCGTATATTTATTCGACATTTAAACATACTATTATTTTAATGGGGCAGTCTGGGTCTATTCTTTCAAAAAAATCCATTTTCGAAAAACATCATTTTTGGATACTATATACATGTAGAATTAGTATTCAAACTGTTATTTTGCTCAGCAAAGCCGAGAAATATATACATATATAACGCGATATAGTAGAGCGTGCGTGAACGCGCTCAGCAGCTGTTTCGGCAGCTGCTTGTTATATTCTGTATATATTAGTATACATCGCGTTCCTGCCTAATATTCGATACTGTACCGGGGTAAATTTATTCACACCCGTTAACAACGCAGGACCTTCTTCTGGTCCTGCTTTACTCTCTGTGTGTATAAGGGGCCTTGCCTAAGGCCCCGCGACCGGTGCAGCTCCCACCGGGCTCGGCTGCTCAGTATGTGTGCCAACGATCGGTTGGCACACCCGCGGAGGCGGCGGTATTCGGGATAGGGACGCTATAGGGAAGATAAATAAAAACGCACCAGCTCTGTGCAAAATAGCTGCTTTAATAAATAAAAATAACAAAAACTATACAAAAGGTAACGAATTATTGCGGAGAGGTCCGTTATTGCGAAGAGCAATTAGTATTGCCTTACGCGCAATACTAATTCTCAAGGTGCGCACTGCGCATGCGCACTTTCTTTGCTTCGCGCGGCTACATACACACGTGTAGTCTATGGACGGCAGATATAGAGAGAGCAGTTCCCCCTCTATACTGCCGTAGTTCGTGACTGCTCGAGTGAAAGCGGCTCTTACTCTCACTCGATGCTGTAGTCTATGGTTGAGCGAGAGAGCTCGTTCCTCTCGCTCAACTGCGTGCTCGCAGGTTGCCCGAGTAAGAGTGGCTTTCTCTTACTCGAACGCCTATTCTATGATAGTGCGAGAGAGAGATCGATCCTCTCACTCGCACTCGCGCGGTGTAATCGAGTTTGAGTTACGCGGGTCGCGCGTAACTCTACTATATCTATATATACGCCTGACGCGATCGCACACGCGTCAGGAAAAAGACTGAATATAATTTCTCGCGGACTAATTACGAAGACGAAGTGGCCACTTACTTTATCGCTTCCTTTGTCCGTTCTCTTGATAACTGCGGCGGAGACTCTGCGGAAAAATCCTCGGAAAAAACTCGTGTATATTTCCTAATCGCTCGAAACACGTGCGGCGCGTCAGACCGGCGAAACGAGAAGAAGGCTTAATGGGAGGGCTCCTCCTTCCCCTCTCGCCTATCGTTTTTCCCGCGTAGCGCTATCGCTTCTTGATCGATAGCGCCGCGTTTCGGTACGCCGCGGCTGTTCCCGCGTCGAGCCATCGATCGCTTGATCGATGGCGCCGCGTATCGTCTCGCCACGAACTTTATTTCTTTTGCCTATGGCAGGTGGCTTAACCTCTATAAGCCACCCATCACACCCCTCCCCCAGTCACTGCTAGGCCTCGGCTAGCAGCTACTGTACCAATGCCTCCCCTCGGTTCCGGTTGGGATGAGGAGTGGAAGGGTCGTGAAATGATACACCGTCATATTAGAAAAATAGAAAGAAAAAAAAGGACTCTTACTTTATTTTACTCTTATCATTTACATGACTAGGGACATGACAATATCACAGGGGGGAGGCCCTGGCTTTCCTCTGCCAGGGCTCCTATGGCACGAGGGTGGGAGGCCCTGGCTCTTCATTGCCAGGGCTCCTTAAACTTCCAATGCTCATGCAGCCTGAGGCATTTCTTACTTCTTCTTACGCCCTCCAGGCCGCACACGAAGCATCGGGGCGGCTCCCCTTTAGCGCGCCAGGCTTCCTCTACCCGGCTCGCCCTCTCGGCTCCTAGCTTCGCCCTGGCGCTCTGGGCAGCTGCGGCTCGTATCCGCTCGGCGTCGCGGGCCGCCTCCGCTTGCAGCTCTTGCTGCATCCGTTGACGCTTTTCTTCGCGGGCCCGCTGATGCCGTGCTGCTTCCTCCTGTACTGGCTTTTCGCGGCGGTCGGCCTCCTCTGCCGCCCGCCGGCGTTCTTCCTCCTTCTTGCGCCGATCTTGCCTCTGCTGTCGGCGCCGCTCCTGCTCTAGGTCCCTCACCTCATACGCCGCCCGCCACGAGAACATCTCGATCGCCCCGTCCTCGGCGGCGATCTTCTTCTTCAACTCTTCGCCGGCGGCGGCATAGCATCGGTCGCCCCGGCAGTAAATGGAATCGAGGCGCCTTCGCAGCGCCCCGAAGGAGCTCTTGCCCTTGCGCACTAGCTCCTGCACCTCTTCCCAGTCGGCCTCCGTGCCGACTGGTGGTGGTTGTTTGGGTGAGCGCGGAATTTCTCCGCGCTCATCCTGCTTGGTCGGATGCGGTCCGTCCGACGGGGCCTCTCGCTGATGATCGAAGGCGTGCGGTGTCTCCCCGCACGCTTCCTTCGTCTCTGACTCCGCCTTGGGGCGGCGGGGCCTTGGTGGGGCGTTGGAAGAGGCGCTCGGGTCCTCCGCGCGCGCGCCCTCTTCTTGCGGCGAGTCTTCCACCTCCTCGATTTAAATGGACGACGAGGCACCGTCAGCGTGCCTTGGGTCGGCTGTCAGCTTCCTGACCAGCCGTAGCATGCCGACGATAAACTCGTCGGCCTCCTGGCTGACTCCCAGGATCCTAACATGGGCCAATGACGTGGCCAAGGCGTCTATTGCCTCTTCATGGGTGTTCTTGGCTTCCATGATCTGTAACAGAAAGGGAGGCAGGAGGGTTAGGGTTAGGGTTTTTGGCGATTACGAGTTCGCGCGTGTTCGTCGAGGCAAAGTCGAGGCGTTCTAGCTCACGCCCTTCGCCTTCCTACTACCCGGTGGCCTTCCCGCGCCTCGCTTAGCGCTGGTCGCTCCCCAGTCGACGGTGGCTCCCTTACATTCGCTACGGGACGCCTCACGACGCAGACCGTCTTCCGGGGGCAACCGCGCTTCCTGGCCGGCACAGCGGCTGCGCACTCGCCTGGCGAGGGTCTCCCGCTGGGGATCGGGCCTGCTCTTGGTTGGCTCGTCAGGAGGGGCCCCGCCGCGTCGAGAGTACGGCTCGTCGTACTCTCGTCCTCTTCTGGTGGCGAAGGTTGTGCAGCTACGTACTTCTTGAGCTGGCTGACGTGTACATGACGGATGGTACACTTCTCTCCGTCCCTCAGCTCGTACGTATTGCTACCCAGGACCTTACCGACCCTGTAAGGCCCTGCAAACTTAGGGGCTAGCTTCCCCGCTATCCCCTGGGCTGTGGAAGAAAGCACCTTGTTCTTCTTCCACATCCAGTCGCCTTCTTAAAAGGAGAGCTCTCTGCGGCGCACATCGTAATAGCGCGCCTGCCTCTCCTGCTCTTTAGATGCGATGTCGGAGGCGCGCGCGTGAAGCTCCGGTAGCTTCCGCATACGCTCTGCCCAGCCCCGTATTGCTTCCCCCTGCAATACTTGCGCGGAAGCCTCGCGTGATGTGCGGGCTTCGCTCCTCGAAGGGGCGGGCTGTCGGCCGTAGTTGAGCAGCGCCGGGCTCGCTCCGACGGCGCTCTGCTCAGCCGTGTTAAAGGCGAACACCACTTCATACAGGTGTTCGTCCCAACGATCGTGCGATTCCTCCAGGCAGGCCACGATCATTGTCTTGATCGTCCTGTTGGCCCGCTCGACAGGATTCGCCTGCGGATGGTAGGCTGGTGTCGTGGAATAATGGATACCGTGCTTCTCCAGGTACCCATCAACGATCCGGTTCTTAAACTCCGTCCCATTGTCAGTCAGAAGTACTTCCGGTGAACCGAACCGGAGCACGACGCGCTCAATAAAGGCCTTGAGGACGGCCTCCACCCTCATCTTCCGCAGTGGGACACATTCGATTCACCTCGTGAATAGATCCTAGAAGACCAGGATGTATTCGAAGCCCTTGCGGCTTCAGACGAATGGCCCCATCACGTCGGCAGCTACTACCTGCCATGGCCGCTCAATGAGTCTCCTGCCTATTAGGCCAGCTGAAGCCTTCTGCTCCACCTTGCACTGCTGGCAGACTTGGCACCTGCGGACGTAATCCGCCACACAGTCTGCCAGTTTCGACCAGTAGTACTGCCGCGTGACCCTGGAGTGCGTTTTTTCGCGACCCAGATGTCCTGCTGTAGGGTCGTCGTTGCACTCCTGGAGGACTTGCCTCCTCCGTTCGGCGGGGACGACGACCTTCCAGGCGTCGTCGTCGTCTCCTAGGGCATCCTCGATGGCCGGGTTGGGGTCGTATTTATATATCTCACCCCCCACCAGCTTCAAGTGAGGATGCTTTGAGGGCTCCTCCTGCACCTCTTTTACTAATCGAAGGTACCACTCGTCCGTGGTACCTTCTGCCCAGGTTAGGGCCGCTATGACTGGCCCGTCACCCTCTTCTTCGAACATTCTGGAAAGGGCATCGGGCACATGGTTAAGTGCCCCCTTCCAATGTTCGATGGTGAAGCAGTGGCCTTGTAGCTCTAAGGCCCACCGCAATAGCCTCTCGGTCGGGTTCTGGAGGCTACTGAGCCAGCGTAAACTGCTATGGTCAGTTATTACCCTGAACTCATAGCCCTCCACATACGGCCTAAACTTCTCGATGGCCCAGACTACAGCGAGACACTCCCTCTCCGTGACGCTGTAGTTCCTCTCTGCTGGGCTCAAGGTGCGACTTGCATACTCTAGCGGTCGCTCCTCTCCATCGATGACCTGGAGTAACACGGCTCCGACTCCCGTGTCACTCGCGTCCGTTTGAATGACGAACTCTTCGTCGAACCTAGGACTTTAAAGGATCGGAGCGGAAGCTAGCAGGGCCTTTACCTGCTCGAAGGCTGCTTGCTGCTCCTCTCCCCATTCGTAGCGCCGGCCCTTCTTTGTCAAGCGCGTGAGTGGTTCGACGATCGTGGCTAAGTCCTTCAGGAACTTGCGATGCCACGACGCCATGCCTAAGAATCTGCGCAGCTGTTGCAGATTCTTGAGTGCTGGGAAGTCGATCATAGAAGCCACTTTTGCTGGATCCGGGCGAAATCCTTCCCGGTTTACCAGCACCCCGAGGTATTTTGCCTCGTCCTGGCAGAACGCGCTCTTTTCGCGGTTGATTGTGAGATTGGCCGCTCGAATGCGTCGCAACACGTGCTCGAGCCGTCGCAAGTGTTCCTCGAACGTCTCAGTGACGATGATCACATCGTCAAGGTACGAGAACGCGAACGGCTCAAGCTCCGGGCCTATCACCATGTCAATGAGTCGCTGGAAGGTCGCTCCAGCGTAACTCAGACCGTACGGCATCCTGGTGAACTGGAAGAGTCTGAGTCCCGGCACGGTGAATACCGTGATTGGTCTCGACTCCTCCTTTAGCCGTATCTGGTGATAGGCGCTGCTGAGGTCGAGAGTCGAGATATATCTCGCCCTCTGCAGCTTGCGCAGGATGCTATCCATCCTCGGCAATGGATAAGCATCCGGCTTCGATACTGCATTGACCTTCCTGAAGTCAATGCAGAATCAATAACTGCCGTTAGCCTTTTTTATCATAACGACTGGGCTCGACCAGCCGCTATGCGAAGGCTCGATGATGCCGCCCTCGAACATCTCCCTTGTTTGGGCGTGCATCACCTCCTGGATTTTCGGGGAGTACGGGTAAGCCCTCTGCTTTATGGGGCGAGCATCACCGACGTCGATGGCATGCTTGATCCAACCCGTACACCCTAGAGTGTCTGGCTCCTCCACCAGCATCCTTTCCAGGAGCCCCTGGAGCTGCTCTCGCTCTGAGGGCTGAACATCAGCCAGGCCTATGGCTGACGCGGCAGGATTGTCCGTTGTTTCCAGCGAGGCTAATTTCAAAGCCAGCTCCTTCCTGGCTTCTTGTATGAGGAGCTGGTTCCTCGCTGGGTCGAGGATGGCCCTGAATCCTCTGATGAAGTTGACACCGAGGTAACAATCTGCTGGTAGACCAGGCAAGATTGCCACCTCAATGTCCTTCGTTACGCCGGCCACCACAAAGGGCAGTTGAACTAACCTAACTATAGGAGCGTAATGGCCGTTTGCTACCATTGCACCCTTGCCCTGGCTCGGCGTGATCGCGCGTCCACATGCCGTGGCTATTTGTAAGCCAACGGCGCTCATCACTGTATGTGACGCGCCCGAGTCATATAGTGCGCGTAGGGTGTACCCCCCTACGCACACCGGCAACCACCATCTGGCACCTTCTGGAGCCCCCTCCTCTGGGGGGTCCGGAGCCGTCTCCGACGCAAGCTCGGTGCTTACGAGCTCGCTGGTGGTCCCTTCGGGGACTTGGATCCCAGACTCGGCGATGAAAGGCGTAGGGATCTCATCTACGCTCTCCCCTGGTCGTTTCCCGAGCAGCCCGGGCAGAACCTCTTGATCATATTCGGCCTGCTGCAGCCATGGCAGCTGAACTCCTTCTTCTGCTTCGGCTGCTCAGACTTTTCGTCGTTCTTCTTGTCCTTCTCCCCCCTTCTGGGGGATTGAGACTTCGGTCTGCTCGATCCGGATCGCGGCTTCTTCTGCCGCTTTGGGCTGCCCTTTCTGAGTGGGCTCAGCCTACCCTCTCGGCTCCTATGGCCCGCCATGAGGCTATTGTGTTTGGCGAAGTCCGCCAAAACTTCCGGCAATGCCGCCTTCATTTGGTTGACCGGCAAGTCTGGCCGATCGACCTCTGTTGCGGCGACCGCCACTTCGATAGCGCTTAACTTAGCGCTCACCTTCGGATGCGCTTTTGTGGCGGTCCTCGGGCGATAGGCCGCTTCCGGCACTACCGCGTGGTTTGGGGGAACGGGCGTCCGGTCGCCTCGTTTCCTCTCCAGCGTCAACTCGGCTCTTGCGGCTCGGTCGATCAGCTCGTCGACCGTGCGGCACTCCATCCGAGTGACGATCCGTTTGATTTGCGGGAGCAGATTATCGTGGAGACTGTCCACCATCTGCTCCTTGCTCAGTGGTGGCGACATCTTCATAAGTATCGCCTCCAGGCACGTTATGCATGTACGCGCTGGTTCATCCGCCTGCTGAAAGCGGCGGCTGGCCTCGTCCCTCAGCCGTTCTTGCATGTTGGTCTTGAAACTCCAGCGCACACGTGCTGCCTGGCAGAACGCCTCCCACGTCTGCCATTTATACTTGTGGCAACCGTACCACATCTCGTCCAGACCGCTCAGCAGCCCGGGTAGCGACGCCAGCATCTCTGGGTCGCTAATCCCAGCCGCGTTCTTCGCTTCGTCCACTTTGCGGAAGAACGCGTCAATGTTGTCAGTCAGCTCTCGCCGGAACGCGATGTTCCACCGACTGACGATTCCACCGACGTCGCACGGTGCCGCCATACCGGTGTTGCACCATGCACTATTACTCGGTGCATTGGTGCAACTTTCCCCCCTCCTCCAGGCTCCATTTGGGCCAGATCTAGGGGATGGCGGGCACTCTGTAGGCACTCGCGAATTCTCGCCTTCACGGGGGCTGCTGTGCGTTGACACGTAGTTACACGTGAACGTGTTCTGGAACGCGACAACGCTCGGCGCTTTGCTGTTACGCCGAGTCTGTGGCGAGAGAGCTGGTTCTGCGGTCTCTCTCTGTGGTGCCTTGGACGGGCCTGGCGTGCTGTCTATCCTGGTGGATGACGCACTTGGCCTAAGATTTGCGACCTCTTGCTAGGCTCGCAAATCTTGTAGCTCCGCCTGCATGGCCGTAAAGCACTTGACCATGCCCTCGATTGTCTGCGTCAAGCTCTCGATGCGCTCCTGCATCAAGAGCTCTCTTCTCGTTGGTGGCGGGTCTTCCTGTGTGTTTGTTAAGAACGATTGGTCCGCCTCGTCCCCTAACAACATGGTCAGCGGATGCGGCTCTTCTCTGTCGTAATCCGCCGACCCCGCCGTCGCGCCAGCCCTCTCCTGGCAGGCACGGAGCACAAAGCTTTTTCTTGCTTCGGCTCTCGTAGCCTGGGCAGCTTCGTCTGCCCCGGCGACCTTCTCCTAGAAATCGGCTGCCGTGAAATTTCCCAGCAGCCAATTAGTTATACGGGCCGGTTTTGCAAAGCGTGGCCCGTCTGTCCGTAGTCGGAGAGCGTGGAGGGTTTCTTCTACCTCCTTGCCCTCCATGGCGAATAGCCATTGCTCTATCTTGGAAAGGTCTCCTGTCGCCATGTCTCCTTTTGTGTTCCGCACGCTAATATTTATACAAATCGAATAGTTGCGATATCGTGGGTATTGCACGCTATATGTACTTAACGCTAAATAAATAAATATTAACAAATATATATGAACAATTTATTTTAAGAGGGATTTACCTCGTCCCTCTACCCACGGTATCGCAACTCGCACTGGCGTGGCTGTGGAGAGGTCAGTTCTCCCTGACCTTATACTTGCTTAAGCCTCGGTGCTACAAGCAAGCTACACTCCAAAATTAAAAAAAAATTTGTGAGTTCTTTTCAACTCGAGAACAAAAAAAAAAAAGAAAATTCTTCCGTCCCCGTTGCCACGCCAGGGACACTTGATTTCCCGCACCTACACTCTTTTGCACGCTTGTGTGTGTGTGTGCGCTCGTTGCGCCCTCTGTGCCCGCTTCGGACCTCTCTTTCCCTACTGCGCACGCCCTCTCGTGTCGCACGACTCTATGCCTAAGACACACGTCTGGGGCGCCAGTTGTAACAGGGTAAATTCATTCACACCCGTTAACAACGCAGCACCTTCTTCTGGTCCTGCTTTACTCTCTGTGTGTGTGAGGCCCTTAGGCAAGGCCCCGCGACCGGTGCAGCTCCCACCGGGCTCGGCTGCTCAGTATGTGTGCCAACGATCGGTTGGCATACCCGCGGAGACGGCGGTATTCGGGATAGGGACGCTATAGGGAAGATAAAAAATAAAAACGCACCAGCTCTGTGCAAAAAAGCTGCTTTAATAAATAGAAATAACAAAAAAAATACGAAAGGTAACGAATTATTGCGGAGAGGTCCGTTATTGCGGAGAGCATTTAGTATTGCCTCACGCGCAATACTAATTCTCAAGGTGCGCACTGCGCATGCGCACCCTCTTCGCTTCGCGCGGCTCCACACACACGTGTAGTCTATGGACGGCAGATATAGAGACAGCAGTTCCCCCTCTATACTGCCGTAGTTCGTGACTGCTTGAGTGAGAGCAGCTCTTACTCTTACTCGATGCTGTAGTCTATGGTTGAGCGAGAGAGCTCGTTCCACTGATCTCGCTCAACTGCGTGCTCGCAGGTTGCCCGAGTAAGAGTGGCTTTCTCTTACTCGAACGCCTATTCTATGATAGTGCAAGAGAGAGATCGATCCTCTCACTCGTACTCGCGCGGTCTAATCAAGTTTAAGTTACGCGGGCTCGCGCGTAACTCTACTATATCTATATATACGCCTGACGCGATCGCACACGCGTCAGGAAAAAGACTAAATATAATTTCTCGCGGACTAATTACATAGACGAAGTGGCCACTTACTTTATCGCTTCCTTTGTCCGTTTTCTCGATAACTGCGGCGGAGACTCTGCGGAAAAATCCTCGGAAAAAACTCGCGTATATTTCCTAATCGCTCGAAACACGTGCGGCGCGTCAGACCGGTGAAACGAGAAAAAGGCTTTAGGGGAGGGCTCCTTCTTCCCCTCTCGCCTATCGGTTTTCCCGCGTAGCGTTATCGCTTCTTGATTGATAGCGCCACATTTCGGTACGCCGCGGCTGTTCCCGCGTCCAGCCATCGATCGCTTGATCTATGGCGCCGCGTATCGTCTCGCCGCGAACTCTATTTCTCTTGCCTATGGCAGGTGGCTTAACCTCTATAAGCCACCCGTCACAATACATATATGATTCTTATACGATTTTGCCATAGTGTACAAGTAGTTGAAGTTTATTTTTCATTTGGAGATGTTATTCGAGAGCTAAATATAACGCTATATTTTCGTTTTCCCGGTTAAGGGGTTATACGCAGTTGCGAGGCTCAAAAAACACGTTTTTTTATCAATTTTTTATAGAATCAGTTTTTATTTATTAATTATAAGTAATGATGATTTAAATAGAGCCAACTTTTAAAAATACAATAGCGCGTCGATCAAATACAAATATTGATGCACACCGTTTCTGTAGATGATGTCCCGAACGACCTCCAAAATAAGGCGCTTGGCGGTGATCTCCATTTCGGCAGTTTGGATTATCTGAAATCAAAAAATATGGTGAATTCTTATAGAGGATAGATTAATACAGGTATTGAACGAAGGAATTCTAATAATTTTGATTTTTTACAAAATAACGTCTATTTGAAAAAAATTTTTCGTTTTTGACTGAAATTTTCGCTCTAAATTGTTAAAAAAAATAGTAATAGTTTTTTTAAATCTTATTCCTTTGTTCGATACCAGAGGAATATATCTAAGGAGATTGTGTTAAAATTTAAGATTGATCGGTTAAGCCACTTCTGAGAAATCAAGATCACCGACTTTGAATATACCGTTTTGAGAAAAACGCGTTCCAAGTTTCAGAAGTATAATATTAGGTTGCTGCAGATGCAATGGCCGATTTAGTAATAAATTTTTAAACAGCTGTAACTCTTTATAAAGACAATTTATTTAATTAAAATAGGTACCAATAAATGCAACACACTTTTCCCAACCAGATACAAGTACATTTATTCCAGTTTCGTAGAAGTCTAAGTTTCTGGTTCAAAGAAACTCCTCGAAGGCATTTTTGACAGCAGCTTAATTATTAAATCTTTTTCCTGTCAAAAAGTGATCCAAATGTTTAAAGAAATAGTAATCTTTTGGTGAGAGGTCTAGTGAATATGCTGGGTGAGAAAGAGTCTCATAGCACAACTCGTTTAATTTTGGAACCGTTGTTCTCGATACATAAGGTCGTGCGTTATCATTAAGCAGTATCACTCCATCCCTGTTGACAAGCCTAGGTCGTTGGACTATCAATTTCTGATGCATTTCATCCAGTTGAGCACAGTATTTCTCAGCATTGATGGTTTCGCCAGGTTGCAGGAACGGACAGTGGATAACTCCAGCTACAGACCACCAAACAGTTACCATTATTTTCTTTGGATGAAGACTTGGTTTCGGCATGTGTCTTGGCGCTTTATCGGCATTTAACCATTGGGCCGATCGGCAACGATTATCGTATAAAATCCACTTTTCATCGCAGGTCACAATTCAGTGCAAGAACGGTTCCTTTTTGTTGCGGGAGAGAAGAGAACTTGAAATCTCCATTCGACACCTCATGTTTTGCTTGGTAAGATCATGCGGAACCCATTTGTCAAGCTTTTTCACTTTTCCAAGTTGTTGCAAGTGGCGGCAAACTGTTGAATTGTGAACGCCTAATTTCTCAGCAAGATCCCTTATGGTTTGGCGGGGGTCAGACTACTCTAATGCACGCAGCTCGTCGTTATCGATCGATGGTCCTGGGTGTCCACGAGGCTCATTTTCAAGGTCCATATCCCCGGATCGAAATTTTTCGAACCACCGCCGAGTGGTTCGTTCGCTAACTGTATCAGGCTCAAATGCGCTGTTGATATTTCTCGTTACTTCCGTTGCGTTGTGCTCTAATTTAAATTCGTATAGTAAAAGTAGCCATTTTTGATTCACTTACATGTTCACTTTCTCTTTTTGTTTTTACGATCACTATGAAGTGCAAAAAAGAAATAACTTCATAAACCAAGGTAGCAGTATCTATACTTCAATATGTCATATCAGTTGCGCCGCCTTGTGCCAACATAATACACTAAAATTGCAGCCAACTTTATGTCATTGCTAAATCGGCCATTTTATCTGCAGCAACCTAATACTTCTAACTAATATGAATTATATTTATATTTTGTTTAACTACAATATAAAAATTATTTTTTTTTTGTAAAATGATTTAGTATATAAACATATTTTTATAAGAAAATTTATTTTTTCAGATCTATTTTCAATCACATGAATAGGTGAAAGTTATATACATATATGTACGCTTGACGCCTTATACTGGGAGGTACCCGTTATACATAGACACACGGAGCTCAACGCACAGGCAGCCAGCCAGTCGCTGGATAGCCGTCATGCGACATAGACGTGCGCTATAAAGTTGTAAATACACAATTCGAACAAGATACCGACAATTGTGTTGATTTAGGTAAGGTATTAATCTTGACGTAATTGTAGCGCGTGTAAAAATTATAAATGGCATTCTGTTATATTATAGTATTTACTTGCTGCAACAACACGTGCCAATTTATTTACCTCTCCCTTCCCTCGAGGATATTAAGTCTCTGATTCCGAGACTTACAAATCAACACAATATGGAGAACATCAAAGCAGGATTTTACTTCACATCTGAAGCAGCAGAGGCCAGAACTACAGTGGTTAAAGTCAAAACCATTTAATTGGTGGATTAACCAGAAATTTTTCAATTTTCTCAAGATCAACTAACGAATGCCCAACACACAAAATTTGGCTCCCTGTGAGTTCTTCCTCTTCCCAAAACTTAAATTGCCGCTCCGTGGCACCCGTTTTTAGTCGATTGAAGCCATAAAACAAAATTCAGCGCGCGAGCTGAAGGCCATCCCGGAAAGCGCCTATAAAAAATGTTTCGATGATTGGAAGTGCCAATGTATAGGAGCAAATTAAGCCTATTTTGAAGGCGACCCAATAAATTTTGATTATTAAACGTAAAAATGTTGTTTAAGTTTAAAATTCCTGGTACTTTTTTGACAGACAGTATATCACCAAATCAAACATAATAATAGAGCCATTCTATAATCTATTGAGGAAAAATGTGGACTTTAAATGGTTAAAAATTCCTCAGGTCAATTTTGAGATAATAAAAAATTAGTTATGCTTAGACCCAATTTTGGCAATTTTCGATCCAACATCGATAGTTACATTTATACGGATGCATGTTTACAAGGGGTTAGAGCAATATTAAAACAACGCTAAACAGATAAAAATATAAAACCAGTATTTTACTTTTCGCGCAAACTAACAGACTTCTTTCTCAGAGTAATTAATAACTTCATCAATTATTATACTCTTGACAATCGTCGTCATAATCTTCCTGGTCCTTCATACACAGTTACAACAGAAGATAAGGTTACCGAGGTCGAAGAACATTTTAAGAATAATTTAACGGATTAAATACGAAGAACTGCATCAGCTCTAAAACTGAATCGAGAGACACTAAGATTAATAATAAAAAATTGCATTAAGTTACATTCTTACGAAATCACAACTCATTAATTGCTCACCGTAGATTGTAAAAAAAAGAACTGAGTTTAGTAAAGTTATGAGAAATAACGAAATCGATATTAATCACATAATTTTCTCAGACGAGGCTCACTTTGTAACGGAGAGTCCGTCATACGTCGTGGACGAAGAAAGTAAGTGTGTACATTCTTGCGCGACCGTCACCGGCAACGTTCAAAAATCACGCGAGGAATTTGGGAGCCGCGAGGAAAGGGAAGAGGAGAGCGAGTGCATTAGTAGTTACGCTGTGCTCTCCTGCAAGTGAGTCTAGCCGTGCGCTTCCGCGAAGAGAGTTGAGTTTCCGCGCTTCTCACGAAAGTGCAGAGAGACTATTATTTTTCGTAGAGAGAAGAGCGAGCGTCGCGAGTGAGTGAAGCTAGGGGTAATGGTGTGCTAAAGAGGGTGAGAGAGAGTGAGGAAGGAGTCAAGAGAGCAGTGCGAGGAAGGAGAGCGAAGACGAGGAAGTAGAGCGAGGAAGTGAGACTGGGGACGAGGAGATCAAGTGTCAGCGCGGAGCGATTGGAGATTGCTACTGCGACACCTGAAGCCGAGGCTGAGGTGGAGGCCGTCAGCGAGCAGGCAAGCTCCTACCGAGGTCCAGCAGCCCTTTTTGGGGGTAGAAGCAGCCAGAGTCAAGAACAGCGGCACGGAAGAGAGCAGCTGGGTGTTCAACGGCCAGCGGACGAGTTACGTAGACTCCAACGGTGAGTGTCCTTATTTATCTAAGGGAAATAAGTATGTGAGAGAGAGAGATAAAGCAGTGGTGTGTGATAGCGGGTCCATGGTGAGGGTGGCGAGAAATTACCACTTCTCCGCCCTAGGAGAAGCGATAGGCCTCCGTCCGCTGGAGAAACAGTCACGAGCAGCCGGCCTGTATTGCGCTGCATTAGAGTAAGAGAGAGAGAGAGAGAGAGGGAGGGAGGGCGCGAGAGAGCATAAAATATTTGTAATAATTTTTGTGCGAAGCCTACAGGGCGCACGCAGTCATTTCAGCTACGACGCGGTGCGTTTATTCCAACTTTAACTTGAATGGATATGTCAATAAACAGAATTACCGTTTTTGGCGTAATTAAAATCCACATGTAACTACGGTAAAGTCTATACATCTGTTGAGGTGACTGTTTGGGCAGCTATTTCAATCAACGGAGTACACTTTAAATCCTTGAAAGGAACAATAACAAGCAATAACCATCGAAAAATGCTACAAACAAAACTTTTTCCTTTCGCTAAGAATTGTGGATTTTTTAGGAACTATTATTTTATGCGAAATGGTGCTAGGCCGTATAGAACTCAAGAGATATTGAAAGATATTTACGAAGTTTATGGTGAACGCGTTATCGATTTAGGGTATCTTAAGTTTGTACACTCTGGTATAGAATTGCCCCCTTATTTACCGGACTTAAATCCGTGTGATTTCTTCTTACGGGGCTACCTGAAAGATTACTGTTTTGCGGAAAAACCCACGACCAAAGATAATTTGAGAGAAGCTATTAGAAAAGGAATTTCTAGTATTTCTTCATCTATGATTAAACAAGTTTTCCATAGTTTCTAAAAACGGCTTGATTATTGTGCAAGTTCAAATGGGGATCAGTTCGAAAATATTCACCATTAATAGTTATTCCCAAGCCAGGTTTTGTCATTTTTTTAAAACGTATTGGGTGTACAACTTTGCTTCCGCCGTTTTTTCCAAAATTTAAGGCTTTAATGTAAAAAACTGGTTATACATTTATGATTCAAAGTATTGTCGATCGCTGGCAACTACTTTCTCCCATCTTTCGGGCAGAATACGAATCCTGCGTTGAAAAAACTGGTCATCTTTTGAATCGATCCACGAATCGATCCAATTTTTTACTTCTTCATAAGACCGGAAGTGCTGGTCAGCCAGGCCGTGTACCATTGATCGAAACAAGTGATAGTCCGAGAAAGCAGTGTCTGGAGAATACGGCAGGTGGGGTAGGACTTCCCATTTCAAGGTTTTCAAGTATGTCTTGACCACTTTCGCAACATGGAATCGAGCATTGTCATGCTGTAAAATCACTTTATCATGTCTCTCGTTGTATTGCGGCCGTTTGTCTTTCAATGCTTGGCTCAAACGCATTAATTGCGTCCGATAACGATCGCCTGTAATTGTTTCAGTCGGTTTTAACAACTCATAATACACTACGCCGAGCTGGTCCCACTAAATACTGAGCATGACCTTGGAACCGTGAATATTCGGTTTGGCCGTCGACGTGGGAGCATGGCCGGGATATCCCCATGATCTTCTGCGCTTGGGATTATCGTAGTGAACCCATTTTTCGTCCCCAGTCACAATGCGATGCAGAAATCCCTTCCGTCTTTGCCTTGCAAGCAGCTGTTCACTAACACACAAACGCCGTTCAACATCTCTCGGCTTCAACTCATACGGCACCCAATTTCCTTGTTTCTGAATCATTCCTATGACTCTCAGGCATTTTGAAATAGCTTGTTGCGTCACTTCCAATGATCCTGCCAATTCTTGTTGCGTTTGACACGAGTCTTGATCAAGTAGTGCCTCCAATTTTGCATCTTCGAAAACCTTCTTTCTTCCACCGCCATGCTGGTCTTCGACGTTTTAATCGCCGTTCTTAAAGTGTTGAAACCACTCTCGGCACGTTCTTTTACTAATAGCGGCCTCACCATAGGTATTTGAGAGAATTTGATGAGCCTCAGTCGCAGATTTCTCCATATTAAAGCAAAAAATAAAAAATTCCCGCAAATGACGAGAATTTGGCTCGTAAGCTGACATGTTTAATCGAGAATAACTTTATGATGCAGACACAAATCGACTAATATTTTGATGGCGTTATGTTTACAAATACCTAAGCTTATTGTATGACATCTATGATCTATTTATTTCAACTACCACTTACTGCTACAGCCATCTATTGCAAAACGGCGGAAGCAAAGTTGTACACCCAATAATATGTGTCTCTTGAAAATGTTCGATTAAACTGAAATTTATTTGTTACAAAAATGACCACTTCACTGACTTTATATGTATTTTTATTTTTTTTTTTCCCTGCACTCATCTTAAAATTATGAGTGATTACTTTAGGCAACTTCCCATTTGTCACCCTGTACATACGAGGTGTGGCAGAAAAATAATGAGACTTTATATACCAAAGTTTTTATTTTTTTTGAATATTAATGTTATCCCCTTCAAAGTACTTCTATTAGGCAGCTACGTACCGATGGAGACGTTGTTCCCTCTTTTGGTAGCAGCGCTGAAAGTCTTCAATCGGTATGGTCTTCAGTCTGTCCGTTACACTCTTTTGGATGTTTCCTAAAATCCCGAAATGACGTCCTTTGAAGACATTTTTCAGTTTAGGAAAAAGGAAAAAGTCACAGGGTCTAATATCAGGTGATTAGGGGGGCTGGGGAACCACAGGCATGCCTTTTGAGGTCAGAAGTTCTGTAACGGAAAGGGCAGTATGACATGGGGCGTTGTCATGAGTGTTTCATTTTGCGTGTGACGCACAACCAAAACATAACTTCACTAATAGCAGTCACAAAAATCACGTAGTTAACGGGAGGAGTTGAAACTCGCGTGCAAGCGATCTGGCGACAGCGCAACATTGTCAGATCACTTGCAGTGTTGCTAATTTCATTACTTTTCTTCCACACCTCGTATATTGTAACGTCGGTACACGACCTTCGTTTTTTTTCTCTTGTCAGCCGATTAGTTTCTTTTCTGCCTTTCCTACCACGATAAAGCCCCTTCACAACTTACGCGACGCACTCTCCACTGACATAGACCGTTGTGAAAACTAACCTAAACTCAAACTGAGAGTTGAATAGCCGCTCTCGTTAAAATTTGACTACGATGCAATTTTTAACAAACCATCACACACCAGTAATGAAAATCATGCATACTACAGCTGAAAATAATATTTTCTTTTCTAAATTGGTCAATATGAATTTCATTGGCTTACAAATTTTTGCAAGGTAATTCTTTCTTGAATAAACATCTATAGCGTAATTTGGGACATCACGCAATAACCTGGAATGTCACGAATTTCTCTTGCTAAACCCTTATAATAATTATTTTTATAAATTATTAATTAATTACATACAAATTCTTTTAAAATAAATAATTAATTTTAAGCCAATGTTCAGCTGTTACATAATTACAGCATAATTTTATTGTATATAATAAACCTATGTAAAAATTCTGTAAAAATGGATCATCTCTCTCTAATTCTCACTCTTTCTCTCTCTAACCGAGAAGCCCGCCAGGAAGAGGGGGCCTGAAAAACTCGGCCTCTCCCCGAATTTCTCGGTCCAAGAAGGAATTTGCTGAGTAGCTTCTCCAACGCATTTAAATACGGCACAAAATGATCGCCAAGCAGCAGACCTCAGGCAGCACTTGAGGACCCACGTATTACACAAACATTACTACGGACTATCCACTACGTGCGGACCTCGGAAAGAGACCACAAAAGAAGAAGACGACGAGAAGTCAGCTGCAGCAAAAGAGAGAGAGACAGAGAAAGAGAGAGAGCATCTTCCTTATTCTTTTCACCTCACATTCAATAAGAAGTAAGCTTTTCTAAGACTTTGTATTTTTTCTTTCATATCTCTAAAGAGATAGTATAAGCCAAAATCGGTTAAATATCTCTATCCAAAAAACACTTACTAGGTCCTTTCCAGTACAGCATATAGGCCAACATCAGCCTATACGGTTGTCCAGTCCCGAATTTCATCTCTATCCCTAAAAATTCTTATAACTTTAACTCCTCCACCGTCCCGAGCCCATAAGTTTCAGTACTTAGGCTCATAAAGACGAAAAGCAGTTCGCGTTTATTTGAAACGCGATTGAAACGTTAACCCGACGTTACAATATATATAATGTTTAGGTAAGCAACGCCCAACGCTGTCAATTTACAAATTGTGGAAAAACCAAATATTAATGCAGTAAACATGCGTTGAAAACATGTTTTATATCTTTAATAACTCTTATTAAAGTAAATATAAAAAATGAAGTTTTTAGTTCGTCTATTTCGTACGGATCATTTTTCCTAATTTTGTTATCAAAAATATGTTAAAACATAAATTATGCATTAACTATACATTAATACAGTAAAAGCTTTGATGTAAGTTATTATTTGTTATGTGAGATTTTTATAGCAAATGTATCTTCACATTTCTAACAAATATTTTGAAATAAAAAATAATAAATTACATTACAAGAAGTGGCTGTAGACACTGTTAACTTTATTTAAGTTTTAATTATCCACCACTTTATTTTTGGATTAGTCTATAGACGTTTTTTTCTACAGAAACTGGTAATCATTCAATTATCATATGTGTGTCAATCATTAAAATAATATTTTTTTTTAAGTTTCAACTCTACATATATTTCGACAGTTCAAATTCATGTATAATATATTTCTTTATTCATTAGTTATATAAATTAATATTTATAAAAATGTTAAATTTATTGTTTTAAATATTAAAGTAATCTTCCTATTTCATGTAAAACTATGATTCAAAAATTTTTATATTTTGTATTAAATTATCTTTTAAATGTAGAATTCTATAAAGAATAAGAATGTAAGTTAAATAAAGAAATAATTTGGGATAAACTTCCGAAAGCGTCCTATCTCAGATTTTTTTGTAACTTTGTATGCCTACGTATTTTGATGCGCTGACTACGACTATCATAATGAAAGTTGGCGCAATTAAATTTTAATGGTAAAAACCATGAAAAACCCTTAAAAATTATGGTTTTCTGGGTTTATCTCAAAAACTACTGAGAATTTCAGAAAATGTTTCGAATGAAAATTATAGATCTCATTGAAATACATCTTCTTTTTGTATATTTATTTCTGTAGGAGTAATAGTATATAGGATAAATAGCAATAAGCAATCTCCAGCACTAGAAAGCAGATTAATGATTTACATACTTAATAATTATACGGATTATACAATATGGAGTCATGTTACAGTTATTCTTCACATATGCGTAAAATAACATACAGGACTAAAGAAATAATTACAGTCTGTCAAGTAAGAGCGTGGTCGACTTCACTGACAGGTAATAAAAGATTTTGCTCTAATTCCTTCGCAAGCCGAAAGAGGGAAGCTTTGTCCTTGATGGATTGTCAACAAAAATTCAGTTGTTGTTAATCTTTTCAAAGAGAATCATGTTGAGCGCCATGAGTGCTAAGTACGCGTCGCGCTACGAGGCTGTGTTCCTTTGCATCCACCCGAAAGGTCCCAAAATGTCGCAATCAGCGGCTGCTAAATATATGAGAAAGTCGAAGGCATTTGTACAGAAGTGGATACAGCGATAGAAAGTGGCTAAAAATGTCGATGATTTACCAGAACGTGGCTCGATAGGAAAAGTGAACAAAAAAGATGAAAAAAGAATAGTGAATCTGTTTTCGCGGAATCCTGCTTTAACACTGCGGCAAGGACAAGCAAAATTAATGGCAAGAGGTTTAGATATATCCTACGAAACTATTTGAACCCATCTTTGTACTCATCATCTGAAATGGCGCAACACAATGACTGAAAAACGTGACAAAGCGACTCGCTTGGGCGCACGAGAATATTGATAGAGATTTTGAAAATGTCATTTTTACTGATGAATGTTCTATATGGGCACGTTCTGTCCTCACGCGAGCCTGGTCAACTTCCACCAATAGGCTTGTTCAGCGGACCGTAAAACATGGAATAAAGGTGCATCTTTGGGGCTGCTTCTCAAAGCAGGGATTCGGCACTATGCACCTCTTTACTGACAACCTAAATGCCGAGAAAATGATAAAAATCTACAAAAAGGCTTTACTGCCATCTGCCAAACGACGGTTCATCACAAAAAATGAAGATTGGATTCTGCAGGAGGACAACGATCCTAAACACCGCAGCAAGCTCTGTACTCAGTGGAAGACTCAATCTGGCATCGTTACATTGGATTGGCCGTCGCAGTCGCCCGATGCAAACCCTATTGAAAATGTGTGGGCATATATTAAACCAAAGCTTCGTGGAAGGCGCACATACACTTTGAAGCAGTTGTCTTACGAAATTCGTCGGATCTGGAGATCCTTGCCACTAGAATACGCCGTCAAATTAGTAGAAAGCATGCCTTGGAGATGCCAGGCAATTATCGACGCCGGTGGTGACTGGACACATTATTGACCAAATTGCATCATTGTTTGTAATGTGTACAATGTATATATAAATATGAAAGTTTCATCAAATAAATTTTTTTATAAATTAACACGACCACGCTCTTACTTGACAGACTGTAGTCTATCCCCACCCCCGATTTTCCCAAAATTAACAATCTATATAATGCCATTTTAGCAAACTATTTCTTTGAGAAGTACACGTCATAATCTTAAGAATAACGTTAGTTTCATAGACTGTTTGAAAAAATAATACCCGTTAATATTAGCATTACATAATATGCACCACAACTTGGTTGCCGATCGAATTACTATATCTCTAATAATCCTATATTACCAATAATCGAATTACCCTAATATCCAAGAAATAATGTATAATAAGTTATTTCGAACTTTGCGAACTTTGGTAATATCTCCAATAATCCAATAACACACACACACGCATATATACACACGCACACGCACGCAAACATACACATGCACATGTACATACACATACACACACGCGCACGCACAAGCACATGCACACGTACACACACATAAACACGCACACGCACACGCACATACACACGCACAAGCACACACATGCACACACACATAAACACGTACACATACATAGATCTGCAATCGCTTTTTTCCAGGGACATATGATGTGCAAAATCTGACTGTCAACCCCCACGTGGTGCACATTGGGTTATGCTAATGACAACGGTGCTACGGATCAAAATATTCATAAAAACTTGGTTTTAATACTGAAAATTCAATTTGCGCCAATTATCATCAAATCTGTTAACAAGACATTTAATGTCAATTTTCTCGTTAACTATCACTGGTACAGAAAAATTATATGAAAACGAAAAAATACCTTTTGATGAGATCTATATTTTTCGTGAAAAACGTTTTTTAAAATTCTCAACAGTTTTTTAGATAAACCCAGAAACCCATAGTTTTGAAGGGTTTTTTATGGTTTTTATCATGAAAATTTAATTTTCGTCAATTTTTATTATAATGGTCGTAATCAGCGCATCAAAATATGTAGGTATACGAAGTTTTAAAAAAATCTGAGATAGGATGCTATCGAAAGTACACCCATAATTTGATGGCTTAAAAAACGTATAATAATTTCTATATGACTGTTTATTAATAACATCTGAAGCATTTTTGAAAATCAATTTCATGCATGAAAAAAGTCAGAAAAACCGTGAAAATTTTTTGGTTTTATTTATATATATGTATGACTTAAAAAGTATCAACTCGTATTTATAGTGTAATTATGTAAATATTGCAGCTAATGTTATTGTACCCTATCGGTAAAAATGCTCACAAGTGCCATTAATTTTTATAAATATGCAAAAAATAAAAAATATAGTTGTAATTTTTAACTATGGGTCACTATAACTTTGCCAAATATTGATTTGAAAATTAAAAAAAATTCAGAAACATTAAAAACACTATTTGGAATGTATTAAGGGCTTTAGTTTTAATACAAAGATTTTTATATTCATAAATATAGAATCACCCATACACATATTGTATATATGAATTTTAATATGCTACCATTCTTTTTATATCAAATATATATTGCTTTTACAGTTTTAACTATACAATTTGGAGAATTTTGTTCAAAGAAACATACTATACAGGCTTCATATTACAATAAAAAAATTGTAAGTGGGTTCATAAATTCTTACATATTACTTTTTTTATATCCTTGTTTCATTACTTTTTTCTTTTTTTTAGATTTTCTACTTACACCTTTAACTATATATTAGATGGCTGCAGATGAAATAGCCGATTTAGTAATAAATTTTTAAACAGCTGTAACTTTTTATAAAGACAATTTATTTAATCAAAATAGGTACCAATAGATGTAACACACTTTTCCCAACGAGACACAAGAACATTTATTCCAGTTTTGTAGAAGTCCGAGTTTCTGGTTCGAAGAAACTCCTCGTAGGCATTTTTGACAGCAGCTTCATTATTATATCTTTTTCCTGTCAAAAAGATTCAAATATTTAAAGAAATAGTTATCTGTTGGCGATTGTTCTGGTGAATATGGAGGGCGAGGAACAGTCTCATAGCACACCTCGTTTAATTTTTGGACCGTTGTTCTCGATACATGAGGTCGTGCGTTATCATGAAGCAGTATCACTCCAACCCTGTTGACAAGCCTAGGTCATTGGACTATCAATTTCTGATGCATTTCATCCAGTTGAGCACAGTATTTTTCAGCATTGATGGTTTCGCCAGGTTGCAGGAACGAATAGTGGATAACTCCAGCTACAGACCACCAAACAGTTACCATTATTTTCTTTGGATGAAGACTTGGTTTCGGCATGTGTCTTGGCGCTTCATCGGCATCTAGCCATTGGGCCGATCGGCAACGATTATCGTATAAAATCCACTTTTCATCGCAGGTCACAATTCAGTGCAAGAACGGTTCCTTTTTGTTGCGGGAGAGAAGAGAACTTGAAATCTCCATTCGACACGTCATGTTTTGCTTGGTAAGATCATGCGGAACCCATTTGTCAAGCTTTTTCACTTTTCCAAGTTGTTGCAAGTAGCGGCAAACTGTTGAATTGTGAACGCCTAATTTCTCAGCAAGATCCCTTATGGTTTGGCGGGGGTCAGACTACTCTAATGCACGCAGCTCGTCGTTATCGATCGATGGTCCTGGGTGTCCACGAGGCTCATTTTCAAGGTCCATATCCCCGGATCGAAATTTTTCGAACCAACTCCGAGTGGTTGGTTCGCTAACTGTATCAGGCCCAAATGCGCTGTTGATATTCCTCGTTGCTTCCGTTGCGTTGTGCTCTAATTTAAATTCGTATAGTAAAAGTAGCCGTTTTTGATTCACTTCCATGTTCACTTTCTCTTTTTATGTTGACGATCACTATAAAGTGCAAAACAGAAATGACTCCATAAACCAAGGTAGCAGTATTTATACTTTAATATGTCATATCATTTGCGCTGTCTTGTGCCAACATAATACACTAAAATTGCAGCCAACTTTATGTCATTACTAAATCGGCCATTTCATCTGCAGCAACCTAATACAAGTGAGACCATATTATGAGATTTACATGAAATAAATGTGACAGTAACAATTAATTAGGTTCTGTGTAATTTTCGTTAGATAATGTTACACTATCTTATAACAAGCATTGTGTTCCTGTATTGTAAAAAATCATTGTATCATAATGTTGTATTATTGGAAGTACAAATTAATTTTGTCCGTTTTCTTGCAGTCAAAAATGCCTTTATTTCAAAATAAAAAGAATCATAAGATTAATCAATGTATTGTTCATCGCTAGTTATTACTTTTTCTCACTTCTCAAACAATTTTCGAATTCCATCTCGAAAAAATATCTCATCTATTGAGGTGATCAAAGTTGAGAGCCAATTTTCGATTTCCGCAAAAGAAGTGAACCGACGACCAGCCAGATCGTGCTGCATCTCTCGGAACATCCAGTTATCAGAATAAGCAATCTTCGGAGAATACGGCGGGTGTCACAAAATATCTCACTTGAGCATTCCAAATATTTTTTCACGACTTTTGCGACATGAGGCCGAGCGTTGTCATGCACAAAATTAACTTTGTTATGTCTGTCCTTGTATTCCGGCCGTTTTTCTTGTAATGCACGACTCAGACGAATCAATTGCAGCCTATACCGATCGGCTGTTATAGGATCACAAGGTAGTAGCAGTTCATAGTACACAGCACCCTTTTGGTCCTACCAAATACACAACATGATCTTCGAACCATGAATATTCGGCTTTGGTGTTGATGTTGAGGTCAATGGCAACGATTGACCGGGCATAGCGTAGTGTTTTTTCTTGGGGTTATCATAGAATATCCATTTTTTATGCCCAATAATAATTCTTTGTCAAAAACCCTTTGATTGTTGCCTTTGAAGCAGCTGCTTGTAACAGGAAAATTGCCCGTCAATATCTCTCGGTTTCAGTTCATAAGGCGCCAAATTGCTTTGCTTTTGAATCATTCCCATGAATTTCAATCGTACAGAAACTGCTTGTTAAGTCACTTCCAATGATTCTGCAAGCTCCTCTTGCGTTTAAATCGGATCTACATCGAGTAATGCCTCCAACTTTTTGCCTTCGAATTTTTTTGGCTGTCCATAGCAAGGTTTGTCTTTAACGCTGAAATCTCCATTCTTGAAACATCGAAACCATTCCGTACAAGATTCATCAGTTAAAGCATTGTCACCATAAACTTTCACAAGTATTCGATGCACTTCAGCTGCACTTTTCTTTCAATTGAAAAAGAAAACTGAAACCTCCCACAAATGCCTCTTGGTTAACACAAAATTAGATATATATAACACAGTTAAAAACATGATTTTTTTATAAAACTCAAAGCAATATAAACTGAATATTATTGATAGATGTCTAACCTCTCTGAAACTACCGACTTCAGTTGTTACTATTAAATATAAATAATAGCAAGAGCTGTCTTTCAAAAACGGACCAAACTAATTTGTGCTCCCAATAAAAAAAAATTTATTATAAATTTACTAATTTTGTTACTTAAATTGTTCACCATTGTTGTATATTGTCTTCAATCCATTCTTATTTATAGAATGATTATAAATAAACTAAGTCTGACAATCCTTCTAATACTGTACTCCTCCATATAAATCAATATCCATTATCAACCACCATCCATAAGCCATAAATAATCTCAGCCATCGACCATAAAAAGCCACAGCCAACGGCCATTAATAGCCAAAACCATAGACTACATTCATTAGCAGCCAAAACCTTAGCCAATGATTACCATAAAACAAATAATCACAGCTATTATTAACCACAAAAACTAAGTAACATATTAAAATCAATCACCATATTAAAGCCTAAAAATAATTAACAAAATGATCTAATCACAACTAAAGTGAAACAGATTAAGTTAAAGATTTAATTTTTAATTATCATTACGATTACCTATTCAAAGTATTATTTATAAATATTATTATATTTGCCATTGTTGTTGTTATTATTATTATTATAATAATAATTATTATAATTATTATTATCATTATTATTATTATCATTATCATTATCATTATTATCATTATCATTTTATTTTTTTTTTTTTTCGTTTCGATGGTAAAAAAAACGGGGAATCTGCCTAAACCATACCTTCAGTGAAGACCACTGTGTCTACCTGTAGACGCGGAGGGACCCACCGGTGTGACGTGTTCCGTAATCGCGTCAGCTTTGGCCTCGGATGGACTCGATTGCTCGGGCACATCCGTGGCGAGAGCATTGACAACCCCGGGGACCGTCTAACCCGCCATACGCCAGCATATGTCTGATATAAAACCATAGACATATGATGCGCGGATATAATATTCACCTCCTGTCCAACCTGCAGCGTGAATCTACTTTCGTATTGCTTCGCTGCTGCAGCTTCTGTCTATTCGTCAGTCCGCTCCCTGTAATGTTGTAACCTGTCTCCTCTCGTGATACCTTTTATAAGATCCTTTCATCCACATTCACTCACTGACTCGTGCTCGTGCTACACTTCACCAACTATTCCAGGTACCCGTCCGCCTTCTTACCCCTTCAGACAGTCTTGACGGAGGTAGCTATCGCCGTCCAACTGTCTTTGTCTTGCAGCATCCGCGCCACTGTATTTTCGGGCGTGATGCTGCTTATTTTTGTCTTTAGTGGCAAGCTGTCTGTGGTCCGTCATCAGCACACATAAAACGTGTGCTCAGCGTCATCGCGCTCGTAACCACAGTACTTACATCCTGGCGACCTAAACCGGTTACACCAAAATAAATACTGTCTGAAGTAACCGTGCCCCGTCAAGAACTGGGTAAGGTAGAAATTAACCTCCCCAAACCTTTGTCCGGTCCACGATACCAGACTGCTTATCAAGCGTCTTGTCCACGTAGCAGTGGCGTCCGTTCACCAACGGTCTGTTCATTCACGCATTGTCCTGTCCCGTTCCTCAACTGCCGCGTTTGTTCTCCCTACGTCGGCACTTCGTTCGTAAGTCCGTTTCCGTTCCTTAGCTAGCAGGTCAATGGGTATTACACCCGCTTCCACCAGAACGGCCTCCGCTGAGACCGTCCTGTAGGCGCACGCGATACGTAATGCCCACTGTCTCTGTACGTTTGTTAGTCGCTTGCGGTATTTCTTTACCTCAAGCGCATCGGCCCAGACTTCCGCCTTGTATAAAAGGATCGAGTGGGTGGTGGCCATAAGCAACCGTCTTTTTCTTGGTCTCGATCCATACGTGTTCTCCATAAGGTGGGAGAGCGCGGAAACCCGCGTCGCCGCCCTATGTGCCGTCTCCTGTATATGAAGCTAGAAGGTCAGCTTCGTATCTAGAGTTACCCCTAGATATTTCACCTTCCTCCCGGTCTGCGTCTGCACCGACCCCACCGACATCGGTATGACTTTGTGCTTGGCCTAACACGCCGGTAACCCCAGGCTCTGACGTGAGCCATGCCTTACAAGCGCTTTGGCGCTCTAGAGGCGAGACGTCAGGCCATCTGGTAGGAAGAATGATTTTCCTACTTGGTGGTAAGAAAGTTGGCTCAACAAAAACCCCTTTGAATGAAAATGACAATATGTCATAATCAAAGTATTATACCCTAGGTGAGTCTATCTTTATTGGAAAATCTCACCTCCGGTTCCGATCGGGTTAAAGCCCCGGTGGCTGGAGCTGGCTCCGAGGATTCTGGGGGGAGCCAATTTCACACAGTCCGAACTATTGTGGAGGTGGAAAACCAGGCCTCCGCAATATGCAATACTACTGGCATACTAGAGGAGAAAACCTCAAAGAAGAGAAATAACAGAAGAGTGCTCCGGGCGCGATCGGCATATGCGCGCAGCAGCTTAGCACAGAGGAGTAAAACGTGCTCGCCCTAATTAGGAGAACTCTCCAGCCACTGCTGGATATTTTCATTAAAATGAACAAAGCAACGAAAAAGCAGCCGAACATCAACAGATTTATTAAAAAAGGCCTTCCCGTGGTTGCCGAGGCAGTTGATAAGGTGCTCCACATGGCCGAAACTTTCTTAACGCAGTCTACTGCTGCCAAAGATAAAATGGATGTTGTGCAAGGGTCCGCCAAGCGCACGAGGGACGATTTGGAGTCAGATCCCGATCAAAGTCCAAACACCCAGAAAAAAAATAAAATGGGTGACTCGGTCGGGTCGTTCACGACCGTCAATAGCCGTAAGAAGAGAAAGGCTGCGGCAAAGGCTTCACCACCGCTGCAAGCCAACAAAAAAAAAGGGCAAATGGAGTTGTTGCTTCGATCAGGAAGCCAGCAGCTATCTCAACAAAATCAGAGGCGGCAGCAGCCCCTGGATAAGGCTGGGCAGCAACGGAAACAGCAGCAGCTGCCACAAAAGGCCAGTTTACTGGCCGCGACGAAAAGGCAGTCCTTGCGAGAGACGCCTAAGAAAAAGAAGGAGAGAAGGGCTCTAAGGTAAAAATGCCAGGCCATCATTATCCGGCCAAGCAAAGGAGTGTCCTACGCGGACGTCCTTAAAGGCGTTCGTGAAAACATCTCTAAGGATATTCCAGCAAATGACATCAAAAGTGTCAGAAAGACACGCGCCAGGAATGTTCTCATCGAACTGGGAGCACAGAAAAAGAAAGAGGCTACGGAGCTGGAAAGGCTTGGAAAGTCCATTCAAGGCTTTGTTGGTCAGACCGGCCTCGTCAGCAGCCTGGATCCACAAACATCTGTGAAAATCAGAGACTTGGACATATACGTCACGATAGAAGAAGTTGAGACGGCTATCCGAAATGTCTTTGATAACGAAGGAGCTACGGCAGGTGCAATGAGCATCTCGCTTACTAAACCCAACGCCAGGGAGCAGCGCATGGCCATCGTCAAGATGAATCAAAGCAAAGCTCTCCACCTGCTGGGCAAAAAGAAAATTATAGTTGGCAACATGATCTGCCGACTAAGACAATGAGAGCGCGTGCAACGCTGCTTTAGATGTCTGGGCTACGGGCATCAGGCACGTGACTGACCGTTCCAAGGCCTGCTATAAGTGCGGCCAGGAAGGTCACAGGGGTAAAGACTGCAAGGCTACTGACGCCAAATGCATTCTCTGCTCCAGCAACAGGAAAATCGACAAAGCGCTTCTGAGCCACACAACCGGCTCCGGAAAGTGTATCACTTTCCGAAAAACGCTGATCGAGACAAAAGCTAATCGCTAATGATGGGCTGTGTAACGGCCCTTTAATGCAATCTCCACCAAAGCGACCTAGCAAACAGTCTTTTGTCTCAGATTAAGTGTGAGAGAAAGGCTGATTTGCTACTTATCAGCGAGCAGTACCGAAACTGGGACGTACCAACTTGGTACCCAGATAAATTTGGAACAGCGGCAATCTACGTGGATCCACAGTCCATCAGAGTGGATGAACACGGAGCTGGCAACGGCTTTGTGTCGGTGAGGTGCGTGAACGTCACGAACATTAGCTGTTACTACACCCCGAACGTACCCATAGAAAGCTTTAGAAGAGGTCTGGACAAACTAGAAGATACTGTCCGCGAAATAGAAGGCAATGCAGTCATCGTGGGTGACTTTAACTCAAGAGCGTTAGAGTGGGGTATGCCAGAGCAGGACAGTAGAGGTAAATACATCTTGGAGATGGCAGCCAGACTGAATCTATTGGTTCTCAACGTCAGGAACAGACCAACGTTCGAAAGACCAGGCTATCGGGGTACCATTCCGGATGTAACCTTTGTCTCCGAAAATCTTGCGCGTAGAGCACTAGATTGGAGGGTTCTAGAGGATTACAACGGAAGCGACCATCGGTACATTGCATTTCAAATCTGTGATACATCCCAATCACAGAGGGAAAGCATAGCGGAGCCACCACGTTGGAACTTAGCCAAATTGGACGCCAACAAGCTTGTCCAGGCACTGCTCGATGGAATAAACCGATTACCGGATGTGACAATCGCCGCCAACAGCAAGGACACAGCGGAGGCTCTAGTGAAGGGGACGATGAGTCTGCTTCACCGAGCCTGTGATGCAGCCATGCCGCGCAAGGGATCGCTGCGGGCAAAGCGCCCTGCCTACTGGTGGTCTGACAAAATTGCTGACCTGAGGTCAAAAGCGCACCGTCTTAGAAGAAAAGCACAGAGAGCGCGCAACAAACCAGAAGCAGCACTTTTGTCCGCGCTTAAGAACGCAGCGCAAAAGAAGCTACGACGTGAGATCAACCGTAGCAAGGCACAGGGCTGGAAGGACCTTACCAAGGAGCTTAATCAGGATGTGTTCGGCTTGGCATACAAGATCGTAACCAAGAAATTATCTGCACTACCGACTTGCCCCTTTAACGAAGAGATTATGGCGACGATCGTGAACACTTTGTTTTCAAAGCACCCGCCGAGACAAGATACAGAGGACGATGACGTGAGAGAAATCCCATTGTTTACCGTCAACGAACTTAAGCTCGCCGCCAAAACGATGCGGAACAGAAAAGCACCTGGGCCCGACGGGATACCAGCCGCGATCCTCAAGGTAATCGTGGTGAGAGCACCATCTCTGCTGCTGAACATGTACAACGCGTGCCTCCAGGCGAGTGTCTTTGGTACCCCCTGGAAGGTGGCGCGACTAGTGCTGATCAGCAAAGGAAAGGGAGGTGATCCCCGGCTTCCGTCGTCCAACAGGCCTCTGTGCATGCTAGATGATACAGGAAAGCTCTTCGAGAGATTGCTAAAACCGCGGCTTCAGGCAGCCGTGCTGGAGTCTGGCGACTTAGCCAACAACCAGTATGGCTTCAGGAAGCAGCGATCCACGATTGACGCTATACATGAGGTGGTACAGCTGGCAGGGGCAGCGTGGTCTGGAAATCACTTTTCTCGGAACCTCGTGCTCTTGGTCACGCTGGACGTCAAGAACGCCTTTAACTCTGCCAGATGGTCAGACATCTTGGCGGCATTGTCGAAGTTCAGAGTCCCAAAGTACCTTCTGCGAATAATTCGGGACTATCTTAAGGATCGTTACCTTCGCTACGAAACATCGGAAGGGACGCATGAGATAACTCTAACCGCCGGCGTAGCCCAGGGGTCGATCTTCGGCCCAGACTTTTAGAACATCCTGTATGATGCATTGTTAAGACTCGAGATGCCTTACGGGGTGCACATGATTGCGTACGCCGATGATGTCGCTTTAGTCATCATCGCGCGAGACGCAGAGCGAGCACAATACTCGCTAAACCAAGCAATGCGGAGAATATCCGCATGGATGCGGGCACACGGTCTTGACTTGGCGACCGCAAAGACAGAGATCGTCCCCTTTACAGGAAAACGCATGGAGACCATCTTTTCAATACGTGCAAATAACGACGAGGTATTGACACAGCACCTGGCCGTATACCTGGGTATTACCCTAGAAACGAGGCTGACGTACTCTCGACACCTAGAACGCGCAACGACCAAGGCTGCCGTTAAGACTGCTCAGCTCAGCCACCTCATGGCATACACGAGCAGCCCAAAAGCCAGTAAGTGGCGCCTTCTGATGTCTATCGTGACATCGATCTTGTTGTACGGCTCTGAAATATGGGCTGATGCAATGGAAAAGGAGGTATACCGCAAGAAACTCAGCGCCGTACAACGTAGAGGAGCTCTTAGAGTCATTAGCGCATATCGCACGGTCTCGGAGCCTGCAGTACTCGTTATTGCAGGTATTATTCCGATTGGTATTCACGCGAAAGAGCGCAAGCGAATCTACGTACGGAAGAAAAATGAAACGGACGTGAGATCGGTCCAAAACGAGGAACAGGATCACACCATGGAGACATGGCAAAGATCCTGGGATCAAGAGACGAGGGGTAAATGGACTTACCAACTTATCCGTCAAATAGTCCCTAGGATAGACAGAAAACACGGGGAGGTGAATTATTACCTTACCCAGTTTTTCACCGGACACGGGTATTTCCGCTCCTACCTCAGTAAAATGGGGACAGCTCGTAACCCAAAATGTGTATTTTGTCCTGCTGATAGTGACGATGCCTATCATACATTTTTTGTGTGCGAAGAATGGAGCGAGGACAGAAAAATTCTGACAGACTCGGTTGGACAATTGAAGCCTGATACGATCATAGGCGACATGATCTCTACTGAGCGCAATTGGACCGCTATGGCGCACTTCGTCAAAGTGGTCCTAAGACGAAAAAAGGCACTCCTAGATCGTGCAAATGACGACACTGGCGACGATCAGCCACCCCCTCATTACCAAGGGGCAGCAGACCTCGCAACTGAACCAGCTAATGTCTAGGCGCCACGCTTTTTCCTAGCGGCGAAAGCAACAAGCCTAGACGTAATAGAAGCGTAAGGCAGCAGGACGTCCTAAAAATCCTTGACTAAGAACGGCTCCACCCTGACGAAGTGTGATAAACAGTTTCAGGGTGGCTAAAAGCCGGAAGAGAAAAGGAGTGGTTTTTTTGGTGGGTCGGGTTGCGCTGCGCCTGTCACATTTCTATTTATCTATTTACTCGCGTTTTTGTTTATTTTATTTTCCGTCCTTTTGTTTTGCCTGTGACCGAGGTAGCTCCACCTAACCCCACACTGTTGCGCCGTTCGGACGCGGTGTTTCGTGCATTTATGCATTTTTTCCTCTACCCGCAAAAAAAAAAAAAAAAAAAAATTATTATTATTATTATCATTATTATTTGTATTATTATTATTATTATTATTATTATTTTTTTTTTTTTTTTTTTTTCGGTGGTAAAAAAAACGGGAAATCTGCCTAAACCAGACCATCAGTGAGGACCCCTTTATCTACCTGTAGACGCGGAAGGACCAACCGGTGTAACGGGTTCTGCAGTCGCGTCAGCTCTGGCCTCGGATGGGCTCGATTGCTCTGGCACATCCGTGACGAGGGCATCGGCAACCCCGGGGACTGTCTAACCCGCCATACGCCAGCATATGTCTGATTTAAAACCATAGACATATGATGCGTGGATAGAATATACACCTTCTGTCCAACCTGCAGCGTGGATCTACTTTCGTATTGCTTCGCCGCTGCAGGGTCTGTGTATTCGTCAGTTCGTTCCCTTTATTGTTGTAACCTGTCACCATCTCGTAATTTCTTTCATACGATCCTTTTATACACATTCACTCACTGACTCATGCTCGTGCTACCCTTCACTAACTATTCCGGATACCCGTCCACCTTCTTACCCCTCAAGACAGTCTCAACAAAGGTAGCTATCGCCGTCTAACTGTCCTCGTCTTGCAGCATCCTCGCCACTGTATTTTCGGGCGTAACGCTGCCCGTTTTTATCTCAAGTGACAGTCTGTCTGTGGTCCATCGTCGGCACACATAAAACGTGTGCTCGGCGTCATCGCGCTCGTAGCCGCTGTATTTTCATTCCGGCGACTTAACCCGGTTACACCGAAATAAATACTGTCTGAAGTAACCGTGCCCAGTCAAGAACTGGGTTAGGTAAAAATTAACCTCCCCAAACCCTCGTCCGGTCCACGATACCAGGCTGCTTATCAAGCGTCTTGTCCACGATGCAGTGGCGTCCGTTAGCCGAAGGTCCGTCCATTCGCGCATTGTCCTGTTCCGTTCCTCAACTGTTGCGTTATTTCTCCCTACGTCGGCACTTCGTTCGTAAGTCCGTTTTCGTTCCCTAGCGAGCAGGTCAATGGGTATTACACCCGCTATCACCAGGACGGTTTCCGCTGAGACCGTCCTGTAGGCGCACGTGATACGTAACGCCCCTTGTCTCTGTACGTTTGTCAGTCGCTCGCGGTATTTCTTTACCCTAAGCACATCGGCCCAGACTTCCACCCCGTATAAAAGGATCAAGTGGGTGGTGGCCATTAGCAACCGTCTTTTCCTCGGTCTCGGTCCATACGTGTTTGGCATAAGGCGGGAGAGCGCGGAGACCAGCGTCGCCGCCCTATGTGTCGTCTCCTGTATATGCGGCCAAAAGGTCAGCTTCGTATCCAGAGTTACCCCTAGATATTTCACCTTCCCTCTGGTCTGTGTTTGCCCATCACGTCACAATTTTTTTCTAACCTTAAAAAACTAGTGAAAAATAGTGAAAATTAATGAAAATTTACTAGAAATATCTGGAAAAACGTTTTTTTTCACTTCTAACAGTATATTTTTATGGTAAAAGCTCCGCTGAATTCAAATTCATCGTCAGAATCGATGTAACACATCGTTTAATAAGTCCCAAGACTAACAACGAAAACCACATTTTTTTCAAAAATCATTTTTATTCATCAATATAATCTCCTTTTAGAGTGATACAATCTTCCCAACGCCTTTCCAACATTTCTATACCATGTTTATAGAAGGATTCATCCTTTGCTTCAAAATAGGCTTCAGTTTCGGCAATGACCTCCTCATTCGAGCCAAATTTTTTTCCCTGGAGCAATTTTTTGAGATCAGCAAAGAGCCAGTTGTCGCTGAGGGCTAAATCTGGCGAATACGGGGGGTGGGGAAACAAACCAAAGCCCAATATGTTTAATTTTGCCATTGTTTTCATGGACTTGCGGCATGGTGCATTGTCTTGGTGAAAAAGGATTTTTTTCTTCTTCATGTGCGGTCGTTTTGCTGCGATCTCCTTCTTCGAACGTACCAACAAGTCGATATAATAATTACTGTTGATCGATTTACCTTTTTTTAGGTAGTCAATGAAAATCACGCTACGTGTATCTCTAAAAACAGACACCATGACTTTGCCAGCAGGCTGCTGCGTTTTTAAACGCTTTGGGCGGCTTTCGCCAGCCATGCGCCACTCAGATGATTGCCGATTCGACTCCGGAGTGAAATGATGTATCCATGTTTCATCCATGGTCACGTATTGACGCAAGAAATCCTTTTTATTGCGAGTAAATAGCGATAAACAGCTCTCTGAATCGTCGACTCGTTGCTGTTTTTGTTCCACTGAAAGCAATCGCAGCACCCACTTGGAAAAAACCTTTTCCACGCTTAATTTTTCATGAAGGATTGTAAATACGCTTTCAGATGATATCTGTGTGATTTCTGCAATCTCACGTACCTTCACTTTGCGATTTTTCATTACAATTTTTAACACTTCACTTACATTTTCCTGTGTAACGGCTTCCAATGGCCTACCCGAACGTTCCGCATCGTTTGTGTCCATACGACCACGTTTAAACTCAGCATACCAACGACAAATCGTTGGTTTGGATGGAGAGGAGTTCGGGTAATGTTTTTCAAGCCATTGCTGGGCTTTTACGGTGTTTTTACCCATTAAAAAACAATGTTTTATTAACACGCGAAACTCGCTTTTTTCCATTTTTCAAACAAATTACAAAGTGACTTTACTCTAACCTCGATAACTCTGCTGTCTGTGATTGGATCGATATGAAATTTTCACACGTCTCATGTAAAGGTTCGCACTTTATGGAAACGTTACCAGTTTGGTACTACTAGCAGCATCTCTGGGTTAGTCTCGGGACTTATTGAACGATGTGTTAGAACGTACGGTTTTCTTTAAAAAACCGAGTAGAAATGACTATTTTTTAAATCTGAGCGGATTTTGACCAAATTTTGTACAAGGGGGTTTTTCGGCTGCTGAGTACGAGTATGAATTTAGATTCTGAAAATTGAAGATGGCTGATTCAATATGGCGAATGCATTTTTTGAAAATCCTTCAATTCAAGCAAAATTTGGCATGGTGAGGTTTGTTGGACAGTTGATCACACATCTATAGTTGAATATTTATAAATCAAGATGGCGGGTCTTATATGGCGGATCCAGTATGGCGGATCATTACGCAATATGATGAGTTAAGCTGAAAAAAAAAACAATAAGTTAATGTCAATGGCTCTCTCTATACAACGAGTTAAATAAAGTCTCGCTTGAAAATTCTGTGTAGATTTTGTATATTTATTCATTGTGTTTACTTATACATATGTGTACAAAATATAAACAGCATTCTGAAGTGAGACTCTATTTAACTTGTAGTGTAGAGAGGACCAATATTGAGATCAAAGAAATCTCTTAACGCTTAGTCAGTCGGCTTATGTATTTTATTTAAAGCGGCATGACACCATATAGAATCATACCAGCTGCGTAAAGGTCAATTGGTTTTGTGTCTGCATCTAGGGCACCTCCACGTGGTGATGGTGGGCAACAGAGTTGTCTCACTATCTGGCAGAGTCCCTGCATAACGGCATTCATGCCGTCATGTCAGGCACAAGACGGAAAGTTACGATGCAGGGCCTCGGAAACCCAGTATCGGCGCTTGGACAGGGTGGGAAAACGGGCCCGCGATCGTCGTCATCATACGACTGTAGCTCTACATGTGTGGGTGACTCGGCTCATGTAGAGTATGATGCTACAAGAAATAAATCATTACATAACTGTGATAAAAACTGCGATATGTTTTGTTACATTTGTTATAAATACGTAGTTGCTAAGACAGGAGTACCTATAACTGATAAAATTAAAAAATTGTATAACGATTGTTTTGGTCTTGAGATACTTAATCAGAATTCTAACTGGGTTCCGCAAATCATTTGCGATTCTTGCAAAATAATGTTGTATAGTAAAAGTAAGGTTATAAAATATTCCAAACCAGCATTATGGGATAAACCACGTAGAAAAAATGTCTGTTACTTTTGTATGAATGATACTTCTGAACATAACCGGAAAAATAAAAGTAGAATTTCATGCGTAAACGTTCTAACAGTGATTAAATCTATTGAAACAAATTCTATACCTAAACCACCCAAAGCTGATGATGTGCAAATTAAAGATTTATTTCAGTCTGAGGAATTTTCAGATAATGAAGACCTATCTGACGAAGAGAGATCTAACAATGACGTTGATGAAACTGACAGTAATGAAGATGCAGAATTCCGCCCATATGATTGTAAGGTACAATTAAAATTAGTATCGCAGTCTGAACTTAATGATCTTTTTCGAGATTTAGGCTTAGCCAAAGATGGTGCAAAGCATCTAGAGATAAGGCGTTTTGACAATATTTTAGAATGGACGATACCTTGTCACTAGTATATTGCACTAATATACAGGGTTTAATAAATGAATTTGAACAAGATCTATATCGTCCTGAGGATTGGAGATTGTTTATAGACTCTTCAAAACGCAGTATTAAAGCAGCTTTGCTGCATAACGGAAACATTTATGCATCCATTCCAATTGCTCATTCTACAGTAATGGAAGAGCAGTATGGAAAGATGAGAGAACTATTGGAGAAAATAGAATATGCTAAGCATAAGTAAAAAATTTCCGGTGATCTAAAAATATTAACGATATTGCTTGGACAGCAGTCTAGTTTTACACGGCACCCTTGCCATAAGTGTTTGTGGAATAGTAGAGAAATAGATCGTCACTATAGAAAGAAGATTTGGCCAGCAAGAGAATCAATAATTCCTGAAATAAATAATGTACTTTTTGCACCCTTAGTAGATCCAAAGAAAATTTTGATACCACTTCTTCTCATAAAACTCGGGCGTATGAAGCAGTTTACGTAAGCTTTGAACAAAAAGGGACAATGCTTTAGGTATTTATATGAAAAATTTCCAAAGTATTCGGGCGCTAAAATTAAAGAAGGAGTTTCTGACGGTCCGCAAATTAGAAAATTGTTAAAGATACGATATTTATTACTAAAATGGACGAAATTGAGAAATCAGCTTGGCTGAGTTTTAAACAAGTTTCTGAAAATTTTTTGGGAAATGAAAGAAGTCCTAAGTATAAAGTAATAGTAAAGAAAATGGTGAAAAATTTTGAAAAGTTGGGGTGCTTAATAAATTTAAAACTCCATTTCTTGGGTTCCCACATCGATAATTTCTCGCTTAACTGCGGAGATTATAGTGAGGAACAGGGCGGATGATTTCACCAGAATATAAACGTCATTGAAAACCGATACCAAGGAAGATGGGACGACCATGTGTTGGCAGACTACTGTTGGTCCCTTAAAAAAGAGACGATCAGACAAAGACAAAAACAGAAAATAGGATCAAACAGAAAATTTGTGAGGAGATCATTCACAGAAAAAAGAACAAGATACAGCAGAAACAAAGTAGATAGACAGTTATAACGCCCAGAGAAAGTATTATAAGAGATGTTAAATGAATAACTGATAAAATAATGGATTAATAGAAATAAATACTAAACTTCGGTTAAAACTGTGGATTTCCAAAAGATATATCCTCCTTTTAAAAAAAAATCTGCCATATTGGATCGGCCATCTTAAATTTTTAGAATCTGAATTTATATTTGTACTCAGCGATCAAAAAAACCCCTTATACAAAATTTGGTCAAAATCGGCTCAGTTTTAAAAATAGTCATTTCTGCTCGGTTTTTTGAGTTTAGAAGAAAAATTGCACATTCTACCTCAATTCTGACGGTGGATTCAAATTTAGCGGAGTCTTCTACATAAAAATATACTGTTGAAAGTTGAAAAAAATGTTTTACCAGATTTTCCCAGTAAGTTCTTGTCAATTTTTACTATTTTTCATTAGTTTTTTGAGGTCAGGAAAAGATAGTGACATAATAGGCAAATTCCGACCCCAGATTCATGATTAGAAGGTTAAATTACTACGGGAAAAATATATCGCATAAAAAGTATACCCAAATTTTTTTTTTGTCTGGCTGTGTAATGATTGTTTGAATGATGAACATATAGATTATTTTCATAATATATTTCAACAAATATCTGTTTATTATACACCGTGCTTAACATTGTATTTACAGAATTCTTCTGAATTTTCACAAATAAATGAATATGATAAACATATACAAATTTTATTTCAACATGGTTATACAGTAGGTCATTTTATATGTACGTATTACGATACTAATACTTTATTTGTACATGATTCGCTTAATAATACAGATGTTACAGTCTGTCAAGTAAGAGCGTGGTCGTGTTAATTTATAAAAAAATTTATTTGATGAAACTTTCATATTTATATATACATTGTACACATTACAAACAATGATGCAATTTGGTCAATAATGTGTCCAGTCACCACCGGCGTCGATAATTGCCTGGCATCTCCAAGGCATGCTTTCTACTAATTTGACGGCGTATTCTAGTGGCAAGGATCTCCAGATCCGACGAATTTCGTAAGACAACTGCTTCAAAGTGTATGTGCGCCTTCCACGAAGCTTTGGTTTAATATATGCCCACACATTTTCAATAGGGTTTGCATCGGGCGACTGCGACGGCCAATCCAATGTAACGATGCCAGATTGAGTCTTCCACTGAGTACAGAGCTTGCTGCGGTGTTTAGGATCGTTGTCCTCCTGCAGAATCCAATCTTCATTTTTTGTGATGAACCGTCGTTTGGCAGATGGCAGTAAAGCCTTTTTGTAGATTTTTATCATTTTCTCGGCATTTAGGTTGTCAGTAAAGAGGTGCATAGTGCCGAATCCCTGCTTTGAGAAGCAGCCCCAAAGATGCACCTTTATTCCATGTTTTACGGTCCGCTGAACAAGCCTATTGGTGGAAGTTGACCAGGCTCGCGTGAGGACAGAACGTGCCCATATAGAACATTCATCAGTAAAAATGACATTTTCAAAATCTCTATCAATATTCTCGTGCGCCCAAGCGAGTCGCTTTGTCACATGTTTTTCAGTCAACAGAGGCTTTTTCATTGTGTTGCGCCATTTCAGATGATGAGTACGGAGATGGGTTCAGATAGTTTCGTAGGATATATCTTAACCTTTTGCCATTCATTTTGCTTGTCCTTGCCGCAGTGTTAAAGCAGAATTCCGCGAAAACAGATTCACTATTCTTTTTTCATCTTCTTTGTTCACTTTTCCTATCGAGCCACGTTCTGGTAAATCATCGACATTTTTAGCCTCTTTATATCGCTGCATTCACTTCTGTACAAATGCCTTCGACTTTCTCATATATCTAGCAGCCGCTGATTGCGACATTTTGGGACCTTTCGGGTGGATGCAAAGGAACACAGCCTCGTAGCGCGACGCGTACTTAGCACTCATGGCGTTTAACGTGATTCTCTTTTAAAAGATCAACGACAACTGAATTTTTGTCGACAATGCATCAAGGCTAAAGCTTCTCTCTATCGGTTCGCGGAAGAATTAGAGCAAAATCTTTCATTACCTGTCGGTGAAGTTAACCACGCTCTTACTTGACAGACTGTACGTGTCGTAAAAATTAAAATGATTAAATTGAATTAAAATATAAGTTATAAAAAAAAAATTTTAAATTGAAATCAAGTAGACTAATGAACTGCAATTGCAACATATAAATGTCCAATGTGTAAAAATGCTAAGCGCATGAAATGCCTCTGAATGACAGTGTGTTGGTATACAAGGTGATGCTTGCACTCACGCTACAAACTGAATCCTGTGAAAAAAACCCAGGAGACATGAAGAATAAACTTATTCTTTTAATAAAAAAAATAATAAGAACATTCTACCAACACACGTATAGACAGTCGAGTTTCCCAACTATTCTTGGCACACACACTTGGACTAATAAAAGATCTAAAGTTGCATTTTAATTGGGAGGCGCGTGGAAGGCTCGGGAGTCAAAACAGACTCCTGCCGATGCCGAATAAGCAAAAATCCTTACGATGCCTCCACTTTAAAGTCTTTAAATAAGAGTAAAAAGTTCGGATTAGAGAGTTCTGGCAAGTGACCGTGGTGTCGCGGACTTACTTGTTACTCTGTTTTTCGTCACGTAAGAGACATTCAAACATATAGTGGTTGAAATTTCTCACAAAATTTTGAACATTATAATATTCGACATATTTCATTTTCTAGTTTTTTTGTTTTTTCCTTTTTCGTCGCGATTTACGGCACGCCGTGCTGTGGGTGTATGTGCGGAAACGTGAACTGTGAGAAATAAAACGGTGAGAGTGTAGAAGTACGGTAGGAGTAGAATCGTTTAAGGGGAGGTTCTCATCAAGCACGACCAAAAAATCGATTTTTTTTTTTTTGCTTAAGAAGTTGGCAAATGTCTCGTAAAATACGCTCGTGAAACCTGTTTTGCCGAATTCAATGTATTTTTAAGTTATAGTCAAAAAACCGAAGTCGTCTTTTTACGTACTAAATCGCGTACTAAAACTTTAAACACGTTTTTCTCGAAACCATGTTTTTTGAGACGGGCGGCAAGATATCTCAAAAACTATACTAGATATCGAGATGAATTTTCTTTTATTTCAAAGGTAATTAAATTTGCTGGATCTTGACTTAAAATCATAGTTTTACAATGATTATTTTTATTGTTATTGCACTTTTTAGAGCAAAAAAAAGTGCAAAAAAATATTTTTCTTTTTGCAAGTCCGCTATTTTGTTAATTTTTAACTTTTCTTCGTGATTTAAGTTCAAGATCCAGCAAATGTCTTCTAGTTTATAACAAACTTTAATTTTTTGATTTTAGACAAAAATTGGATGAGTTACCTTGCCGCCCGTGGAGGTGTCTTTTTTTTCGATGACTATTTTTCAATGCATATAACTAATAAACTATTGGGTATTTTTGTTCAAAAAAATTTGTAAAAGTCGTTAATAACATACCTAATAAGTATCAAAAAACTTGACTACTTTATTAATTTCCTTCCATGAGAAAAAATCGCGAAAATCACGTAATTTTTGGGTCGCTAGATGAGAACCTCCACTTAATAAAAACCATTATTATTAGCTATCTGGTCTCGATTACTAACTCCTTCCCTCCACGGCAAAGCATAATTAATTCCCAAGGGTCCAAGGCATTATCAGCTAAAGGTAAGATTTTATTTATATTTATCAATGAATATATATAATTGATTGATTTCTCCCTTCCCGGGTCTAATCCCCAATTAAAGAATGGGGCAGAGCCGTTTATTCCTCCGATGTATATAATCAGAGAGGCAGTAGGAGTCCCTTCGTTCTGCGATGTGTGGTTGGGCCCCTACGGGACGGGTTGGCGGGTCCTGTAATAAAAGGAATAATTAAAATTCCGTTGAGTGCGTGTTGCCCCGCACGTAACAACAAAAGTTTTGGTGGAGGTGCTGGGTAACTCCGCCAATACTGAGGGACTTTTACTGTGTCAATCGCGAAAAGGAATTTTTAGTCAAGAGTTATGTATAATAGTATACATAATAATATTTTAACAGATAAATTTTATCAAATTGTGCAACAAAACGCATAACGTATTCCAGAAAGAAAAAATATTTGTTTTCAGGCTTTAATATTTTATCTTTTTTTGCTCTGCTTCATAAATTGAAAAAAAAAGAGAATAATCAATTTATATTTACATACATAGTATGAATATCTAAGGAAATAATTTTTTCATTTTTTAATAAAATACGTTTACAAACAAAATTATAAAAATTATAAAAAAAAAAAAAAAAACAAAACTTACCAATTTAACATTGAATAATTACGTAGAATTTTATAAAATATAATGGTCATATATTTTTTTATATATAGTTAAACAAATCAATGGTCGTTTGACTATTTAATTACATCCTTTTGATTCTTGCAGATAAATAATAAGTTTTTACTTTTCAATCTTTACTCCAAAATCGTAGAGATATTGGCTACCAATAAAATTGAATAACTAATTTTTTTTCGTATATAGTATTGATTACAGCCTGTAATTTTAGTCTAATACAATAATCATACAGACATTTTAAAAAAAAAATTTTCTTTGGCAATTAACTAATTGTTTCAAATATACTAGGCATTACTGCATTGCAAGTTACGAGTATTGTCAATACTAATGTTATTTTGAAAATAATAAAAATCAAATTTTAATAAAATTTTTATTTTTTAAAATTATGTAGATGATTCTTCATTTTTTTTATTTATGTATCCAAGTAATTAGTTTAATATAATTTTTAATTATTATTTTATCCTTTGTAAAAGAGGATTAATATAATTTTCGCCACGCAATTTCCCGTCGGATCGCCGCGGGATCGCGCGCAAATGATATGTATTAAGATATAGATGATGAATTCTTATATATTGAAATGTTGTTAATTTATGCTTAAAGAGAAAAACATATAAATTCAAATCCCCCAGTAGTCATAATAAAATAAAAACAAATTCATTAAAATACTTCAAGAACTAAAATATTAATAAATTTTTATGTAATAAAATGTTTTATTTTATGAGAACTAATATAGCTCTCTCCGTGCGATTCCTAGCCGTCGAATCGCCGTGGTACGCAAATGATTGTCTTACAAGATTGTAAAGAGTATTTTTGAATAGTTAGCTTAAGTTTAATACTTATCTAAATCGAGAATCGCTATGATCGCGAAATTATTGTAACGTCGGTAAACGACCTCCGTTTTTTTTTTCCTCTGTTAAGCCGATAAGTCTTCTCTCTGCTTTATTTTTCTTTCCTGCCCTTGCCGATTAGCGGGAAAGCGCTTCAATCTCATCGACCACTTGCGTCGAACTATAGTAAATTTTTTCCTCCAATGAAAATTTTTCCCTCCAAAACTTACTTAACGCGCGGGCTATTGACACAGACCGTTGTGAAAGAGACCCTGAGCGTGGGCCAAGAGTTTACGAGTTTTCCTGGACTAATAGAAAAAATGGTACATGCACTTGAGTCTAACGAAAGGACACTAGGCCAAGCACGTGCACGTCAACTCGGCGCCGAAAAACATAAAACTGTCCCATAAACACCGTTTCTTGTACCCGTAGTTTTCCTATCTAAAATACGTATTTTCTTTTTTCAAACTTTCCCTGCGTAATACAATTATAATGTTATGCAATATTTTTAAATTGTTTTATTATCGCAAATTACAACCGTAAATTTTGCTTACCGATGCACTGTACAGGTAGCGTAATAGAACAATAAATAGGTTACTAGGAAGACCTCGGTAAATAAATTGAGTAACTGTTTTAAACTAGGAATATATTAAATAAGATTTAAATAAAATAAAAGATACAATGTTTAAAAAAAAGTATAAAAACTGCGATTTCTAAAAATACCTCACAAGGTATATATTTTTTTTTATTTATACAAAATAAATTTCAAAATAATTATCTAAAATCCGAAAGAAAAAAACATAGAAAGTGCATACGAGATATTAGATAAAATTTCTTATTGTTTAACATATACCAAGTAAAAATTTAAATTTTATAAATAATTTAAAATCCAAAAATAAGTTTCTAACAGTTATATAATTTATTTCACCAAAATACAACAAACTCCTGCTTGTTGTATAATTTACGACAATTTTACATTTTTAATATTATAAAAAGGTAATTATTTTTAAATAAAATAGAACATGTATATTAAAAAAAAAAAAAAAACAAAAAACACAATTGCTATCTTCAAATTTAATCGAATTTTACTTTAAAATAATACAGCCGATTTTTCTTTCTAAGGTATGCATATAAAAATGTATACGTATACTAAAAAAAAAAGAATTATACTGAAAATAGCTACAACAATCTTTCACGATAGCAAAAACGGCCTGACTATGTTCATTTTCATCGAACAAAATAACAAGATAATTTTCTATTCTTTCTTTTGAAATAAAAAGATAAAAAAAAAACACATGTAATAAATTTTTCTATGCATAATTTTCTTTAATAAAATTTATAAGCGTTTAAGATAATTTGAATTATAAAGGAATCGTTTTATCTTTTTATTAAAAGGAACCAATATTTAAGTTTAAGCTAATACGCGCATTAGAATTTAAGTTGATTTTTACACTTAAATAAAAAATTATGCGAAAGAAAACGCGCATGAAATAAAAAATATATGTAATTATACGTTTTATGTAAAACCTAAATACAAAAAAATATTATTATACATAATAATGATTAATTTAATTTTAAGATTAATATAAAAACAAAATGTTTTGTAAAATTAACATTACCGAAACTCCTAATAAGAATAATATTTTTTTTTTGTTACTCTTAAGCTAAAAGTATATTTAGGTTTAAATTTATATTAGAATTAATTATTATAAAGTTGTTTTAGAATTATATTTTAGAACTTACTAGTTAAAATTATTCTTTTTATATCTTGGCATTAATTATGTTTAAAAATTATTTTAAAATTATAATTAAAAATTATATTCAGAATCAAGTAATAAGATTAAAACTGTAAGTCGTTTATATAATTGTCATAACCTTTATGTAATAGTGATGTCGAATTATACCTTACACGTAAAGCTAAAATTATTTTAAAATACAATACGCATAACAAACTACTACTATGATATTTTGCTCAAATTTAGTTTATATTAATTCAATAAAAAAGGTGACAATTATCATTATTTCTAATAAGATACAGACAATTATAGAAACATATATTTAACTTAAACTCTTTGTAAAGAAAATTTTTAAAATTATATAGATGCTAACATAATAGAAAAACCTAAACATTACAAGACCAATAAAATCTTTTTTTTTATAACAAAACTAAATAAAATATTAAAAATGAATTAACTAATTGTAATTCTTGTTAGAATTAAGCTACGAAGACGATTCTTTTCCGTAGCCTGGTTCAAATTTTACGTAAATTATCATAATAAAATAAACATTTATAAAACATAAATAATAACATTAGTTTTAAGTTATTACACAATTTTGTAAAAGTGGACAGTCCCCTCTCAATCTCTCTCTCTCCGACTTCAAGACGACACACCCTCACAGAGGCTTTCCACGCCCTCTCAGACAGGCCCTCCGAGGAGAAGAGGGCCCGAAAATCTTACCCTCTCCAGAAATTTTCCGAAAAAAGGATTCGTTCAACGCTACTTCGGAAAAGCGTATAAATATCGCGCAAAATTTTCGACAGCCAGCAGACCTCAGGCAGCACTCGAGAGACACGGAACACTACGAGCATTTTTAAGCAACGGCAGCTGAAAACAAATTTAAAACTATTCTTTGAGCAAAACTCTAGAAGAAGAAGACGACGGAGAAGAGCAGCAGCATACGAGAGAGAGAGAGAGAGAGAGAGAGAGAGAGGACTCTTCCACCCCGACCAACACAAAGAATAAAGAGTAAGTTTACTTTTCAGAAATTTGTTTTCTACTTTCTTTCACTATCTCTATTTACATTCTTTTACAGAGTTTTTGGCCGAAAAGCGGCTGATTACTCTGATCCAAGTTACATTTTTTAGGTCCTCGTCCAGGGTAGGGCTCGAGCCTGCTTCCGACTTGGGAAGACAGGCTCTTGCAACTGCTAACTCCTGCACTTCACACCACTCCTAAAAACTCTTTTGAATCTCCTCTGCCACCCCGAGCCCATAAGCTTCACTGCTTAGGCTCGAAACGGCAAAAATTGTAGTGTAGACTGAAAATCAGTCTAAGAGTAGCGTACCGACGTAACATTATTAAAGACCCAAAAATTTAATGACAAGAAAAAAAAAAAAAATATTTCTTAATAGTTAAATAATTTCTTATGCATTTAGCAATACCATATGATGCTAAGAATTTTAATTGCTCATGAAGCAGGTTTGAAATCTTTATTGAAATTTTATTTTTCTTTGAAACATTCATAAAATAATATAATAATATAATAAATAAGTAATAACAAATGTTACTTTTGCAAACAAAAAGAATATATTGTTACTTTCTGTATTTAATTAAAGTATAAATTACAAGATAATATCTGCGTGATGATTTATAATGATTGAATAATTAACTTTTACTGAGTATACAATAATAATTTTTTACTTTATATAGCCAAATGATATGCAGAATATTTGGTTTTATATTGAATTTTGATGCATAATACCTTTTTATAAAATTAAATTATACGCTAATACCTAAAGTGCATTTTATAATTAAAATGAGGTTAACATTTATAGTATTATTTTGTAGGTATGTGAGATAAATGAGTAAATCAAAAAGCAATCGTTATTTTGCATAATTGAAATGTGTTAATTGAAAAGCTTAAATATATTGTGATAAATTATTATGATAATAATACATTTAATAACTGAAATCTTATTTATAAAACAACCTATATTAAATTATTCAAATTATTCCAGATTTTTTCATAAAAATTTGGTATTTAGAAATTTAAATAAAATTTTAAAGCTACTCAATAAATTTCATCTTAAATATTATCCACAAATATTATATTATTCTATTTCTAAAAGGGAAGTGATGTCGTTCTCTTCGCGCGAAGCCGGCCGTCGGATCGCCGTGATGTGAGAATAATTATGCTTCAAATGCGGTGGCAATTTTTACGTTTAACATCATTAAAAAATACTCGAAATTTTTGTTTTTATAATTAGTAATGATGTACAGATAATGTAAAGCGTATATATACCCACACGACACAAAAGATTTCGAAAGATTTCAGTGAAAGATTCCATGTAAGGTTTCAGTGAAAACTCGTAGAAAGGTTATATTAAAACCTTGCAGAAATCTTTCAAAGAAACATAACATTGAAACATCGTCTTAAGATAATAAAAATATAAACTTGAAATCTTGCAAAGAAATCTTGCATTAACCTTGCTGAAACATTTCACAAACATTTTAAGAGAAATTCCTGTGAGGTTTTTTGAAACATATAGTTGAAACATTTTAAAAAGATCGCTGTAAGATTTCGTACTGATGTTTTAACGAAACCTTGAAGCTAACTTGCTAGAACATTTCACGAAAAATTTCAAGAAAGATTCCTGTGTGGTATTTTAAAACATCTAGTTGAAACATTTTAAAAAAGTCGCTGCAAGATTTCGTATAAATGTTTTAACGAAACCTTGAAGCAAACTTGCTAGAACATTTCACAAAACATTTCAAGAAAGACTCCTGTAAGGTTACTTGAAACATATAGTTGAAACATTTTTAAAAAAATCACTGCAAGATTTCGTGTAAATGTTTCAATGAAAACTTGAAGCAAACTTGCTGAAATATTTTACAAAACATTTTATGAAATAATACAGGGAAGTTTCTTGAAATATTTTTTCGTAATGCTTTGGTAAGGTCGCTGCAAAATTTCTTAGAAATATTTAATTAATAATGTGACAGGTGGCTTATAGAGGTGAAGCCACCTGCCATAGGCGATAAAGATAGAGTTCGCGGCGCGACGATACGCAGTGCCATCGATCAAGCGATCGATGGCTTAACGCGGGAAAAGGCGCGAGAATCCGAAACGCGGCGCTATCGATCAAGAATCGATAGCGCTACACGGGAAAACCGATAGGCAAGAGGGGAAAGAGGAACCCTCCCCTCAAGCCTTCTTCTTCTCGTTCCACCGGTCCGACGCCCCGCACGTGCTCTGAGAAATTACGAAGGAGACGCGATTCTTTTAAGGATTTTCCGCTGTCTCCGCCGCAGCTATAGAGAGGACGATACCCGCGATTCAATATTATCAAAGTAAGTGGCCATTTAGGTAGTTTCTATTTAGTTCGCGAGTAATTATATTTAGTTTCCTGACGCGTGTGCGATCGCGTCAGGCACATATATATCTATATATAAATATATATATATATATATAGGAGGGTTACGCGTGAGACCGCGTAACTCGAACTCGATTAGGCCGTGCGAGTGCGAGTAAGAGGATCGATCTCTCTCTCTCGCACTACCATAGAATAGGCGTACGAGTAAGAGAAAGCCACTTCTACTCGTACAACCTTAGAGCACGCAGTTGAGCGAGAGGAACGAGCTCTCTCGCTCAACCATAGACTGCAGCGTCGAGTGAGAGAGAGACGCTTTCACTTGAACAGTCGTAGACTACGGCGGTATAGATCAAGAACTGCTCTCTCTATATCCGTCGTCCATAGACTACACGTGTGTGTAGCCGCGTGGAGCGCAGAGGGTGCGCATGCGCAGTGCGCACCTCAGGGATTAGTATTGCGCGTGAGGCAATACTAATTGCTCTTCACTAGCAAAGGGACCTCTCCGCAGTAATTAGTGTATTTTTGTATTTTTATTTATCAAATAAGCAGTTAGCACTGAGCCGGTGCCTTTCTTATTTTAATTCCCTACAGCTTCCCTATCCCGAATACCGCCGCCTCCACGGGTGTGCCAATCTAGCATTGGCACAAAATCTGAGTAGCCGAGCCCGGTGGGAGCAACACCAGAAGCGGGGCCTTAGGCAAGGCCCCACACACACAAGAAAGAATAAAAGCAGGACCAGAGGAAGGTCCTGTGTTGCTAACGGGACGTAACAAATTACCCCGTTACAATAATATTTAATTAAGAAAATTTCATTTTTCGAAACCTTCTGTAACCTTTCAAAACACAAAAACTGTAAATTTTCTTGAAAGTATTTTGCAATTTTACTGTAAGCTATCGATAAATTTTCGCGTTAATTTTGCATGTAAACTTCAGCCAAATCTTTACGAAAAGATTTCTGTAAGTTTTCACAAAAGTTTATCAGAAAGATTTTGATGAAATTTCATGTAAGCGTGTTGTAAGCTTCTATGAAAAGTGCATTGAATAATAATCGTAATCTTGCAGCAGAGCTATCTGTTATCTTAAAAATTTATTTTTTATTTTGGATAAAAATACATCGACAATTAAAATTTATTATACTTGTATATGTAGTAAAATCTCAAGAGCAAAATTATGTACTTTAATATATTAAATTTTTTATTATTTCTCAATTTTAAATAATTCTTTACACTATAGAATAAATTTTAAATGTAAAATTAATACAAGTATATATAGATTGCTATGCAACTTATGATTTTAATTTAAATCTTAGTTCTACAAGCGTTGCATAGCGTAATGGTTAGGGCGTCTGCTTCATAATGCGAAGGACCCGGGTTCGATCCCATCGAAGATCAAACATTTTTCATCGTTTTTTTCCGTAAAATGATGTGTAAAATAACATGTGCGACAATGCGAATAAACGATTAAATGTAATACGGATGTCAAAAATATGTGTATAATCATAATAAATGATAAAATTCTAAAATATATAAAATACTTAATAAAAGTTAATAAAGGTTACAAAATGATCTTTCACAAAGATAGTGTAAAAGGTTACTGGAATCTTTCATGGGAGATAACTGACAGTTTCTTAAGTCAGATATTTCGATACTACGTCAATATTCTGTGAAAGCTTCCTGGAAGATAATTAAATCTTTTGGAAGGTTAAAAAAAATCATTCTAGAAAGCTCACAAGAAGCTTTATGCAAG